>JAYKKT010000061.1:6527500-7015000 GCA_036023115.1 Brasenia schreberi | reverse complement strand
TTATTTTTCTTCTTTCTCACTTACAGGCTTTGAAATATGTTGAAATGCATTTAGATGTTGTTCACATCGTTTTATATATATAAATACTGATTGGGTCATATCCACTACTGACGCTATTCATTCATATTCGACTATTCATCCCTTTTTTGAAAACCTTTAAATTGAACGAGCGTGTCAGAGATGGACATCAGGTTTTCACACACACACACACACATATATATATATATATAAAGAAAGAGAGAGAGGTAGAGAGAAACCCGTATATGCTAAGATGTTTAGGTATAAGAATATTTAAATAAACCTCAATCATTTATCTTCAGTGACGGATGATTAAAATTGAATTTAAAAAGTTAAAAATGTACGTGTGATTTAAGTGCACTTGGTTTCCCAACCAAGTTTTTGCTTGATGGCTGATAATTATCTCAAACCACCACCAATGGCGGGGCCACTTAAGATCCACCTTTTATGACTTCTAGACTTAACTTTAAGTCAATCACTTAAAAGGGATTTGTCCCTTCAACTTTCTCCCTTCGTCATTATCGGGGCACTCTTTCTTGTTCATTGTAGTTAGTCAATCTATAGCTTTCTCTTTTCTCTATAAGAGAATGTAGTATGTAGCGTAGTGTTGATCCTTTGGGCTTGATAAATCGAGTGGGGGCACTGCTAAGAAGCTTCACAGTTCATATTCTTACGTCGAAGAGGGTTGCGTTCCTCGTCATAAAATGAAGAAAAGTTCATCATAGTTGATAGGATTTTGTGAACATTGCACAGTCAATGCACGAACAGTTCTGTTAGAATGGGAAAGATCCTTCGCTTTCTGATCCTTTATAAAATAGGGAAATATATTTTGATATCCTTCGCACCTACCACCACCAAGTATCTATGAGAGGTGATTTGATATCCCTCTATAATCCATTATAAGCCTTTAGTACGAAGTTGGGAGAATTCACGGAAAGCTGCTTTGATCAATGAGTTACTCATAAGGGGCTTCTCACCTTTCACTATTGTATGTCATTGCCTGCATTTGCCAACTTCGAAATAAAGTTGCAATTTTCATCCTAAGTTACTTAATTGAAATATGTTGCTTATATATATATATATATATATATATATATATATATATATATATATATATATATATATATATATATAAGTGATTCTATCCTACATACTTTGACACTATACAGGGTACGAGTGAAACAAGATTGTTATTTATATCTTTTTAAATGAAATTTATGCTCTCAAAAAAGTGAAGAGAATGGATGCGTATGCATTATCAAAAGTTTGCATCATCTACTTTCTCGTATATATATAATATATATATATATATATGTATGTATATATATATATATATATGTATGTATATATATATATATGTATGTATATATATATATGTATGTATATATATATATATGTATATATATATATGTATGTATATATATATATATATATATATGTATGTATATATATATGTATGTATATATATATATGTATGTATATATATATGTATGTATATATATATATATATGTATGTATATATATATATATGTATATATATATATATATATATATACATACATTTGCCAACTTCGAAATAAAGTTGCAATTTTCATCCTAAGTTACTTAATTGAAATATGTTGCTCAACTTCGAAATAAAGTTGCAATTTTCATCCTAAGTTACTTAATTGAAATATGTTGCTTATATATATATATATATATATATATATATATATATATATATATATGTATATATGTATATATGTATATATATATATGTATATATATATATAAGTGATTCTATCCTACATACTTTGACACTATACAGGGTACGAGTGAAACAAGATTGTTATTTATATCTTTTTAAATGAAATTTATGCTCTCAAAAAAGTGAAGAGAATGGATGCGTATGCATTATCAAAAGTTTGCATCATCTACTTTCTCGTATAAATAATATATATATATATATATATGTATGTATATATATATATGTATATATATATATGTATGTATGTATGTATATATATATATATGTATGTATATATATATATATGTATGTATATATATATATATGTATATACATATATATATATATGTATATACATATATATATATATATACATATATATATATATATATATATATATATATATATATATATAAGTGATTCTATCCTACATACTTTGACACTATACAGGGTACGAGTGAAACAAGATTGTTATTTATACCTTTTTAAATGAAATTTATGCTCTCAAAAAAGTGAAGAGAATGGATGCGTATGCATTATCAAAAGTTTGCATCATCTACTTTCTCATTATATATATATATATATATATATATATATATATATATATATATGATAACTGGATGCTTCTTAGCTTTGGCAATGTACATCCATGCCTACCCATTATTTTGTGAGAACATCAAACTCATTTAAAAAGTTAAGTGTTTGGAAAAAATATATAAGATAATGTTATTACACAAATATTTAAGTGTGCAACATCTAATCTCTCTCTCTATATATATATAATCATATAAGAATTGACACTTTAGCTCAGGGTACGGCTCTCCTGATGCCTTGCCTACTCACACATAGTAAGTTTGACCCATCGGGGAGCATGCATCTGTACGTGAGTTAGGAATTGGCCTCCCATTATAAAAGAAAAGAAAAACATAGAAGAATTATTGAAATTCTCCCATATCTATTAACGAGAATTTGTCTTAGTCAATAAATCAAACTCAAATAGTATGGATAAAAGTAGTTATGTAGGTATTTGAACATAACTTGCTGATGTGGATGTGTGTATGAGTGCAATAAAGTTGTTCTTTTCATACACCTTCATAACTTTTAAACTTTTAAATAACATGGATGAGCCTAAAACGTAAAGAGAATGCACATGCATTATCAAAAGTATATATAAATCGGATCCTAGCCACCTTGACATAGTCACTTCTATTTAGTAATTACTTTTCAGTGGCATGAGTATAACTTAAAAATTTTAAAGGTTTTCAATAAAAAATCAAGAACAATGTTATTATACTCATGTTCTTAAAAGTAATGGTAGAACATAATCCAATCACTCAAGTATATATATACTTATGTTCACCCATTATTTTTTGAGGGCATTAATCTCAACAATAAAATTATGCAAGTATTTCAAAAAAATATTAAAATCAATCTTATTATATTCATATCCTAAAAAAACATTAAGTGAGCATCGACAATCTTATTATACTTGATAAATCAAAGTCAACTCGTATGTATAAAAGTAGGTGCGTGCGTACCTGCACATAACTTGCTAGAGTGTGTGTGTGTGTGAACAGACACTCCATGGACTACACGCTTTGGTTCAAACACGAACACAAGGCTGTCTCCCGCCCATTAATGAACTGTACTTCTTTCCGAACCACTTAAAGAATTCGTGTACACTGATTCAAGTAATGACGAGTGATGTCCCTCCCTTTGAAGATCGACTGGCTGTGCTTATCACGAACCCAATTTATGCCTTGAACTCGTCTCCATACGCGTGAACCAAAGTGCTGTAGCTTACCTGGCTTAGGGGGTCACTATGAAAGCAACACGGCCCGACCCGAATCCCACATCGTCAGTAAAGAAACCGGCAAACTTGGAAATTGCATGCAGTATATGAAAGTTTACATACACACACATGCGCACACGCATGCAGGTGGGCAGGTTCTCTTCCTGGTCCCACGGCTTATTATACTCGCACACTATGAAATATGTCTAATGTCAAATTGCCCGCTGTTGTATTTTAGGGTGTATTTATTTCGTATTTGTATAAAAATATGCAGACCAAAATGTTCATTCTTTTTCCTTTTTGATTGTTGGTGTAGGTTGGTTAAAACAAAGAAGTGGTATCGGGTATCTTATGTGATAAGAAAATATCATTAAAGTTAAAAGATAAATATTATAGAATAATAATTATATTTTTTATATTATATGGTGCTAAGTGTTGGACAGCTAACCATTAACATAAGCAAAATGTTTGTGACAGAAAAAAAAATGTTGAGATAAATATGTGGTCACATGCAAAAAAAACTTTTCATTTTCCGACCCGCAATAGACAAGTGTGTTCGTGTGTGCACGCTTGTACATGTGTTTTCATTTTTGGTCCAAAGAACTGGTATCGAGAAGGCCACAAGGAACTCTATTAAGCCCGGTCGACCCACTATGGGAGTAAAGCTCTCATGCTGCTGATTTTTTCCATTCACAAGACTAGAACACGAGACCTCTCAAAACCGGTGAGAGCACCTAACCACTTGAACGAACCAAGTGTCCATTTAGACAATTATTATCATTTAAACAAAGACTATTTTGTGATTTTTTAATATTACATAAAAAAACGGGTTTTCTATTCTAGTTGTGCATAAAAAAAACACGGTAAAATGAAAAGGCGAAGTTTCAGTGCGTAGGCAGCTCTCAAAGCTCTTTCTGGACCTACCTAACGGATCGGGACGGTACGAAACCCAAACTTCAGCTTGAAAACTATCACCCAAATTCTAAAGTTTTGCAAGTTTCCTCGTTCCCAAACTCATATAAGGTCCAAATCCATGTCATTTAGGCTGCATTCATTTCCAATTGATGGAAGGAATGCTTTCGAGCATGTCAAAGTAGGTGTCCGATTGCCAAAAGGCTAAACATAAGTTTTCCGGAAGACAACTTGGACCTAAATTCGACATGATAGGTTCGAACCATCGGTTCCAGTTTTCCTTGAACCAGAAATAGGGACTGAGTTGGTTCCTATTCCGGTTTGAAACCGTCAGTTCCATTTAGGTTTTTCTAAACAATGTGGAACCCAAAAAATCATTAGAATTTGAAACAAAAACTAAAAAAAAGCATGAAATTAGCACTTTGGAACGACTGTTTCTGGTTCCAACTCGGTTATGGTTCTATGAAAGGTAGAACTGAAACAGAACCGGGTGGTGTCAGGTTCTGAGTCCGGTGTGGCCCTTTCCGTTTCCGGTTGGGATACCGGTTCGTTTCCAACCGTACAAAAAAGCTTGAAGGTAGATGCTCGGTAAAAGAGGTCCTTACTAAATATAGGCACAATGGCAGGATGTAAAGATTCTGGTATTCAGTGATTTAAAACAATTATTGCCATTTTAGAGCGAAAATCAAATAAATATACACAATATTGACGGTGACTGCTTGGTATGCTTTGGAATAAATGCATTAGCACCGTATATAGCATATTAATTTGTGGGTATTTTAAAGATTTTTATGGAGAACAAAACTCAAGGGTTTGATTCAGCAGCATTCACCAAATCTGACAGAATATAGTTGCTTAATACCCAACAAAGGTGGCAGTGCAGCTAAACAAAGAGCAATAGCTAACCTAGCTAGGGGTCTACTATGACGCCTCAGCCTACACGCTCTGAGTTGGCGAGGGCATTCAGCAACTCAATGATTCAACTAGCTAAGAACTGAATAAAACCGAACCTAGAACTGGAAACCACCTGATTCCATTCTAGTTCCACCTTTCAAGGAACCAGAACCAGACTGAAACTGAATTTTTAATTTTTCTTTCAAATATAATTTTTTAAAAGGTTTTTTTACCGAATATAGGTGGTTTAAGACTCAAACCCGGGATTGCACTAGAACCAGCCCCAAGTAGATTAGGTTACGATTCCAGGCTCTGGTTTACTCAGAACATATCTACCTACCACACCATGCACCATGCATGGGTTATGCCTGGCTCGATCAAAAACTCCACTTGGAATGACACGATGATCAAGAAACACACCAAAAGAAGCTCCATAAGAATCACTTAGTGGGTGCCACAACAAGCAATGGCTCACCCGGCTAAGGGGTCAACTCACAAGCTGAAGGACACGAGTTTGATAACGCGGGTGCACCTCTCGCTTCGGTGCCTTGAAAAGAGAAAACCCCGACCTTGGGTGAGAAGAGGAATCATGTTTGAGGTTCACGTTTGATCTTGATGGATACCGAGAAGAAAACCAGACCATGTGTGCAGCACCGGCAAGACCAGCATCAAACAGCCCAAGCCTTATCGACCTGGGTCAGCATGCTGGCCATTCGGTGCATCCTTGGAACCAGCTGCATCAACGTCTAAAACTACAATGTTATTGGAAAATTATGTCCGATCACCAACTTCATCCATTAACCATGCAGACCAAAAACTCTGGCGTAAGGCTCGTGACTCCCCTATTTTGCAAAGAAATTGGGGCTGCTAAAGTACTCTAGAACATCATCTGGCTTATGAAAAGAATGAAGAAGAGTCTCTCAAGGTATATGACAGTAAATCTTTCACAAGAAAATGCTACAACGATGTCACGCATCACCCATACTCTCTCTCTCTCTCTGTGAAACAATGTTGTTAGCAGTCACAATTGAAGAAAATTACTTAGCACCTCAAGTGCAAAATATTACCAGGAATGGAGATTCAAATGGAGTCAAAAAGAACCTGCAGTTGCCGTTCTATGGTGTAGATAAACAACTCGTCTCAACAGTTTATTGCAACCATGCCTAGGAAAAAATACATAAGAGATCATTATAGTTCATGTAAAGGAGGTAACTGCTGTCAGAAGTTATCAAATGACACAATGTTCTACTTCAGTACTAAAAAAGCATCACATGATTCTAGAGAAAATGCCATCCGAAGAGAAAATGTGATTTTCTGCAAATAATATTCCCTCCTAGCATCTGTTTAAGAGATACTTTGTCTTGCCTCGTGCACTTTCAGAAGTTCCTTTGATGGGGAAGTTATATGCAGTTTACGTTGATCAAGTATCCGCCGTTCTACACACGCTTGGCTAAAATGTAACTAACAGATTGGTGCAAAACATCCAGTTAGTTGTAGTTCAGAGCTCCATCAATGCTACCAGTTTCCCTCGGAAATGCAACTCTCCATGTGAAGGGTAAAACCAGTTCTGTATGTAAAAATACATAATCCCTTCTCTAAATGCCCAACAATATGATACATATTGATATCGTAAACATTTTTTTAAAAGATAAAAAAGGAAGTTTACATAATACGGGCATGATATGTCCAAGTCGTATGATTCCTCCTATCTTGCAATCTGCCATTTATGATGCAAGGCCTTATCATATTGAAATCGCTATTCATACTGTATGCAGCATATAACATCAACTATATACCACACCAATGGGACAAATGAAGAACAAGGAGAGAAAAATGACGTTGAATGCATTCTTCTATGTACACAGAAATAAGCAATCATAATTATCAGTTCTAGCGTTGCCGCCAGCTCTTATCTTTAGAAGAAGACCCTATTTGCAAGACTTACTACTTGTTTAGTTGCATTTTGGATTGTTGTGCCACGTCTCATGGATTGGGATCCATAACTCATAATAACAAAATTCAACCAAGAGGGATTAGATAGGGCCTAAATGGTGACTCTATTTAAGAATATAGTGGAGCTAAGATTTTCAACTTAGTAGGTCAAGACCAGAATCTATGCTACATCAGGGATTTGCAGGATGAGCTGCAACATTTCCCTCAAACATAGAATTGCAACTAAAAGGATGAAGAAAAGAAGAAACTAAATCTATTTCATTGTTTGTGGGAAGTAACTACTGCATGAGGCTGTGAAAGCAATTGTTCAGAGGAAGGTGTTACGAACAGAGCAGCCTAAGAGTAAATTAGAAGCACAGAACGAAGGCGGTCGTGAACTGCCATACACTAAGCTGGCTTTATAGGGAAGAACATGCACCATAAAGGAGGTAAGCAATGCAAACTATACTAAAGTGATATCTAGTTCAATTATCAGAAATTAAAAAGTAGCATTGAGATGCTAGATCCTTTTTTATAACAAAATGCTCAGAAATTAGAAAGCTTCCAGTTGGAGATCTTCTCAAAAAGGTGATGTTTGCTCTCTGTGAAAAAGCAGTTAGTCCTATGTTTGATATTCTCTTTGACAGGAAATTCACAAGCATATGGGGACTTCTTATGATGTACATGTTCTTCCTTTCCAACGATTCAAACTGCCTTTGGAAAAGTATCTCTTATATCAGATCCTGCTAATTGGCATGAGTTTCACCTTCCCTAAAAATGGTAATCAACATTTCCATTTCGGACTCTTCTACTTATCACAAACACAAATTGATTACTTTATTTGCAGAAAAAAAGATAGAACGTGTTTGAAAGATTGCAAGGTAATTTCAGGAGAAAGCTTAACCACCCAATATCAACTTTTAGTTATGAATTTACAAATAAAAAAATAGACAAAGAAGAAAAGAGTGCATCGAGCTATTCGGACTAAATGGTGGAACTTCAAAAGCGAGAAAGAAGATATATTTAACCAGAAAGTCCTTTAAGGAGATGTTTGGTATTATGTTGATACACCCTATGATACGTGGAACAATATGGCTATACATATTAGGAAAGTGGCGAAAGATGTGTTACGTGTATCTAAGGGAGGTGTACTAGCACAAAAAGAAGATTGGTGGTGGAGTGAAGTAGTGCAAAATAAAATCAAGGCAAAGAGGGCATGTTACAAATTACATTATGCTAAGAAAACTAGTGAAACTTTAGAGGCTTATAAGAAAGCAAAGAAGGAAGCGAAAAAGGCCACCAGTGAAACAAAAGCGAAAATCTCGGAGGATTTATATAAAAAAACTCAACTCAAAAGAGGGTGAAAGAGATATTTTTAGGATAGTTAGGGCTAGAGATAAGAAAACTAAAGATCCTAATTATGTTAGATGCAGTGTTATCCGTATCGCAGGCCACCACGATATGATACACTATAGGGTATCGTATTTTAGGAATTATCGCACCATATCATGTGATACGGCCCGTATCGTATGCCCAGGGACCCTTATAAGGGTCCCGGGCCAAACGGAAACCCCACGTTTTTCGCGGGTTTCCTCTCATTTTTCACGGGTTTCCTCTCTCCCTTTGAATTCTTCAAGATTCCTAAGGGTCACGGTGTTCAAAGCTCCAAAATCGTGCTCTACGGTGTCCGTGCAAGCCTCCTATCTCGGATTTAGGTATACTTTTAGTTTTTTCTTCATTTTTTCCTTTTTATTTATTGTCTTTTTTTGTCTTTTTCTTTTTTTAAATGACAAAATATGAAGTTATTAAGTATGTGGATATGATTTTTATTGCATTCATGATTTGGGAGACACTCTATTTAAGTGTTATTTGACGATTGAGGATTTACGAAGTGTTTTTATTTTCAAGTTTTTGTTTGAATTAAAGTACTCAATTGAGATGACAGGAAGGGATGGTAGAGACTCTCATTCAAAGTCTGATGATCCGGCATGGCAGTGGGGCACACCAGTTGAGGGTTCTGGGTTAAAGATCAGATGCTTATTTTGTGAGAGGGTGGATAGTGGTGAAATTTCAATGTTGAAACACCACCTAGCAGGGACTATGAAAGAAGTTGCTCCATGCAAAGGCAGAGTTAGAAGTTTTCCAAAAGGTATTAAATGGCAATGTCTGTAGATGATACTCTAGTATACAGGAAATGAGACAACAAAAGGATGATTTGGAGATGTTTGAAGAAGATTATGATGCTACTTGATTTGGATTCACTGATAGTTTGCCTTCAAATGATAGAACAGAGATTTGTAGTAGCAGTTCACGAGCACTTAGTAGGAGAAAGAGGGTTGCTAAAGACTTTGGAGGTGGTAGAAGAGGAAGTTCAGGAAGGAATAGAGGAAGATCTTCTTCTAGTATACATTCATTTTTTCCTTCTACTACTACACCTGGTGCTCAACCTGAAATTCGTGCTGCTATGGCTTCAGAACAATTACATGATAGTGGGCAGATGGTTTTATGATGCATGCATTTCATTCAATGCAGCAAATAGTTTTCATTTTGAAGAAATGAAAGATGCAATTGCTAACATTGGTCTTGGATACAAGATGTCCTCTTATCAGAAGTTGAGAGGGAAGATATTAAATCAAATCGTCATTGAAGTGCAAGAATATTGTTCGACTTTGAGACAATCGTGGAAGGAAACGGGATGAACAATCATGGCAGATGGATGGACAGATAGGCGAGGAAGAACATTGCTAAACTTTCTTATATACTGTCTTATATACTGTCCTAAAGGACTTATGTTTTTAAGATCTTTAGATATGTCAGAGGAGAGGCACACTGCAAATATCTTACGAGAAGAATTTGATAAGTTTATACAAGAGGTTGGGCTAGAGAATGTAATCCAATTGATTACAGATAATGCAGCTACAAAGCAGTTGGGAAGGAATTAGCTGATATTTATGGGACTTTTTACTGGACACCACGTGCAACTCATTGTTTAGATCTCATCCTTGAGGACATTGGTGAGATGGATAAAATAAAGGCAACAACTGAGTGTTGCCAAGATATTACAAAATTTATTTATAACCGTGCATTTGTTTTGTGTATGATAAGGAGATATACAGAAGCTGCAGAGCTTCTTCGAGCAGCTACAACTCGGTTTGCAACAATCTTCTTATTTGTATAGAGTATTGTGAGACAGAAGCAAGCTTTCAAGAGAATGTTCTCCTCAGATGAGTGACAACAATTTGCAGAGTTGCCTCAGAACAGAAAAAATAGAAAGTTTAATGAGATTGCAGAGACAATTTTCAGAAGTATATTTTGGAATGCATGTGTTAGATTGTTGAAAATTACCTGTCCTTTAGTGAAAGTTTTGAGATTGGCTAACAGCGAGAAGAAACCATCTATGGGCTACCTTTATGAAGCCATGAATAGGACAAAAGAAGTCATCAGAAATAATTTTAATAAAAAGAAGAGAGATTATGTGCTCGTGTGGAAAATAATTGATAATAGATGGAATAAACAATTGCATTAACCTATTCATGAGCAACCTATTATCTAAACCCATCATTCAGGTACTTAGCAACCTTCAAAAGGGATAGTGAAGTTAATCGATGAATCATTGATTGTATTGATAGATTAGTCCCTGATGAGAGTATAGCAGATGCTAAACATCGAGAGATGGAGATTTATGATAATGCTCTTCACTTGATAGGTTTGCCTATAGCAATTCGCAATCGCACTACGATGCGTTCAGGTAAATTGTTTATTTTTATATTTAAGTTGCATCTTATATTACTGTGGATTATGTCTCTAATGTTTGTCTTTTTCTATAGATGTTTGATAGAATAGGTTTGGAACTGATTGTCCGAACCTTAGAGATTTTACAGTAAGAGTCTTAAGACAAACCTATAGTGCAACAGGTTGTGAAAGAAATTGTAGTGTTTTTGAACACATTCATACAAAGAAGCGCAACAGGTTGGAACATAAAAGACTAAATGATTTAGTTTATATTCATTGTAACATGCGCCTTCGTGAAAGGTAATGTTGTATTACTTAAATGTTCAATTCAATATTGTTTAACTTTAACTTCAATTGTTAATATTATTCACTAATTGTTTATCTTTGTTTGTTGTAGGCAATTAAAAAAAGTAAATAGACAAGAAAGCCAATTTGATCTAATAAGTTTGGATAATTTTGATATATTAGAAGATTGGGTTATGGAAGACAGTGAAGAAAATGCCCTCCTAACTGAAGAAGACATTGCATGGATTAATTTGGAAGGAGCGCAACAATAACATCAAGGAGATGAAGAATTTGTTTTCCAAGCAGAAGGTGTTGTTGCTCCTGATGATGAGGATCTCCAACAAGAAGAAGATGAAGATTATTTAGTTGACGATCCTGATTACAATTTATAAAATGTAAATGTATTTCATTTTTTTATTCAAAATATGTAAATTTGGATGCAATTGTTCAATGTTGAATGCTCAATTTGTACTAAACTTTGTATTATATGAATTTAAAGCAATTACCAGATTTTTCTAGAATTTTTTCATATTTTTCTTGATTTCTTTCGGATTTTTACTAATTTTTATTGATTTTTTAATTAATTTTTGCATTATTTTAATATTAAAGTATGATACGCCCGTATCTTGGAGCCCAACGATACGCGATACGATATGCGTCAGACAACATTGGTTAGATGCATTAAAGCCGAGGATGAAAAAATTCTAGTGACAAATGATGATATAAGAAATATATAGAAAAACTATTTTTATAAGCTTTTTAATGAAAATAAATATGTTAGTATTAGCTTAGGAGAGTTAGCCAAATCAGAAAAGTATATAAACCACAATTTCTATCGATGTATTCAAAAGAATGAAGTCAAAGAGGCTCTTAAACATATGAAGCGTGGTAAATCACTAGGATCACACAATATTCTTATAGAAGTTTGAAAAATACTAGGAGGAATAGGAATCACTTAGCTCACAAAGACTATCTGATGAAATATTAAAAAACAAAAGATGCCCGAGGAATGGAGAGTGAGTACACTTATACCCATATATAAGAACAAGGGAGACATTGAGAATTGTGTAAATTATCGAGGTATCAAGTTAATGAGCCATACTATGAAATTGTGGGAAAGAATTATCGAACATAGGTTAACACAAGTATCAAGTACAACACAGAACCAATTTGGATTCATGCCAGGCAGATCTACTGTTGAAGCGATTCACCTTTTGAGACGTCTTATGAAACATTTTAAAGAAAAAAAGAAAGACCTTCACATGATATTTATTGATCTAGAAAAAGCTTACGAAGAATGAAAAAAAAGAGAAAAAAGAAAAGCATTAGAGAGAATGGTGAAAAGAAAAAAAACGTACACTGAAGAGGACATCGAAGTAAGCATAATTATTGTTTATTTTTATCTTTATTATATTTTGCCTTTAACTTTAGTTTCATAATTAAAAGTATTTTTGTTCATTGCAGATTCGTGTTTAATTTTAAAAAAGGTTACCTTGTTATAAGAGGAAAGTGGAGTGTCCATTTTTGTAGAAACGAGGCGTACGAGTTGGCTTATCGGTAATTTTCATATCTATGTCCTATTTTTTTCTTAAGTAAGGAAACTATAACTTGATTGTAAGAGGTTGTTGTTCTCCTTGTTTGCATCATACTTGCCATATGACACATCGAGATAATGCATTTTCTATGGTGATGAGAATTAGTGATGCTATTGTGTTGTATTTTATTTTGTGCCATTTGCATGAAGAGCATATTATATAAATAGTTGGTTCCTTCTCTTTGTGTTTCATGAGACAAGATAATAGAATACCGAGAGAGGTTCTTTGGAGAACTTTGGAAAAAAGAGGTATCCCATTGACATACATTAACCTTATAAGAGACATGTACGATGGTGCAAAAACATGTGTGAGGACTCATGAAGGAATGACAGACTTCTTTGAATTAATATTGGGTTACATCAAGGATCAACTTTAAGTCCATACTTATTTATAATAGTGATTCATGAGTTAACAAAACATATTGAAGATGAAGTACCTTGGTGTATGTTATTTGTAGATGACATTATGTTAGTAGAGGAGTCTAACAAAAAAGTTAATAGAAAATTAGAACTATGGAGAGAAATATTAGAAAGCAAAGGCCTTTGACTTATTAGAACAAAGACAGAATATATGGAATGTAAATTTGATCATTTGGATACTTCAGAGGACAGAAATTAAAATTGGTACACATTGCATCCCAAAAGGAAAGTTTTAAATACCTAGGGTCAATTTTTAAGAGTAATGAAAGAATTGATGGATAAAGGAGGAGGGTTGTGTTAGGCTTCTGACAGCCAACATAAAATTGTGTCATATTTATTTATCATGGATTCTACAAATTATGGTTGGACTGTGGAAACAAAGAATCTATGTAGCCGACCTCATCTAGTATGGGAAAAGGCTTAGTTGTTGTTAATGGAAGAATTGATGGAGATGTTATGCGTAGAATTAATGCTGGTTGGTTAAAATGGAGAGGTGCATCATGTATTCTTTGTAATAAGAAGATACCATTAAAGTTAAAAAGTAAATACTATAGAGCAGCAACTAGGCATGCCATGTTTTATGGTTCCGAGTATTGGTCAGTTAATCATCAACATGTACGAAAGATGTCTGTGACAGAAATGAAGATATTGAGATGGATGAGTGGTCATACAAGAAAAGACTGTATACATAATGATGTTATTAGAAACAAATTAGGAGTGACACCAATAGAGGATAAAATGAGATAATACCGTTTAAGATGGTTTGGTCAAATAGAAAGAAGATCAAAAGAAGAACCTGTAAGAAGGTATGAAAAACTAAATTTGGAAAGTATTAAAAGAGGTAGAGGACAACCACAAAAGTGTTGGAAAGAAACAATAAAGAATGATCTAGCTTATTGTGAGTTAACTACTAATATGACACATGATAGGGCTCTCTGAAAACAAAGAATCCATGTAGCGGACCCCGTCTAGTATGGGAAAAGGTTGTTGTTGTTGTTGTTGTTTCTAATTGAAAGAACAAACAACTAATGAAGCTTAAAGTAGTAAACCTTGAAAATTATCTCCAGATTTATCTCTTCATTTAGGAACTACAATTACTGTGGTGAAACCATGTCACGGCATAAGAAGGTTTAATTTTTAGGGAAATATTTCCCGTAGTACTTAGACCAACATGTAGAATATCAATCCAAAAATGTAAGGCAACATATATGAAAAAAGAAAAGAACGAGTAATCATTATCTGCAAAACAGTACCACACAAATTGTCAAGTACTACCTCATCACCAACCAAAACTGCCATAGCTAATAAAAGTTATCTTCATCAAAGCTCCAAAGGAAATGAGGAGGATAGTTAAATATTTCCTGCTCAGAAAATGTAACACAAACAACCAAGGAAGGCTAAAAAAGTGGCTGCATTGAGTCATACGTGCCTATTCTTTCTGGTAAAAGCAACCCAAAGTCAACATACATGATGGACGTTTATAAAACTTTCAGCATAAAGATCTATAAAATCACTGACCTTATAAAAAAGAAGCTTACCTTAGATAATCGTAAGTTACACCTTATACTCGTGAAGGCGCATCCATTTTGTTGACGACCATTTGTTTCCTTTGATAACAGGGCAGCCCCCTACCGTTAACAACGAAAATGGCAAGTCACCACCCAAGGATAAGTAATTTCAGTGCTGAAGATTAAGTTTCAAAGCCGAAATATAAGAATGAGATAGATGGTCATAGCTGACAGCTTTTCTATTCTTATATCAAAATTTGTCCATTAGGCGTCAAAAGAAGCATTTTTCACTGATTGACCACCTCATGGTATAACGTTTTAAGTGGGACATGTAAAAGTTTTCTTGTGGTTTCTCCAAAACTAGTAGCAACGTCTAATAGTGGATTGCATGTCTTTTTCATGCACATCTGATGTTGAGCCATTTCCCCATGGAGTAAAACCAACAAACAAAAAGGTTCCAAAAATGGCAAAATCTTCACATGCCACATGAAAACTTTGTCCAACGGAAATGGAAGGGTGATTCACAACATTAAGTAAAAAGAAGTTTTCCTTCTTCAAGAGAAAATGGAGTGTCAAAGGATGAACCAGAAAGCTTATACAGAAGACTACAACGGGAAACTTCTGACCATGCAAACTCAATGGATCAAGTGCTGCATCAGACTTCATGCTCAGAAAAGCAATGTGGATGAACCAGAAAGTTTATACAGAAGACTACAATGGGAAACGACTGACCATGCAAACTCAGTGGATCAAGTGTTGCATCAGGCTTCATGCTCCAGAAAAGAAGTGCATCGCGTTTCTTTGGCCTAACAGAAAGTCCAGTTCTGCCACATTCAGACAATTCATTCCAGTGGGGAATGGAACTACTATTCACTTTGACTGATGGGAAAACTGTCTCACCACCATCTTCCACATCTGTACTGAAAGGGGGGGAAACTGAAATCAGAGAAGCATCTTATACAAATGATACCAAGTTCACCAAGCTCAGCATCTTTGAAGTGCATGAACTCGACAATAGTGACATACAGGTACATAAGAAGAGTCGCAATCCTTTGAGCGCCATTTTTGGTGTTGAATTCATCAAGGAAATAGTCAAAGTGGGGTTCATATTTTTGCCCAACTTCATAATGAAGAACTTGAAGCCCCTCTCCATGTTCTAAGAATAACAAAATTCATACTACTTAGTCAAGGGACAAGAAACAGGAAAGGCAAATTGTACTTTCTCACACATGAAATCAATTCAACAAACCTGCCTTCATGGATAACCCATCAAAGCCATAAAAACAAGCTAGAGTTTCAAACTAATAACTAAAAGGAAGGATACATTTGCTATAGGCTGGCTATAGTAGCAGCCTCCAGCTAGGTGGGAATGATATTCCACACACATAGATAACAATTGCATGTAACAGTGGTTCTATTGATTGAAGTCACCCCTTCACATGTCACATGTGATTTCTGCCAAGGATAATCTGTTGATTTTGTTCTCATATACTCAATGGGGTGATGAAAAGATACAAAGTACATTAACTAACTTTTTATGCTATGCTCCATATATGTCACCTGCTTGGGAGTTGCATAACAAACTCCGCTCATGTAAGGGATCACCCTTGCATGGCCGGCCTCAAGACCGGATAAAGGAAGAAGGTTGCATTAGGCTTCCGACAGCCAGTGTAAAACTTTGTTGGACTTATTTACCATAGATTCTATAAAATATGATAGGGCTATGTGGAAACAAAGAATCCATGTAGCCGACCACATCTAGTGTGTTAAAATGCTTAGTTGTTGTAGTTGTTGTTGTATTTTAACATCCAAGATATTGTTGTCATCTTTTGACTTCCTTTTTATAACATGGAACAATTAGCCCCAACTAGCCGACCACCTCTCTTTCTGGTTTAACAGTGCTCGTGTGTATACTCACTCTTTCCTGTTTACTTTTAAATGTTAGTTGGCAGTACCCTTTTGAAGATACCATATCTCAATGTTCACTCCGATTGACAAATCTGATTCCTGAAGGGTTGGACACTATTTATGAGTAAGACGGTGAACTGTTGTTCATTGGAGTGCGAGAGATTGGGGTTTCTCAAGAAGATTCAAGAGAATTCAGTGGAATGAGGATTTCTAAGCTCAATTATATGCTTCCAGCTTCAATAACATTTCTTTTTCCTCCAAAATCAGTTTCGCATTTGGATGTGCTTTTGGCTAATATGTTTATCAGCTATGTCTATAGTGGCACAATCTTCAAATCAGTACCCAAAATATCCATTACAAAAAACTAGTTTTCCAATGAAAACATGGTAAATCGGCCTGATTTGTGCCTTCCTTTTAACATGATGAGATGACTAACAAAGGAATAACTACCAGATAGTCAACCTTATTCAAACTGACAGCTTAATAAGGCATCAATAGGCTAGAGACCAAGAAGGAAGAAACTCTGGTGATAAAGCATTAAGGAAGAAAACTAGCAAGCATTGTGGAAGGATTATCTCAAAAACAACAGGTTTAGAGAACATGCCTACAGGTATGAAGGTGAAATCAGCAATTCTCTTCTCAATCTTCCGAATGATCTTATCTTGCCCCCTTTTCAAGAACGTCCCTGAGCTTGTTCTTACTCTAAGGACCAAGTAGAAAAAAACCAGAAATTCATGAACTGCAACGCATATCTAATTTCAACCAAACTAGTGAAATCAAGCATCAAAATTGGAACCTGCTGTCTTTGCTTTTGCCGGTCTCACTGTCCACCACTGTTGACTTCCGCATATGAGGTGTGGCAAGTGTGATTAAGTAGTCACACTCTTCATCTGTCTGACAAGGGAAAAAGTGCAACATTTACTTAACGTGAGCAATCAACCGAGGAACTGCTACTGAAGTGTCCTAACCATCCAAACTTCATGCACCAAGTAGAGAGGAGTAGAGATGAAAATTGGAAGAGATAAGAAAAATGATAACCTAATCAAGACAACCAAGGGTCTAAGATCCAGAAAACTGGCAGACTGAGAAAGCAAGCTCGATTGTTGTTCATTTCAAATATTTGAGCTCAATCATTCCCTCATTTTGTAGCTGTAATTTTCTCCTGGAGTTAACCCCTGGTCTCAGTTTTCAGTTCATCCCAGGAGGAACCTAGTCAACGTTTATAAATCTAAAACCTTTCTGAGAAAAACATAAGTTTCGCATAAATCTAGATCGATTGGACCCTTACGGCATCAATTAGAGAACATAATGCCAGAAAACATGGATCTCACACTTCAACCATCAAAATCATGAAAAGAACAACGGATCTAGGGTTAAATCCCTCGCAATTGAGCAAAAAGCAAATCACATTGTAATCATATTCAAAATGGTGGTACGGTAACTGCTACTAGTGATCTCATTATCATACCAGGAAATTGTGATAGATGAAAGCTCTAGGCTCCCACGATAATACCTCCATCCATTGCCTCCGTTGACTCCCATGATCCCGAACTCTGAGAAACAAACAAAACCAGGCAACCCCATTACCGAATAGATCGAGAGAGATGGATACAGATAGGTAGATAGATATAGATTGATCGATCGATGGTCGATAGAGAGAGAGAGAGAGAGCACGTACTCGCGATTGTGGAGATCGGTTTGGTACTTGAGGGAGGTAAGATCGGAGACATCGTGTGGGGTTCTAGGGGCATTCGTGTTGATGGGGAGTGAAAGAATCCCCAAAGAGAGAAGGATGAGCAACACCAACGAGAAAAGCAATAAGAACGCAAGCAGCAGAAGGCTGGAATTCCACCTCCGAAACGATAAAGACGCCATCTTCGAGTTCTGTTGCTTCCCTCCTCTTGCCATCGTTTCTGACGATGATGGTCGTGATCAATCGGACTCAGATCTCTCCTTTCTTGTTGTTGGTGATGATTTCTTCGTTTTGTTTCGGTCTTCGCTTCCGTCTTCCTTGTTATTGGTGTTTCTTCCAAATCGATGGCGAGAGACGATGAAGACCCGTCAACCCCAAGTAGAATCTGCGGGCGCCTCTGAAGATGGCGAAGGTTTAATTTGCCGGATTTGATCGCTTAAGAGAGATTGTTTTGAATTTGCGTCCGTCTGATCTTGGGAGATTAGTTGGGTTTTATGGTTTACCGCCTTCTGGTTTTCTCCCTTTGTTCGTTAAATATTATTGACGTTGCCTTAGCGTCCTTCGGCCTCTTCTTAGCAGAATACTTGGGAAAGAAAGGCGATATAATAAAAAAGACGTTGCCTTATCGTTACAGACACAAGATGTAATAAACCTGGCTCGTGTAGGATTTATGTTAGGCCAGGCCCCAAAATTTTGACCCTGTCCAATGGGTCGGACTCGGTTTACATTTGGGCAAGTTCAGGCTGGGGTCTCACTTTGAGATGTAAATATTTAAACAGGATGTGGATCTCGTCTAATCCACCTCTGTGTGTGTGTGTGTGTGTGAGAGAGAGAGAGAGGCTTTTAGAAGCTCTTCTGTCCGTCTTTTCTTCTTTGTAAACTTGGAGAAACTAGCTTTGCTGTTTGGAGATATGGGACCGTCTAAGCTAGAATCTTACACTGATCTGACGGTCTGCATGATGACCATTTCTCCCAGCCCGTGGCTGACAGCCGCTAGCCTTTCCCAGATCTCTCTCTCTTTTCTGAGGAAAACTCAAAGATGGTCACTTGAATGACGAGATTGCAACTCATGTACACCATTAGATGCGGAAGCACACGGACAATCTTACACTTGAATAGCACTTTAGTTTCAATAACACGATATCATGGGCTTGAGTGTTTTCAATCTCTCATTAATCTAAATGAGTTTCTAATAATTTCTAAGACACTGCTTCCTCTTGCAGGACAAGGGCATCCTTTGTTTGGTTGCATTGCCTTCTCCTGACCTTCATCCTAGCCCCAAATGCACACCCAGATATGTTCGGGTCATCGGTGATCGTAATGCCTTTCAGGTAAGGGTAAAAGGCTGAAATTCCACAAACTGATGTTTTATTTTCTAGCTATATATATACCTTTCCACAAATTCGAAATTGAAATGGGAAAGGATATTCCTCTAAAAATATCGTGATTATGTGCTTATGTCGACTCCATACTGCCTTTTTGTGTACTCATCAAAAAACATGATTGATAATTAGACTTTGCCAAAAGTAATTTTGACTCTCCAACTTCAAACTTTAAGAGGGAGAGATGTCACATCTATCGATTTATCTTTCTATATATAAAAACTTAAAATTACTAGACACTTTCTCGTACCAAACTTTACTAGACCCGTGTCATCTATACAATTATACCGACGATACAAATTAAACCCCCGTTAACACGAGAATCGATACTATTACATGATGCGATGATGATTAAGCAATATCGAGTAGAGGAAGTTGTCTAGTAACTCCCACTTTCTGTGTCCAATAACAACAAGAACTAAGCATTTTTTCCATACTACATGGGGGTCCGTTGCAAGGATTCTTATTTCCACATACTCCTATCATATGCCATGTTAGCAGTTAACTCTCTCTCTCTCTATATATATATATATACAAGGAATGTTGGCATACGCTTGAAGGAGAGAGAGAGAGAGAGAGGCATGCGTATCTTTTCTCACACCACCTAATGTTCCAAATTGACTGTTAAAAGATCATTCAGGAGTGTTTGATTACGAGACCGGGATTATGGGGCTGAAAGTATATTTCAGTTCTAACAGCCCAACTTCTAGCAGTGGCACAACTGTGGCCTCCGATAATGCACATCGAGGACTGCATTTGATTACAAGAGAACCGGAACTGTAATTTCAGTTCGGTAGTGCCTGGCCTTCCCTGAAGGGCCTAACATGACTTCACCCCATGCCGAACCCCAATAAAGTTTTAGATTAATTGTGGCAAGCCTATAACTCCGCTCATGTAAGGGATCACCCTTGCATTGCCGGTCCCAAGCTCGGATAAAGGAGTAGGGTTGTGTTAGGCTTCCGACAGCCAGTGTAAAACTCGTCGGATTTTTATAACATGAATTACAAAAATTATGAGCATTGCTTTGGGGCGTCCCCGCCTAGCGACGTGCTGTAGAACCCGAATGCAATAAGAAGTAACCAAGGGCCACTATATTTTCGCCCGAATGTAGTGAATCAATTGCATAGAGGGTTCCCACATCATGGACGGGTGTGGGTAAAGAAGTTAGTCCCGCTATATTGTCACCCAAATGTAGTGAACATTTTTCAGGGAGGGTCTTCGCATTTTGATTATGGATGGATGCAGAGAGTAAGGAAGTTAGTCCTAGATAATAAAATTCGTATTAGTTCTTAGAATATCAGAACATTATCGTGTAAACTAATGGAGGTGGTAGATACTATGATTCGGAGAAAGATTCATATTATATTTTTACAAGAGACAAAATGGGTTGGAGAAAAAGCAAAGGAGATAGAGGATACAAGTTTTAAAATGTAGTGAACATTTTTCAGGGAGGGTCTCCGCATTTTGATTATGGACGGATGCGGGGAGTAAGGAAGCTAGTCCTAGATAATAAAATTTGTATTGGTTCTTGGAATATCAGAACATTATCGTGTAAACTAATGGAGGTGGTAGATACTATGATTCGGAGAAAGATTCATATTCCATTTTTACAAGAGACAAAATGGGTTGGAGAAAAAGCAAAGGAGATAGAGGATACAAGTTTTAAATTATAGTACTCAGGTAAAGAAAAGGCTCGAAACGGAGTTGGTATTATCATAAATAAAGATTTAAAGGAGAGTGTAGTAGACATACAACGATATGGTGACCGAATCATGATGTTGAAATTAGTGTTAGAAACAGAGGTTTTGAATATAGTTTGTGCTTACGCACCCCAAGGTAGGACTAGAAGATAATATAAAGACAGTTTTTTGGGAAGAGTTAGATAAGGTGTTTCAAAAGATTCTACAAAGAGAGATGATTTGTTTAGGAGATTTAAATGGACATGTCGGTAAAGAGGCATTAGGATATCAAGGGATTCATGGGAACTTTGGTTTTGGGGATATAAACGAGGAAGGTAGAGAGATTTTAAATTTTGCTATGCCATTCGATCTCTTTATAGTCAATACAATCTTCAAAAAATGAGATGAACATTTAATTACTTATAAGAGTGGTTTATCACAAACACAAATTGATTACTTTATTTGTAGAAAAAAAGATAGAGCGTGTTGTAAAGATTGTAAGGTAATTCTAGGAGAAAGCTTAACCACCCAACATAGACTTTTAGTTATGGATTTACAAATAAAAAAATAAACAAAGAAGAAAAGAGTGCATCGAGCTATTCAGACTAAATGGTGAAACTTCAAAAGCGAGAAAGAGGATATATTTAAACAAAAAGTCCTTCAAGGAGATGTTTGGAATTATGTTGGCATACCCTATGATATGTGGAACAATATGGCTATACATATTAGAAAAGTGGCAAAATATGTATTAGGGGTATCTAAGAGACGTGTACCAACACAAAAAGAAGCTTGGCGGTGGAGTGAAGTAGTACAAAATAAAATCAAGGCAAAGACGGCATGTTACAAATTACATTATGCTAAGAAAACTAGTAAAACTTTAGCAGCTTATAAGAAAGCAAAGAAGGAAGCAAAAAAGGCCGTTAGTGAAGCAAAAGCTAAGATTTGCAAGGAGTTATATAAAAAACTCAACTCAAAAGAGAGTGAAAGAGATATTTTTAGGATAGTTAGGGCTAGAGATAAGAAAACTAAAGATCTTAATTATGTTAGATGCATAAAAGACGAGGATGAAAAAATTCTAGTGGCAAATGATGATATAAGAAATAGATGGAAAAACTATTTTTATATTCTCTTTAATGAAAATAAAGTTGTTAGTATTAGTTTAGGAGATTTAGCCAAGTCAGAAAAGTATATAAACTACAATTTCTACCGACGTATTCAAAAGAATGAAGTCAAAGAGACTCTTAAACATATGAAGGGTGGTAAATCGGTAGGACCACATAATATTCCTATTGAAGTTTGGAAAATACTAGGAAAAATAGGAATCACTTGTCTCACAAGACTATTTAATGAAATATGGAAAAACCAAAAGATGTCCAAGGAATGGAGAGCAAGTACACTTATACCCATATATAAGAACAAGGGAGACATTCAAAAGTGTGCGAATTATCGAGGTATCAAGTTAATGAGTCATAATTTGAAATTATGGGAAAGAATTATCGAACGTAGGTTAAGATAAGTATAAGTACAACAAAGAACCAATTTGGATTCATGCCAGGTAGATCTACTATTGAAGCGATTCACCTTTGCACACGTCTTATGAAACATTTTATAGCAAAAAAGAAAGACCTTTACGTGATATTTATTGGTATAGAAAAAGCTTATGATAGAGTACCGAGGGAGGCTTTTTGGAGAACTTTGGAAAAAAGAGGTATCTCATTGACATATATTAACCTTATAAGAGACATGTATGATGGTGCAAAAACATGTGTAAGGACTCGTGAATAAACGATAGACTTCTTTGAAGTTAACATTGGGTTATATCAAGGATCAACTTTAAGTCCATACTTATTTGTAATGGTGATGGATGAGTTAACAAAACATATTCAAGATGAAGTACCTTGGTGTATGTTATTTGCATATGACATTGTATCAATAGTGAAGCGTAAGAAAAAAGTTAATAGAAAATTAGAACTATGGAGAGAAACATTAGAAAGCAAAGACCTCCAACTTAGTAGAACAAAGACAGAATATATGGAATGTAAGTTTGACCATTTGGTTACTTTAGAGGACATAGAAATTAAAATTGGCATGCATTGCATTCCCCAAAAAGAAAGTTTTAAATGCCTAGGGTCAATTTTTCATAGTGATGAAAAAATTGATGGAGATGTTACACATAGAATTAATGTTGATTGGTTAAAATGGAGAGGAGCATCAAGTATTCATTGTGATAAGAAGATACCATTAAAATTAAAAGGTAAATATTATAGAGCACCAATTAGGTCTACCATGTTTTATGGTTGTGAGTGTTGGGCAGTTAATCATCAACATGTACAAAAGATGTCTGTGACAGAAATGAAGATGTTGAAATGGATGAGTAGTCATACAAGAAAAGACCGTATACATAATGAGGTTATTAGAAACAAATTAGGAGTGACACCAATAGAGGATAAAATGAGATATAAGATGGTTTGGAAATATAGAAAGAAGATCAGAAGAAGAACCGGTAAGAAGTTAGAAAAACTAAATTTGGAAAGTATTAAAAGAGATAGAGGACGACCACAAAAGTATTGGAAAGAAACAATAAAGAATGATCTAGCTTATTGGGAGTTAACTGCTAACATGGCACACGAAAAGAATCCATGTAGCTGACCCCGTCTAGTATGGGAAAAGGCTTAGTTGTTGTTGTTGTTGTTGTGGCAAGCCTAGACAAGTCTCGCACAATGAAACCTAACGAGCCCAGTTTCATGCTGGTCATTTAAGGCCACACCTTACATTAGTGATCTGTACCCATGGAAACTGCACATGAGAGGCGAGACTTAGTCGCAGACCCTGTAAAACGCCATTTTACCTAAGGCTTTTATTAATGGTGCGAACCCATGACTAGACGTGACTGGTTTTGAATCAGCCCGACAATTCTAACCGGAACTAGGAATTGGCTGGAACCAAAACTAGCTAGGAATCAGATCCGAAATCAAGAGGGACTCGGTTAGGTTCCATTTCCAGTTTCTGTAGAATTGGAACCATGACGGAACCAGAACCGGCGGTTTTGAACCCTTTCATAATATTTTCAAATTTTAATTTTTTAAATAAATTTTCAATTTCAGATGGTTTAGAACCTAAACCAGAACTGATGGTTTCAAACCAACACCAGAACTGGCCGGATTCCAATTCCTTGTTCCAGGCAAACCGTAACCGGCTATATCTGCCCATGACTACGTTGCAAGCAGACGGGGCAAACCAATGATCTCTTCCGATTGAGTCAACCAACTTTTCCCCGTGTGCATGACAGCGTATATAATGAAAGGCATAGTATACTCGAATATACATACATGCATGTGCTCCCGATTTTTCTTTCTTACTCTACTTCAACCTCCACCAGTCGCCATCCATCATCTCTAGTTACTTCCTCCTATTTCAAACTACTTTTACTGATTAAAACCTATATATATATATATATATATATAAGACCAGATTTTTAGACCATCTGTTCAAAAAAGTTGGATGACTTATTTAAACCATAAAAGAAAACTTATATATATACTTTTTGTTTTTTAAATTTAAAAAATCATCCTTCAAAAAAGTAACTTTGGCATATTGATGTACCACTCAATACACAGTACACTAAATCCTGTTTCATATATATATATATATATATATATATATATATATATATATATATATATATATATATATATATATATATATATATATATATATATATATGTATGGGAGGGGAGGGTTTAAAGTTGTTTTGTTATGTTGTCCTTTTGACAGTGGTAGCGGCATATTAACCAACAGCGAAGAGATGTTTACAATCGGAAGGGAAGTCGGAGATGGTTGATGAAGGTTGGTGGAGGTTGAAGAGGTCGAAGATGGCAAAAGGAGGATGTGTTCATTTTTGTGCATGGAAGGGATGTTCACACATTCCACTCCCTCTCTCTGTATATATATATATATATATATATATATATATATATATATATATATATATATATATATATATATATATATATATATATATATATATATATATATATATATATATATATATATATATATATATATATATACTACTACTACTACAACTAAGCCTTTTCCCATACTAGACGAGGTCGGCTACATGGATTCTTTGTTCCCACATATCCCTATCGTGTGTCATGTTAGCAGTTAACTCCCAATAAGCTAGATCATTCTTTATTGTTTCTTTTCAACACTTTTGTGCTCGTCCTCTACCTCTTTTAATATTTTTCAAAATTTGTTTTTCTAACCTTCTTAAAGGTTCTTCTTTTGATCTTCTTTCTATATGTCCAAACCATCTTAAATGATGTTCTCTCATTTTATCCTCTATTGGTGCCACTCCTAATTTATTTCTAATAACCTCATTATGTATATCTTCTTTTTTTGTATGACCACTCATCCATCTCAACATCTTTATTTCTGTCACAGACATCTTTTGTACATGTTGATGATTAACTGCCCAACACTAGGAACCATAAAATATGACAGGCCTAATTGCTGCTCTATAATATTTACCTTTTAACTTTAATGGTATCTTCTTATCACAAAGAATACCTCATACTCCTCTCCATTTTAACCAACCAGCATTAATTCTATGCGTAGCATCTCCATCAATTCTTCCATCACTCTGAAAAATTGATCCTAGATATTTAAAACTTTCCTTTGAGGTAACCAAATGATCAAACTTACATTCCATATATTCTGTCTTTGTCCTAATAAGTCGAAGGTCTTTGCTTTCTAATGTTTCTCTCCATACTTCTAATTTTCTATTAACTTTTTCCTTACACTCCTCTATTGATACAATGTCATATGCAAATAACATACACCAAAGTACTTCATCTTGAATATGTTTTGTTAACTCATCCATCACCATTATAAATAAGTATGGACTTAAAGTTGATCATGTAACTCAATATTAACTTCAAAGAAGTTTATCGTTCATTCACGAGTCCTCACACATGTTTTTGCACCATCATACATGTCTCTTATAAGGTTAATATATGTCAATGAGATACCTCTTTTTTCCAAAGTTCTCCAAAAAACCTCCCTCATTACCCTATCATAAGCTTTTTCTATACCAATAAATATCATGTGAAGGTCTTTCTTTTTTACTGAAAAATGTTTCATAAGACGTATGGAAAGGTGAATCGCTTCAATAGTAGATCTACTTGTAATGAATCCAAATTGGTTCTTTGTTGTACTTATACGTGTCTTAACCTACGTTCGATAATTCTTTCTCATAATTTCAAATTATGACTCATTAACTTGATACCTCGATAATTCGCATAATTTTGAATGTCTCTCTTGTTCTTATATATGGATATAAGTGTACTTGCTCTCCATTCCTGGGGCATGTTTTAGTTTTTCTATATTTCATTAAATAGTCTTGTGAGACAAGTGATTCCTATTTTTCCTAGTATTTTCCAAACTTCAATAGGAATATTATCTTATCCTACCGATTTACTACCCTTCATATGTTTAAGAGTCTCTTTGACTTCATTCTTTTGAATATGTTGATAGAAATTGTGGTTTATATACTTTTATGATTTGGCTAAATCTCCTAAGCTAATACTAACATATTTATTTTCATTAAAAAAATTATACAAATAATTTTTTCATCTATTTCTTATATCATTATTTATGACTAGAATTTTTTCATCCTCGTCTTTTATGCATCTAACATAATTAAAATCTTTAGTTTTCTTATCTCTAGCTATAGTTATCCTAAAAGTATCTCTTTCAACCTCTTTTGAGTTGAGTTTTTTTATATAAATTCTCTCAAATTTTAGCTTTTGCTTCACTGACAACCTTTTTCACTTCCTTCTTTGCTTTCTTATAAGTCTCTAAAGTTTTACTAGTTTTCTTAGTATAATATAATTTGTAACATGCCCCTTTGGCCTTTTTTATTTTGTACTACTTCACTCCACCACCAAGCTTCTTTTTGTGCCGGTACAACTCCCTTAGATACCCCTAATACATCTTTTGCCACTTTCGTAATATGTATAGCCATATTGTTTCACATATCACAGGGTGTACCAACATAATTCCAAACATCTCCTTAAAAGATTTTCTGTTTAAATATATCTTCTTTCTCGCTTTTGAGGTTCCACCATTTAATCTGAATAGCTCGATCCACTCTTTTCTTCTTTGTCCATTTTTTTATTTGTAAATGCATAACTAAAAGTTGATGTTGAGTGGTTAAGCTTTCTCTTGGAATTACCTTGAAATCTTTACAACACACTCTATCTTTTTTTTACAAATAAAGTAATCAATTTGTGTTTGTGATAAGCCACTCTTATAAGTAATTAAATGTCATCTCATTTTTTGAAGATTGTATTGACTATAAAAAGATCAAATGCCACAGCAAAATTTAAAATCTCCCTACCTTCCTCATTTATATCCGCAAAACCAAAGTTTTCATGAATCCCTTGATATCCTAATGCCTCTTTACCGACATGTCCATTTAAATCTCCTTCTAAACCTCTTCTCCTAACACTAATTTCAACATCATGATTCGGT
This sequence comes from Brasenia schreberi, assembly GCA_036023115.1. Classification (NCBI taxonomy): domain Eukaryota; kingdom Viridiplantae; phylum Streptophyta; class Magnoliopsida; order Nymphaeales; family Cabombaceae; genus Brasenia; species Brasenia schreberi. The sequence goes on along the minus strand of JAYKKT010000061.1, from coordinate 6,986,988 downwards.
CACCATATCGCTGTATGTCTACTATATTATCATTTAAATCTTTATTTACGATAATACCAACTCTGTTTCAAGCCTTTTCTTTACCTTAGTACCATAATTTAAAACCTATAACCTTTATCTCATTTGCTAACCCATTTTGTCTCTTTTAGGCATAGAATATGAATCTTTCTTCGAATCATAGTATCTACCACCTCCATTAGCTTACCGGATAATGTTCCGATATTTCAAGAACCAATGCGAATCTTATTTTCGGAGTTCATGTCTTTATATATATATTCACATTGAGCAATATTGCAAGTCGAGAATCTGCATATTCCTATCCAGGGTGCTAAACCAGATCAGCTTCTCCGGGTTTGCGCATCTCGACTCATCTCAGGAATTTAACAACTGACCTCAGCTCAGCTCGTATAAATCAGTGACAGGCTTTTAGAACCTCAAGTTCTTGCAATATGTATAATGTTCATGCGTGTATAGGGCTGGTTATACATGTCTTCGTCGTTGAGGGAAGAGCCTTATTTTTTTACTTTGGAGGTTTTATAAAAGATTAAGCAAAAAGGGAAAACAATAAATTTTATTTTTTCCAAAGAAAAATAATTTTAAATTTGTTTAAGTTCCTCAAGTTTAACATGCAAATTCAAGTTGGTTCTTCGAGCTCCCAGTTCATGTCTTTATGATCTCTGTTCGTCTTAAATGATCAAAACGAGACGAGCCACATATGCGCTGCCCACGAACCGGCTGTGGTTGGCTCATCCGGCTCGTTTCACAGGGCTATTGGACCTTGAATAACGTTGCACGGGTTGAGTGCATGTTCAACAAGAGTACAACAATAATTGAATGAGCCTTTCATATATTCTATTAAAAATTAATTAATTAAGAAGCATTAAGGGACAAAATGTGGAGAAGGGTACCAACGCTTGGTTGGTTCAAATGCTTCATACACATGCTCCTCTTAAGCCATTGTCGAATCCAAGAACATTTTTTTAAGTGAGGCGTACTTTTATTTTAGGCTCTTATATTTTACATTCACAAAGCATTTGTATTTTTTTATATCTCAACTTTTTGAAATTGAAACGTATTTGTATTTTATGTGAGATACACTTATATTTTAACTCATAAAACAATTAATAGAGTAATAGACTCAAAAGAAAATCCAAATTTAAGGTGAGGCACATGCCTCACTTCATCCTAAAGTGAGTCTACCACTGCCTTAAGCAAAGGTCTTGAGTTTGAGCCTTGCAAACGGAGAAAACCAATGAATGGAGAGCTTTGCCTAGTTACCCGAACTGGGGAGATTAACCGAACCCAAACCACCCCTAGAACCGTCTGGAACCAGAGAATCGATGGTTCATTTCTGGTTCTACTAGTGGAGAAAAACCCCAGAATCGGCATCTGAGACAGCCAGTTCCAAGTTTTTTGTTCCATTAATTCTTAAAGTTCTCTCTCATTTTTCAAATAAAACAGGAATCAAATTGAAATCTGATCCAGTTTGAAGCCTTCGAAACCAGACTCGGAGGGGAACCAGTTCGGTTGCGGTCTCAGGTTTTCGTGGAACCGGAATGTCGAGTTTGGAACTCAAAAACCGGGCTCGCACCGGACCATCGGATTGCGGTTACCGGTGGTATGCTTCACCAAAAAGAATGTAGAAAGGGCTCTCTCAAGAGAAGAAAGTCGCTAGTGCACGTGAAATTACCAAGAAGCAAGCTGTTAATTAATTAAGCTAAACAAGGAATCTTAGGAATTAAAGATACACAAGCAGGGAGCTTGCGTTTCAAGGTATCTGTAGCTTGTTTTCTCTCGCCACTTTAATCAGTGGCGATGAGATCCATATTACATGTTAACAGCCATAAAGTCACCATTTGGACCGTCATGATGAGCAAGAAAAGACTCAGAGAAACCTGTCAGCTAGCTGTACATAATTAAGTTTCGAAACCCCACCAGAAGAATTGTAATGAGCAACATTCAGCAAAGGAAACGTGTATGTGTGTGTTTGTATGAGTGAGAGAGACTCACTCATCTGTAAGTTTGGTCCAAGGGAGGATGCGTATTCCATATTCTTCTTCATCTATTACCAGGCAAGGGCCTTGGAAGCCTTGCAATCTGATCCCAGGTCGGGCGTGAAGCAGCCACATTGGGGACCTTCATAACTTCCATGGCTGTACTGTGCTTCAATGGCTGTCTACAATATTCTGCAGTTTTATTTTCCTCAAATCGAAACTTCGGATACATAAGATAACAAAGATAGCATGTTAAACTCAAGTTTAACACTTCAGATATTTAACACACAACCCTTCTTTATCTACGCTCGAGACAGATTATGATAATGGAAGTTTCACATTTGAATATATGATCAACATAAATGAACGCTGCTATGATTGTTGTAGTAAAAGGCTCGCTTCTTCACCCTTTTGCATTTCAATTTTTTTTAGACTGGAATTTTAGAAAAATATGTAGACCACCTCGCCGGAATTTCGCCCTACTGAACTCGACCTGGTCCGAGAAAATTTTAGGTCTACCATTGAACGGCTTAGGGCTCAACTTCTACGTGAAGTTTTCAAGAATCCGGTGCACTTCAAAAGAGAAAAGCATCGGATGCTTGGAAGTGGTAGCCTCAATTGTCCACCATCTTTTTTTCTCTTTCTTGCTTCTTTTCTTTTTTATTTTCACTTGCATGCAGAGTAGGGTGGCTTGTATGATCCTTCCTAAGCAAGTGACCGTTAGGAGAACCACCAATCTCAGACTCCGTCTACATGGATGGTCTACATCCGGTGGGTACCATGAACACAATTTCTCATAAATTTAGATTTGTGCAACAATATTTTTTATTATCCTGTTAATCCCTTCCTTTCATTCATTTAGAATTATTTTTAATATAGTAATGCTTTTGAAAGTACAAGGCATGCATGTAGAGTGCTGCAATAGGAATCGTGGCTCGTTGCATAAATTTGTCGATAATTTGAACTCAATAAGTAAATCTAAATTGTGTTTTTGAGGAAATAAGACAATATATACATACACATATATACATATATACACATGTACGTGTATCTCTTCACTATTGTGAATGTTTTTGACTACCATTGCGTGCATGAACATTTTTGTGAATATTTTACTAATACAATTTATATATACGATACTGAGTCTTGTTTTAAGATCCAAAATCATCCATGTCAAGATATATAATGACATCCCTACTTGGATTTTAGCAGCACGGACAATTTTAGAAGGACTCGATTGCAACCAACGTTTCCATAGCTCCATATCTAACAGAGGTATTTGCTTGTGAATGCTTTTTATATACAATTAACAACCAGATTTATCAAGAATTATCTGAACATATATATAAATATAATATGTGTGTGTGCGCACGTGTACGTGTATATGTATGTAGTTTTCGGTGTTTCTCCACTTTAGCGAGGACGAACACATCTGTGCAGCAAGCAAGCTTGTGCGCACACACCTGAAAGACGCATATTAAATTGTAGTATTTGTAATTATCAGTAGAGTGTGTTTCACTCACATAAACCAAAATGTATATCAGTTGTTAATTTAGCAAGTTTTCTTGCACATCATCACCAACACTAGGAGCAGCAAGTCCAATATTCACTTCTAAATATTGATAGCGACATTTTTTTTAAATGTGAATATTTTTCTGAATGTTTTAGGAATGAAGAGATCCATTTTAACAGTTAATGGAAAAAATGTTTCCAAATTATAATGCATGAATTTGCCATGTTCTACTTTTCACCAATATTATGTCGGCACCACCTTGGTTAGCTCTTTTCTCACTAGTAAAGTTAGACAATTTATCTATCAATCATGAAAAATATGGTCCAATATCGGTGTCCATCTAACAAGTTGCAACCATATGCAAGTTGGTCACCCAGTTATTTCATCTTTCAAAAGTCGAAACATATTATATATATATATATAGAGAGAGAGAGAGAGAGAGATTGGATCGTTCTTTTTAGCATGAGCATTTTCCATCGCCTTTTTAGAAATTTTTAAAATTTTTAATTATACTCATGATACACAAAGCCATGAATGGGCTGGGCAGGATACTGTTTCCACGCTCGCGGAGACACATATATCTACTCTACAATCACCGAACACCTTCTCTTCCTTGTGGTTATATGTAAGAACTGAAACGTTGAGTAGTTTCCTGCAAATACTTCATTAGTTTCTTCAAAAGTAATATAAGCTTCTCTTCTGCCTTACTAAAGATGTTTTATTCCCGTAATTGCAAGCATCAATAAAGTATCGATTCTCCAATGCTAACAGTAGTTCTCTCTTTTGTTTACCTGTTTTTTAAAATTTTCTTCACTATATGGCAGTATAACGAATCGGATTGCGGAGTTAAGCATCTTTGATCTTCAAGAATGCAAGACTGAAATGTATAAAATCACGAACCTTTGGTCTCTCTCTCTCTCTCGAGAGAGAGAGAGAAAAAAAGGAAAGCTAAGTAAAAGATTGGGTGTTGGGTCGGTTGCTTTTTGAGCAAACGACCGTGACCACCCAATTTCTCTCCCTCTCTCTCTCACAAAAACAAAGCCTTCTCTTTCTTTCATTGTTGCTTACTCGTTTAGCGCCAGCTACAAGACAACTCGCTCCAATCCTTCCCTTGTTCGATAGTTAACCTACACAAAAGACCTATCATCAGCAAGAGATAACCAAAATCACCAAAACAGAAATCTTTCCATCTTCTCCTCTCTTCGTGAATAATGAAAAATAGCTACCATATTCTATATTTCTAGAGGGGTTTGAATCTCTCTCTCTCTCTCTCTCTCTCTCTCTCTCTCTCTCTCTCTCTCTCTCTCTCTCTCTCTCTCTCTCTCTCTCTCTTTCGTGTGTGTGTGTGTTGCAGTTTGTGAGTCGGTGAGAATGTTCCATCCAAAGAAGGCAAGCATGTCTTCTCAGGATAGGCAGATGTGCGTTCAAGGGGATTCGGGGCTCGTCCTCACTACTGACCCGAAACCCAGACTCAGATGGACGGTCGAACTCCATGATCGCTTCGTCGATGCTGTCACTCAATTGGGAGGCCCTGACAGTAATTCTCTTCTTCTTCTGTTTCTAGATGCCGTTTGTTAATTTTCTTTTGCTTTTTTTGTCCTGATGCAGTCTGATGTTATACTAAATGAAATTCCTTATATTTCGACTTGGTGGTGACATTCTTGTTTTATAGAGGCAACTCCGAAGACTATCATGAGAGTTATGGGTGTCAAAGGCCTTACTCTTTACCATCTTAAGAGCCATCTTCAGGCAAGTTTTAAAAAATAGATTTGAATATAAACTAAGAGGTGAAAAGTTTTCCGATTAGCTTTAATTTGTAATATTTCTTTGATTTTCTCACTGTGAAATGTTTCTTCTTCTTTAATTTCGTATATCTTTAATTATCATGTAGAAATTCAGGCTAGGAAAGCAACCCCACAAAGAATTCAATGATCATTGCATGAAGAACAGCGAAAGAGGTTCGTAATGCTACTCTCTCTCAATCGTGCGTGTGTCGAGGATGTGCATGCGCGTTTGTGTCTCATTAATACAAAGTTGTTTCATGACAGCAGCAGCTTTAGAACTCCAAAGAAACGCAAGCTCTTCATCCGGAATGATTGGTCGAAAAGTAAACGAGTAAGGATTTCGCTGATGTGTTTATTATTGCTGTGAAAAGAAAAGGAAACAACCCATGAGGATGAACGATGTGTCTACTATTGCTGAAAAGGATAAAAGAACAAACCCTAAGTTCATGCCTAGTTTAATAAATAGCAGACTAAACGTTTACTTGTTTCCACTGAAATCCTTAACTTATTAGGAACACCCACATATCAGAGGCGCTCAGGATGCAAATGGAAGTACAGAGAAGATTGCACGAGCAGTTGGAGGTATGTATCCATAAAACACCGTTTTAGGCTTTTCGTTGTGCTGCTATCAAAATCTTTATTGATAATACATGGAAAAGGCCCCCATATTATGTCATAAGAGTTATGTGATGATCAAAGGGTGAACTGCATTTGTTGGTAGCTTTTAATGCAGTTGGACGGCCTATGACGTATGACAGAATCGCTTATCATATATGTGGTCATGTCATGAAGGTACAAAGGCATCTGCAGCTGAGAATCGAAGCCCAAGGGAAATACATGCAAACCATACTGGAAAAGGCGTGCCAGACTCTGGCAGGTGACCCAATGGCTTGTGCAAACTTCAAAGGTGGCGGTAGCATGCTGGATATAGGAATGATAAAGGAGTTCATTGGTCCTGTAACTCTTCCTTCTCTGCAAGATCTCCAAATTATGTGTGGTGATCAAATGCAACAACATCAGATTGATAGGTCACTGGATGGATTCTTCGTAGCCAATGATAACGTTTGTGTAGGTACGAGAAAGAGATGAAGCCTAAAATCTCCAATATTTTTGCATTGCCTCGACTCACATTTTTATAGAAGTAATGACGTGTGTGTGTGTGCGTGCCCGCGCGTCTGTTCTTTTTGATAATTAGACAATAACCATCTTTCTTTATCGTTTGTGTTCATGCGTCGATTCACATTTTATAGAAATGTGTGCGTGCGTTTCATATTCAGTAAATAATTTCATATATGTGGTCATTATCTTCATCACATAATGAGATATATATCTCCATATTCAGTAATCAACATCAATTCCTATACTCTTCCACATGCAATATCTCTTTAATTATGTATCTGGTGTCTTGCGTCGTACTATCTTTTGATGCTCGCTTGCTCTCTTCTCTTCACGCATCGCTGTTTCTCCACATGGGTTTCGATTCATGGTAACTCAGACTGCTAGATTTGGGTACAGCAGCAGCATGTTTGGGACCCTCTCGACCCCAAGGTGATGAAGCAAGTTTACTAGCTGCACCTGCTAGCAGCAGCACAGCTGACAACAGAAGCGAGATGGGATCCTTCTCGGGTGTTTATGAAGCGAAGATAATCCCATTAGCTGAAGGAATCGGTTGTGAAAAGAAACCAGAAGTCGACCAGTCGCCACGACGGGCAACTTTTCCGACTGATAGATCCTCCTCGCAAATGATGATCAAGGGAGGAGGAGTAGCCGGCCCTTTACCTCCTGCAAAGAATTTGTCATACGGTTGAAGTGTGATTTACCCTCACCTTTTTCTCTATCCCATGATTAATTCCTGCATCTTTGGTGCTCCTTTGAGTTTCTTCAACATGGTGAAGGACACTAATATATTGGATTCAGAACGGTGATCTTGTGTGAAATAGAATTTATTGTGAATCTCTGGTTCTCTATCGCATCTATCTTTTACCACTGAACTTTGAGAATTAAGGCAAATCTATTTATACTCATTATAACAGTATATACATAATACATATCAATATTTATGTCAGATATAGAAGACTTTGCTTTAAATGGGTTATTCGAACGTATTCGAATACGTTCAAAGGGAGACTTCCAGAAAAGGCAAATGAAAATTGAAGTTATACATGTTCATTTTTTAGATGACAGCTCGGTTCTTTTGACAATGAGGTTTTCTTTTCTTCCTCAGCCGACAGATAGCATCTATAATTCCTTTTCACTTTGCATTCTAAGGACTCAATCGGTTATTCGGTATGTATAGAGAAACTGCACTAGTCTACACGCACGAGAAAATATGTACTTACTAGGTCTGGTGATCGAACCAAGCAACTCTCTTTTGGCTCGGTTCAGCTCATACCTAGTTAATGAGCCGAACACGAACTATCGGGCACGGTTTGCTTGATTGCTTAATGCGCCAAATACGAGTTAATTAATCCGTGCATGGTAGCTGCAATTTTCATTGCCGAGTGTATGACTAAGAATTCTCTCTCTCTCTCTGAGAGAATTGTCCATTGGAAAAAAAAAGGAGTCTTCTCCTTTTCCTTTCTCCCTTTTCCTTTCCTCTAGTGTGTAATTCTTGGGAATAGTAAGCAAGGTTGTTGGTGGTGGCTTTATCGATAGCTCTGAAACGGGGGCGGGGTGGCCCTCCATTCCACGAAATCTCCCCACCAAAGCAATACGCAGCGCCATAAAGATAAAGCTATGTTCAAAAGCAGAAAATAAAAAAATGAAAAACACAGCCAGCATTCCCATGCTTACCGTTATCGAGGAAGCTTCTTGGTCTTTGCAGGCTTAATCTGTTTGATTATGCGCCGGGAGACAAAAGCAGACGCTATACAAGATACCAATCTTCCTCAATCATTCTCCTTAAAGCAACCATTCCACACACACATATCCACACACAATTCATGCTACCCAAAAGTTTTCATAGGCTTTGCACAGACTTTCACGCAGAAAGGAGAAATTTTGCATGTATAAATATATTGAGTAGAAGCTGATTTCTTTGTGTATATACCTCTTCCAACTCGTATTGCATGTATTTCTACCAACTGGCCAATCTAGATTGAGCCCGCGTCACCAAACTTTAGAAAAGATATAAAAAGTATAGCCCACAGTTGAATATGTGGACAATAATACGTAGCTACAAGGATCCAAGCTTCCACTGTTGTTTCAAGTTCCAACGACCACCTTTCATATAACAAGTTCATGCGTGTAAATCTTTCATCAATATCCTTTGGATCCATCAACTAGCCTAACCAGCCTCGATAATTGATCTACTCGTGTCTACCCGTTAGTAGAAGTAGATGTGATGCAGGGCATGTTAGATAAGTCTGACTCTCGTTATCAAAGGTCTCGAGAATCTTATTGAACATGTCTCGATGCAGTTGACTGGAACAAGTAACGAAGTAGGAGAAACTACTATGAGATTGTTGATGGATTCAACTATTATTTATATACTTTTCATGAAATAGCAACGAGTGAACCAGTTCTTCATTTAAGTTTACATCTCTTCCAATAACTTTGTATTACCTTGTTTCCACTAGATTTGAGGTTTCTCCGGGGTTAAACCTACCTCTTCTTTTAAGCGCCACAAGTATCTCCCAAAGCATGCTTGAGTGCATCTAGCTTTTTCTGCTTGTGTTAAACGGAGCAATCACCATCGCCCATATCTTAATCTTCATCTCGATGCACCACATGAACTGGAAGGCAAAGGGGAAAGCTCAATTGGTGACATCACCAGCAGATGATTGTGATGCCTTATCACCAGCCGATAACGTTGATAACTCTTATCATCTGATCCGATACCAACCTGGTTTGACACAGCTGGCTCCACATTCGGGTGGCCAAGCCATGGGCAACACCTAGCAAGGAACTGTTGGATTTATTAGCAATGGTTTAACATATATAGCATATATGTCAAGTATCATCGGTTATTTAATTATTATTTTTTGTTACACAAGAGGAGCCTAAGCCTAACACCCACACCCACACATGCACCCTCTGGGAGTCGAACTCCCCACAGGAAGCAAAAGCTAGCGTGCCTCGCCGTTAAGCTAATGTTCTCGGTGCCATCAGTTATTTAATTTAGATATACCTAATTAAAGTTATCATATATGAATTATGGGTTCATTAACCTCTTAATGGTACGAGAATTAATTATACATATGTCATTTAGGTGGTTGCCCTAATCATATGATGGGTTGGATTACAAAACTATACTAATCTCTAATTTATAAATAGAGGGGTTATGATATGGCCCCAAAGCCATATTCACAATATTCTTCATTAGGGTCCCCACTTGCGAATAAAAAGAATTGGTACAGTGTCATGATCTTCCAGATCACCTAATCCAACCTCGAGTTGTTGGATCAACTCATCAAACTCGATTTGGATCTGGATTCGGGAACTTAAGTGAACATTTTGGACAATTTTTCCGTTCATCAAAATGTATATTATTGTCTTTTTTTGTTGCAACGAAAAGTATGAAGCTGTGTATGCACACCCAGGGGTCGAACTGGCTACCTGCCTTTCCATTATTTGGAAACCCTGCCAGGTGGGCTAAACCCATGAGTGCAAATGTATGGACGAGACCCGCGTAACTTTTTTTTTTTTGTTACAACGGGAGGCCAAAGCCAGGCCCTGGGAATCGAACTCACACCCTGTGTCTTGTGGAGTCGAGAGCCCTGCCAGGTGAGCTAACCCTCTGGGTGCACCCACTTGAAATTTGATTAGCTAGTTACCAACCATTTATTATAAATGAAGGCCTATTCTCTGAGACAAAGGTTGGCCCCATAATCCGGCCCCATTCTTGAATATTCACAAGAGGGATGGATCTCCATGGGTCCGAACGCCCAGAACTCGAGCGGCCTCTTTCACTTAGAAAAATGCACCCCTACGATCACAAGCCAAACAAAAGCAACAGATATTCTTTATCCGGTTGAGTCCCCCACAAACCCAAAGAATCCAATTCATCCTAGTATTGATGACCCAACGATCCTTAACCAGTGCAGATATCGCCATCTACTTTACTCACTCACACACACATGCACGCGCACACAAATGTGTGTTTGTGTATTGGAAGAAGCTAGCGCTAGCTACCATCTAGCTCTGTTTCCAAGCCATTACAAACTTAGATGTACAATATGAACACCACCTAGTTGTGGTAGTTTTATAAAGCCATTCATCTATGAGATATATGTATATGAGAAAAATGGATGAAGCTGGAATTGGATACGATCTAGCTTCTTCCAAGCCGTTAGATTTAAGCCAGATATAAACATACAAGTGCTTTTGTATAAGGCGTTCATCTGTGAGTTAAATGGTATCTGAGGGAGCATCAACCATCTTTACATCCCTGACCCGAGAGCACCTTTTCTACGCACTAGCTAGGTATCTTACATCCATCACACGAGTGCGCGTGCACACACACACACACACACACACACACACACACACACACACACACACACACACACACACACACATATATATATATATATATATAAGACAAACTTGGTCACTCTTGACATATTCACTCATGTCCTCTTATTATTTTTTATGACATAGGATCATTTAAAAAAATTTAAGAGCTTTAAAAATACAAAGAACGTTGTTATTACACTCATGCCTTAAAAAAATCAGATATGAGTGAGCAGGGTAAGATTCAAACTCTCTCTATATATATCTCTCTTATATATATGTGTGTGTGTGTGCGCGTGCGAGAGAGAGAGAGAGAGAGAGAGAGAGAGAGAGAGAGAGAGAGAGGAAGCTCAGCTCATTTAAGGGCTCTTTTCTTTTGCATTGTGTTCTCACAATCAAGAATGAAAATGAAACATCACGCCAAAAGGAAAATGACAACTGCTTTTTAGCTTTAGCAAAATAAACGCTTCTCTCTTTGAGTAGGAATTTGTCATACTTGAACGCATGCAATCTTTGGAGAGATGGGCCCCCCGAAATCTTGAAGTTTCACAAACCCCCCTTTCACCATTTTCCATCTTCAAGTGACCTCCCTCCTGATGCTAAAACGTTTGTAACTCGGAATTGAGCCTTCCATCATCTTAGGCTCCTCTCACAGATTGAATGTTTCATCAGAAAGTTAAATAAATCTGCTTCCAAACCTAAACATTCTCCAAGAGGATTCTTTGATCAGCAGAAAAGAACTGGTTGGAAATTCTACAATTTCCAACATAAAAAGAATTTTAGATTTAATAAATAATTAATGAAAGAGGAAAATTTTGAGGAAATTAAACCTGTGACCATGAAATCAAAAAAATTTAATGAACCAATTCAGTCTAAATCTTTTTTTAGCTAAACCTTCGCCAATAATGCATAATTCTGCTCGAGTTACTTCTCAATTTGGCTCATCTTGAGGTCGTTCTCATTCGGTTCAGTATCTTATATGTGTGTCTATAAGCATGTCTTCATCTTGTTTACCTCATAGTTGATTCGATGAGTACCAAGACTTGAATTTCTTATCCTTCTACTTCTCGAGATAATGAAAAATAGGCATACATACTGTTGATGTCGATAATCGACCACTTTTGACGGCAACACATACATTGCACTTTCTAGTCAATTTAAGAAGATGAACTGCACTAAGTATGAGAAGGTGTGGAATCATAGCTACAAAGATATAAAATTGGTGTGAAAGGCGACAAAGAAGCAGAAGGGGAAATCAAAAGATATACACAAGAGGCTGATACATGAATCAGACAATTTCTAAAAAACTGCAAGAGCGAATTTCCCTGAAACTAAGAGTAAGATTGACATATTAGAGCCCCATAATAGTCAACAACTGGTTGTTAAATCAAATCATTCCCTAGAAAGATCTATAATACAACTATGCTTTTTCCAATACTAGATGGAGTTGGCTACATAGAATCTTTTCATAAAGTTCGATAATGTGTCATACTAACAGTTAACTCAACATAAACTATATCATTTTTTATTGTTTCTTTCCAACACTTTTGTAGTTTTTCTTTTCCTTTTTTAACATTTTTACAATCTAACTTTTGAGTTTCTCATATATTCTTATAGAAGCTTTTCCTTATCATCTTTCTATTTGTCTAAACCATCTTAAACAATTATCTCTTATTTTTATCTATACAACACTCAGAACCATATAATATAACTGGTCTAATTGTTGCTCTATAATATACCTTTCAACGTTAATGATCCAGAAAGATCTATATCAAATTTTATATACTCGGGTAAATGAGTAACATTATTTCTTAAATAATAGAAAGAAGGTAAAAATCAGCCTCAAGCAAATCATAATTTTTCATCACAATTCAACCCAAATTGGCTTGAGAAAACATTTTTGGTAACATAGAAGTGAGATGACTAGTATAGCATATTGTTAAATCAAACACAAGAAATGATAGTATATATACGCACCATTTTGTAGGACGAAGACTACAAACAGTCTTCTGGCTAGCATGGACCTTGCTCACATGGCTAAGTGGGTGCCTTGCCATTTGAGTGAAAAAGAAGCTATAGCATCAATTCAAAGAGGGTGAAAGGCGATTGCATTCCTCAACACAGGCTCAAAAGCAGCAGGAGACCTTTGCAGTGGGGAGAAGTGTATCTAAAAGCTTTTACATCCTAGACGTTAATTAAGCTAGCTGTATGGCAAAGAGACCCCGTAGTTCTTACTGCGGACACGGGTTTCTCTTGTCGATAACGCACTTCAAGGTGGCTTCTCACGCTTCATTTTAAGGTGGCAAAACATTTGAGGTCAAAAATTAACAATGCAATAATAATTCATAAAAAGAAGTATAAAGAACAGCTCTCCTAGATGACGATAGAATAAAATCGCAGGTTTGCAAATGAGGTGGTAAATAATATGTGAATCTTTCTAATTTACAGTGGCCTGTTCCACCACAAGAGAAGAGGTTTCTCCTACTTTGTTTGTGCATGTGTCTCTTCATCTGAGTCCTATCTTCGGAAGTACCCTAATGACACACTGGACTAAACCGACATGTTTAGGGTTGTCCCCAGAAAGAGAAAAGGACTTGAATTACGATGCCCTACTCATAGCGTAACTATGCTCTTTAGCAAGCCTACTGAAGGCCAGCAACTCATCTGTAGAACAGAGACCCAGGACTATATGCCACTGTAAAGTTGTTCTGCCAGAATAGGAAATCATTTAATCACCCCATTCAGTTCTTGGATCCTGCATTTCTTCCCATAAAGGAATTATGGATCGGTTTGAACCCACAGATTGACAATCATGTTATAAAAGTAGTCATGGCATCAGGAAGAAGAAAAAGATACCGGAGAAAATAAACAAATAAATGAAACCTGTAATTTTGCAAATTATTCAACTAAATGGGTCAACGTCATATAAGACCTTCAACATTGAATATTTTCCGATATTAACAGGGAAAGGATGGAGAAGGGAAGTTAGTAGGTCAGAACAGCATAAATAATGGTGACATGCTCTGTAATAAGCGGACAACTGGATGAATAAGAAGAATCTAGGTGAAGCTTGTGACACTATTGATAAACCAAAATGGAACTTCTCGTGAAGTCACTCGCACTTCGAAGTCTTTGTCTGTCGAGTCCTAGCATGTTTTTCTGACAGGAGAGACTTAGTCCTCTCCAAAACTCCAAAGAAAATTGAGCCACCAATGCCGATCCACAATACTCTAGGCCCAAGTCCCTGCCCAGCACAATATATTGTACTAGTAATTAATTATCAGAGAGAGAGAGGGAGAACCCAGGAAACATGCTGAAGCACGTACCTTCAAAAGGGCAGATGGTCCTTCTTCTCTTACAATTGTCTGGACGCAGTCAAACATGCCTTTGTATTGAGTGGATGAACCCTGGAGATTAGTACATGGAAAGATCATGACCAATCCGGAAACAAAAGAAGTGTTATATGTATGGAAAAGAAAGGCATGATACCTGAACCATCAGCCGAGTTTTTATGACATCAAGGGGAGTGGTCACTGCTCCAGTAACTGCACCTGTAAGAAAAAACGTAATAATCCATAGAAATTGGTATAACCAGATAAAATGGACTCTCTCCAGATTATACAGCCAAAAGTCATGTCAGAAATTCAACAGTAGACATGCATGCATACACGATGCAAATCCTTCTTTAGGAAATCCCACCAGATCCTGATGGAGAAATCATGGGCAGACTGATTTCACCAGCTTGGACCTATACAAAGAATTTCATATCCATTAGTCAACTATGATTTTCCTGAGACAAGCTTCGGATTGGTTTGACAAGATTCTGCAAAGCAAAAGTTTGATTTATAAGTTGTTCTGCTGTGATGCAAGGATACCAACCATTAGCTTAGTCCTAAAGTCATTGAGCATCTCAAAAAGAAACCACTGCTGAATGATTAGTTCATTTTAGCTTTTCGAAGAAGGCAGCAAGTTCAAGCCAGTAGAAAAGTTTATTCGGAAAGCAATAGTAAACAATAATCGTTATTTAAGACTGCTCTCCACTTGAACGGTTCCGAATTCCAAGCTAACATCTGTGGCTAGAAATCTATGATGTGAGAATACGCAAGAACTGCTCCTAAACTTACAAACTGACAGAAAATATGCGATACAAGGACCTAACAACATCCAAGAAGTGGAATAGGTCTCCTTCCTATTCATCGGATGGCATACAGCAATCGTTACTTTGATTCCTTGGTTTGCTGGGGGCGAAAAAACTTCAGATGTTTAATTTTTACAGAGTATCTGAGAATATTATGCAACTCAACAAGGTAAATGCAAAATGAGAAACAAGGGATAATAGAAAATATCAAATAGGATTAAAAACCAACATGTCAAAGTCATATAAATCATGTTGGATGATAACATATTAAATACAGGTGACAGATTGAAATTCAAATTGAAATCATGTCATCTGAATTGCCACCACCATTTGTGGTCATTACACAAATTGAAGTCTAAACCCTAGCTCTTCTGTAAATCCTTTCCATAGTTGTTCTCCTTAGTCCAAGAAGACCACAAACTTTTTGTCCTCTTTTTAGCTAGTCATATAATAGCCAGGAAAATGCCTGACTCCAATTTGAGATGTCAAGCCAAATGTCAGAAATATTAGCTGACCAAGAAAAAGATCATTTTGCAGTTACTACTTAAAAACTTGTGTTAAATTTTACAAAGTGTTGTCGCATGTCTCAGATGTCTGATTCTAAAGTACCTGCAAAGGCACCTATCAGAGCATTCTCTGCATCATTTAGATCTCTCTGAGCCTGCAACATGGAAAATAATCAAAACGATTTTATGTATTAATGAAGTACAAGAAGGAAACTGAACCCTGAAACTAAACAATAAAGCATTAGAAGCATCTCACAATGATGTATGGTAACTAAGTGTGCACCAAAATCGTGATGCAGGAGTCCAAGCACAAAACAAGCGTGCATACAAATACAGACACATTATGTATTTATTTATTCCCCTTTAGTTTTGTCCTTCTTTGTGGATTTCTTATATAAGATTCATTTTCTCGCAGCTGTTGACAATTATTTTCTTCTTCCATATCCATGCATCTGAATGTGGTTTCTTTGGTAACCAGATAATTAAAGTCCAACATTTGTGGATCTATTGATTAGATTTATAAAAAGCATGTGGATTTGTTTTGACTTAGAACCCCTTTCCCATGCAGTGTATCAGTATTTGGTACTGCTATAACTATCGTCATGAGTATCAGCAAAAACCCAATTTCTCATCAAAGGGAATGTGACCCTTATGTGCACTAAGGTTTCATGTTTAAAATGCATAGACATTGAAATCTCGTCCAAGCTCAAACCTCAGAAATTCATCTATTCTTTTTCATTGATACGAGATGAAACACTATTAACATCAAGGCACCCACTTGGGTAATATTTGGACAGGAGATGCCCACCACTTTAATCTCAAGCTTGTTTAAAAGCAGAAAGTGAGGCACATCCCCTCACCTCTTCAATATGTGCAATTGTATCCACGTTCCAAAATGATTTGCTGCAAATGGAAGTAATCATCTTCTTACTTTTTCAACAATCTTTGATATTTCCCAGCATTATTAACAAATCTCAAAATGTTATCAGATATCCAGAGGAAGCTCTCTAAAAGCTTATTTAGGTTGCTAAATCATGAAAAATAACCTCGCTTTTTATAGCTAATGAAATTATATATGTTCAGCATTATTATGATTCTGCTATTTTTGATAAAATAAAATGTGTGAAGAACAAACTTTGCAACATATAAGTGTGTATATACAAACACAGTATGGCATCAACCAAATCAAAATATACTTATAAAGCACTGTACCAAAAGAATATACACATAAGAACAGCCTAAACGCAGAACACCATCAATAAGTCATTGATTTAAAGCATTTTAGTGAATGAGAATCTGTCTGATGAAGCATCATCAACCATTGAGGAGTTGTCTGCCTATATTGCATCACTTACTGCTAGCTTGTAACCTATCCGGAGTTGCTCATACATGCAGAACTGCACAGCATCAAACGGCAAATCCCGTAACAAAAAAGAACCATATCCCTGCCACATGAAGATGATGTGTGAAAAGGAGTTTCATAAGTTATGCAATGAACAAACTAAGTCCCCTCTACAAATAAAACATGATACTTATCATGGTTGTTAGTAGAAAATGACCAATATACAAACTCTCATTAAAACAACTTATTTTTCACAGAAACAAATGTTACCCTTTGAACTTTTTCATGCTAGCCGAAGGATTTTGAGCACACCTATTTCCATGGTTCCAGTAAACCAAAATCAGGCTTGGTTTTCTTCCTGGTTTTGGTTACAGAAACGAATGACAAAATTTTCAAATAGATGAGCTCAAAATACTTCAAGTATCACGAGAGATCAAATGAAGATGTGGTGTGAAACAAACACATACCGCATAAAGCCCTCTAAACCCTTCATTAGCAACAATAAGACGAACAGCATTTGGAGCAGAAGCAAACTGCCCAGTCTGCATTCGCTGCTTAACCACCTGAAAGGATATTTATGATGACATGCTTTGGGAAACAATGAAATTAAGAAGCAAAAGTAATTCTATACCTCTGTTGGGACACGGACAAGAGAAGCAGCTGCACCGCCAATTCCGCCAGCAATCTGGATCAAAGTTCAAGAAATTTCTAGGTCACAAAACAAATACTAATTCAACCACACTTACAGTACCAATCGCGCATCCACCTTTACATATCAAGGAATTACCAAAATTACCATCAGAATCACAGAACAAGCAATGGTTATTTGGCCAATTTTATGATATTTCTTTTCCAATATGTTATCAAGAAAAGGTGGTTCCACCTTTGGAAAGAGACAGTTGCAGTGGGCAACAAGAAGACATGAGCATTTGAAGAATTCAATCTTTCTTAGTGATGATTCTAAACAACATTGAAAATCACAAATTATTTTTATCAGCATAAGAAGATGGTAAAGAGGGGTTATCATGAAATACACACAAAACAAGTGACATCGAAAAGATATGATCACATCTGGCAGAAGGTAATTTGAAAAGGATCTATTCGATGTAGCTCCACTCAAAAGTACAAAATATGACACTTCAATCCATTTAGATTACAACAAATGTCTTACTGTTTTCTTTTTAATTCATTTAACAAAACATAACTGCAGTCTAAAGCTTCCAAAGACAGCAGGCCCCAAGTAGTAAGTAGGCAATGAGTGGATGGTGATACCATATAAGAAAAGCATCAATGATGAACATTTGTAACCCATGCAAATATAATCAAGTAATCATGATACCATTTCCAAGACTTCAATGGCCAAAATATATAAAAGACACAAGTCTCACATATTATGGATGGATATGCCTCACCAGATGCGCAACTGCACTGAGATTATCTGGAAGGACTTGTAACAATTTTTGCTTTGCAGGTTCATATAGGCCTACAAATATAGCGGAAGCCCTGTGCATAAAAGGAATTAAAGAATTTCAGAGATCAATTGCGCAATGGAAACATTTCACTTTGAAGTAGGCAAAGGACTTATTTCCCTCTCTTTCCAAAGAGAATAACCAAGAAACTGAAAACGCTTAGACCACAGTCGACCTCAAAAGCAAATAGCAATCTTGCACATACAAATAATTATGAGGCACATTCTACTTGAAACATTGAATCATGTACCTGACATATTCAGGATAATTTAAAGTTGCAAGAAAAAAAAATGATAATTGGTCTGGAATTAGATCTTTTAAATAGTCCTCACATGGACAATGTGGTAGCTAAAACTACCGCCAAGGGAACTGTATGTCTTTGACTTTGACCAATACAATCTTCAATTTAGCTCAGGTATACTAGAAACCCAGTGGACACTGTTTATGCTTTATTTCATGTCATTAGTATCACATGTACAACAACAGAAGGCTACAGCTACTGCTTAAAGTACAATTATTTTCTTTCATCATGCGCTTCTACATGCTTATTATGCTCTCAAACTTCCACAATCTTGACCATTAGTTACTGGATTCTGAATGGACTTTAGTTGTGGATGATGGCCAAAGCCTTTGTTGCATTAGCAACTTTTGCAAAGTGGCCTAGAATCAAGAAAGAAATAGCATAAGCACCAAAAGAATAATAAAGAAAGAAACATCACAAGCACTAAAACCAGACATGGCCAGTTTGGAACCAGCCCGGCAGTTTAAATCAAAACCAAACCGGCCTCAAAATTGTCAGGACCCAAAACCAGTTCTGGGTCGAGAACCGAAGACCTCTAGGTTCACTTACGGTTCATGAATTTTAAAAATCGGGTCAAAACCGAAGCCAATATTTCAAACATCATTTATTAGATTTATATATATATATATATATATTATTTTTGATATTTACATTCATAAGAATGCTCATAGTTTAATGGTAGGATATACTTTGTGTGTGTGGACGTAAATGGAGAGTTTGACTCTTTTAGATTGCATTTTGTGATTTGAAACAATTATATATTAGGTATATATAAGTATTTTGATGTTTTCCATCACAAGAACGGTTTTAGCCCAACGATATAAGGCGGTCATTTTCAACTAAGCATTGAGAGTTCGAGTTATACAAACTGAATTCACAATTTTTCAAAAAAAACTTTTTAAATCGGTTTTGAGGCGGTTCCAAATCTGAAACCAACAGTTTTAAAACCAAAACCGGTCACCAGCCGGTTCGGTTACGGTTCTAAGTAACCCAAAACTGAATATGTCTAACTAAAAGAATAGCATCCGGCCTATTATCACATGTAGGAATGAGAAGCAAGTTGTCGTGGAATTTAGGTTGTTTATCCAATGTGTTATCACGTAGACAATCTCGAATAGTTGTTTCATATGTAAAACTGCAACATAAGTTCTGTGAGTTTTTACACTGCTAAAAAGCAATTGCTAGCAACTTCAGAATGAAAACTGATGTCTGGTGTCTTCTTTTAAGCTCCAATACTTGAATTGCACGATTTGGGTAAATTGCACAAAAGATTCATTTGACAGCTGAATTTGGAATGCATATCATTCTCATGGTCTCTTACTAAAGGTTAAGGTGCTTTTGATACCAAGGTAATTGACAATGTCAAGGGCAAAATGACTCAATAGACATGTTAAATGTGATAAGCATTTATGGTTATACGTACATATCCTCATACACACTTACTCTAAAGTCCATCAAGCACATGGATGGTTTATTTCTCTTGTACTCACGGTAAGACACCAGCAAGATTTCCAGCCAATCCAGCTGACACAAGTATCAATGCAAAGAACTACAAGTATATTGCCTGCAGCCTGGTCTTTATTGTATCAATGGGATAAAGAGCTGCTTCAACCACCACACCAGCAGTTGCTCCCGCTACAACTCCCTCTTGAATTTTTCATGTTAACAAGGAAATTATTCATTATAGCTGCATTTTCGGAAAACAAGTCATCCCAAATAACAACAATAAAGCATAACCCAGAGAAAGGATCCACATATCCATATGCCAAATAGTTTTTCAAGTTCAAAATGTTCTTGAGATGCACTTGTTGACACCTTGCAAAACTTACCATACACTGCACGAAAAAAGTCAAATGGCTTCTCATCTGTTACAGACACTAAGGTAACAGACTTCAACTGCGTGCTATCAGAGTTGTATGTCTTCCTCTGGATTGCATCTGCAAAGTAAGATATAATTTGTCATAACATGAAATCAAACATAAGTTCTCAAAAGCAATAATATGCACACACAAATTGCATAGTATAGTAAGCATTAAAGTATATCAATAAAGCAATCCTTCAGAACCTTGTACCAGAGAACCAGTGGACATATATGCACAGTATAATACATGTTGAACATGATAGACTATATGTTGTGAGTGTGCATGTTTATATACGTGTGCAAACACAGATAAAAAGTGTAAAATTTTCATGCCCCAATCCAGTCAGGAATCAACCCATGCCAGATCAAGTAATGAGTTGATGGGCTAGTTGATGGGCTCTTCAATTATGCATTAAAACTCCCAGCATCTATGCGTAGCAATTAAAGTGAATCATAAATGTTGGGACCCTTCTTTGCAGCAGTTTACCCTGTTCAGTAGTCCATGGCCAAAATCCTATACAATGTCTGGAACTCTTAGGACCGCATCTTTTTCTCTAGCAATTACTAGGGTTTCATATAGTAACACAGCAAACATAGTAAAGCTATGTCTAAGAACTCCTAGAATTAGATTTAGTGTTCTTCAAGTTTTGTATGAGCCATAGAATAAAGAGACCTATGAATTCAAACAGTTACTGGGAGTAAATTGAAAATGATCATGTTTACTGGCAATTCCAAGAAACTCATTTTGAAATTCTTGAACAACTGAAATATCTAAAAATTTCAGCCCTTGTTTAGAACATATCATAGGAAACCTTCACAGCTTCCTGACATAACCATCTCGTAGAAACATGGTTGCCAATCTCAAAACTCAGTCTTGTAATGGATTTGAGCAATTTTGCAGCTCACAAGAGTCAACTCAGTGACTTGGGAGAATAATGATTTCAAACGTACTTTTTAAAGTAAAATAAAAATTCTTTTAGGAGAGTAAATGGCTAGATCACTCTTTATGGTTTCTTTCCAACACTTTTGTGATCATCCTCTACCTCTTTTAATACTTTTAAAATCTAGTTTTTCATACCTTATTACAAGCACTTCTTTTGATCTTCTTTCTATATGTCCAAACCATCTTAAATAATATTCTCTCATTTTATCCTCTATTAGTTTCACTCCCAATTTGTTTCTAATAACCTCATTATATACATGGTCTTTCCTTGTATGACCACTCATCCATCTCAACATTTTCATTTTTGCCACAAACATCTTTTGTACATGTTGACGATTAACTTCCCAACACTCAGAACCAGTGTTGTTCGACACGTATCGTATCGTATCATACTTTAATATTAAAAAATATTGAAAAATCAAGAAAAATTAGTAAAAATCTAAAAAAAATAAGAAAAATCTGATAATTGCAAAGAATTCATATAATACAAAGTTTAGTACATATTGATCATTCACCATTGAACAATTGATTTTTTTTACATATTTTGAAGCAAAAAATGAAATACATTTACATTTACATATTATAAATTTGTATCAAGATTATTAACTAAATAATCTTCATCTTTTCCTTGATGAAGATTCAAAGTTTCTCGTCACCTTTTCCTTCAAAATGAAAATCTTCATCTCCTTAATGATGTTGTTGCACTCCTTTCAAATTAATTCATGCAATGTCTTCTTCGGTTAGGAGTGCATTTTATTCGTTATCTTCCATAATCCACTCATCTAATATATCAAAATTAACAAATTGCTATCTTTGTATATAACTCCGCCCATGTAAGGGATCACCCTTGCATTGCCGGTCCCAAGCCCGGATACAGGAGGAGGGTTGTGTTAGGCTTCCGACAGCCAGCGTAAAACTTCGTCAGATTTCTACAACATGGATTACAAAAATTATGAGTATTGCTTAGGGGCGTCCCCGCCTAGCGACATGCTGCAGAGCCCGAATGCAGTAAGAAGTAAGCAAGGGCCACTACATTTTCACCTGAATTTAGTGAATCAATTGCAGAGAGGGTTCCCACATCATGGACGGGTGTGGGTAAAGAAGTTAGTCCCGCTATATTGCCGCTCGAATGTAGTGAAAATTTTTCAGAGAGGGTCTCCGCATTTTGATTATGGACGGATGAGGGGGGTAAGGAAGCTAGTCCTAGATAATAAGATTCGTATTGGTTCTTGGAATATCGGAACATTATCGGGTAAGCTAATGGAGGTGGTAGATACTATGATTCGGAGAAAGATTCATATTCTATGTTTACAAGAGACAAAATGGGTTGGAGAAAAAGCAAAGGAGATAGAGGATACAGGTTTTAAATTATGGTACTCAGGTAAAGAAAAGGCCCGAAACGGAGTTGGTATTATCATAAATAAAGATTTAAAGGAGAGTGTAGTAGACATACAACGATATGGTGACCGAATCATGACATTGAAATTAGTGTTAGGAGCAGAGGTTTTGAATATAGTTTGTGCTTATGCACCCCAAGTAGGACTAGAAGATAGTATAAAGACAGTTTTTTGGGAAGAGTTAGATAAGGTGTTTCAAAAGATTCCACAAAGGGAGATGATTTGTTTAGGAGGAGATTTAAATGGACATGTCGGTAAAGAGGCACTAGGATATCAAGGGATTCATGGAAACTTTGGTTATGGGGATATAAACGAGGAAGGTAGGGAGAATTTAAATTTTGCTATGTCATTTGATCTCTTTATAGTCAATACAATCTTCAAAAAACGAGATGAACATTTAATTACTTATAAGAGTGGCTTATCACAAACACAAATTGATTACTTTATTTGTAGAAAAAAAGATAGAGCGTGTTGTAAAGATTGTAAAGTAATTCAAGGAGAAAGCTTAACCACCCAACATCGACTTTTAGTTATGGATTTACAAATAAAAAAATGGACAAAGAAGAAAAGAGTGCATCGAGCTATTCGGACTAAATGGTGGAACCTCAAAAGCGAGAAAGAAGATATATTTAAACAGAAAGTCCTTCAAGGAGATGGTTGGAATTATGTTGGCACACCCTCTGATATGTGGAACAATATGGCTATACATATTAGGAAAGATGAGTTAACAAAACATATTCAAGATGAAGTACCTTGGTGTATGTTATTTGCAGATGACATTGTATTAGTGGAGGAGTCTAAGGAAAAAGTTAATAGAAAATTGGAAATATGGAGAAACATTAGAAAATAAAGGCCTCCGACTTAGTAGAACAAAGACAGAATATATGGAATGTAAGTTTGATCATTTGGCTACTTCAGAGGACATAGAAATTAAAATTGGCACACATTGCATTCCCCAAAAGGAAAGTTTTAAATACCTAGGGTCAATTTTTCAAAGTGATGGAAGAATTGATGGAGATGTTACACATAGAATTAATGCTGGTTGGTTAAAATGGAGAGGAGCATCAGGTATTCTTTGTGATAAGAAGATACCATTAAAATTAAAAGGTAAATATTATAAAGCAGCAATTAGGCCTGCCATGTTTTATGGTTCTGAGTGTTGGGCAGTTAATCATCAACATGTACAAAAGATGTCTGTGACAGAAATGAAGATGTTGAGATGAATGAGTGGTCATACAAGAAAAGACCGTATACATAATGAGGTTATTAGAAACAAATTAGGAGTGGCACAAATAAAGGATAAAATGAGAGAACATCGTTTAAGATGGTTTGGACATATAGAAAGAAGATCAAAAGAACCTTTAAGAAGGTTAGAAAAACTAAATTTGGAAAGTATTAAAAGAGGTAGAGGACAACCACAAAAGTGTTGGAAAGAAACAATAAAGAATGATCTAGCTTATTGGGAGTTAACTGCTAACATGGCACACGATAGGGATCTGTGGAAACAAAGAATCCATGTAGCCGACCCCGTCTAGTATGGAAAAAGGCTTAGTTGTTGTTGTTGTAGTTGTTATTGCTATCTTTGTATATGTAGTTATCATATTTGCTAATTTTCATATGTGAGCAAAACGATGAGCTCCATTTCTTTGATTATTGAGTCTATGACACCAAAGTGATGTGATATTGTTACTTGATGATATCCTCTTTTTCTCTTACTGGAGACTAGCTTTTAACTAATGTTTGAGCTCCATTTCTCACTTCACAGACAGAGTTAAGCCTCACACACACTGATCAACTCAATGAAAATCATGTAAGGTGAACCCTAAAATAGTGAAGTTGTGCAATGCCCACTCAATGAACCGAGACAACCAAATTGTTCTTCATTGTTTGTGATCTCATGAAATTAGAAACTGGTAGCAGAAATATACCTAAAAGTTGGCAACATAAAGGGAAATGATTTTGTCACAATTTTTATTTGTTCATAAATTATTCTTATTCAATAAATTTCTTATAAACTAACCCAAATTTAAATGTTACATACACATTTTGCAATCTCAAACAAGCATATCGGAGGATGCCTTGGAGAGAAGTGAAGAGAGGCCAGAAACCTGCAAAAAAAAAATTGAATTTTTTTAAAAAAAAAAAATAGGCGTATCGCCTGTATCGTACGATATGGTATCGTGTCATGGATTCCCACGATACGATACATACAATACGGTGCGATACGGATAACACTGCTCAGAACTCTAAAACATGGCAAGTCTAATTGATGCGCTATAATATTTACCTTTTAACTTTAATGGTATCTTCTTGTCACAAAGAATATTTGATGCTCCTCTCCATTTTAACCAACCTACATAAATTCTAAACGTAAGTAAGATCTCTATCAATTCTTCCATTACTCTAAAAAAATTGACCTTAGGTATTTAGAACTTTCCTTTTGGGGGATGCAGTGTGTGTCAATTTTTATTTCTATGTTCTTGAAGTAACCAAATGATCAATCTTACATTTCATATATTTTGTCTTTGTTCTACTAAGTCAGATGCCTTTACTTTCTAATGTTTCTCTCAATAGTTCCAAATTTCTATTAACTTTTTCGTTAGATTCCTCCACTAACACGATGTCATCTACAAGTAACATACGCCAAGGTAATTCATCTTGAATATGTTTTGTTAACGCATAAAACACCATTATAAATAAGTATGGACTTAAAGTTGATCCTTGATGTAACCCAATATTAACTTCAAAGAAGTTTGTCATTCCTTCGTGAGTCCTCACATGTTTTTACACCATCGTACATGTCTCTTATAAGATTTATGTATGTCAATGGGATACCTCTTTTTTCCAAGGTTCTTCAAAGAACCTCCCTCGGTACCCTATCATAAGCTTTTTCTAGATCAATAAATATGATGTGAAGGTCTTTCTTTTTTGCTCTAAAGTATTCCATAAGACGTCTCAAAAGGTGAATCGCTTCAACACTAGATCTTCCTAGCATGAATCCAAATTGGTTCTCTGTTGTACTAAATATTTGTCTTAACCTACGTTCGATAATTTTTTCCCCATAATTTCATAGTATGACTCATTAACTTGATATCTCGATAATTCGCACAATTCTAAATGTCTCCCTTGTTCTTATATATGGGTATAAGTGTACTCACTCTTCATTCCTTGGGCATCTTTTGGTTTCTCCATATTTCATTGAATAGTCTTGTGAGCCAAGTTATTCATGTCTCTCATAAGATTTTCCAAACTTCTACAGAAATATTGTATGATCCTACAGATTTACCCCCTTTCATATGTTTAAGAGCATCTTTGACTTCATTCTTTCGAATACGTCATTAGAAATTGTGGTTTATATACTTTTCTAATTTGGCTAACTCTCCTAAGCTAATACTAACATCTTTATTTTCATTAAAAAGCTTATAAAAATATTTTTTCTATCATTATTTGTCACTAAAATTTTCTCTTCCTCGCCTTTGATGCATTTAACAAAATTAAGATCCTTAGTTTTCTTATCTTTAGTCCTAACTATCCTAAAAATATCTTTTTCACTCTCTTTTGAGTTGAGTTTGTTATATAAATCCTCCCAAATTTTAGTTTTTGCTTCACTGATGGCCTTTTTTGTTTCTTTCTTTGTTTTCTTATAAACGTCTAAAGTTTAACTAGCCTTTTTAGCATAATGTAATTTGTAACATGCTCTCTTTCCCTTGATTTTATCTTGCACTACTTCACTCCACCACCAAGCTTCTTTTTGTGTCGGTATACCTCCTTGAGATTCACCTAACACATCTTTCACCACTTTCCTAATATGTATAACCATATTATTCCACATATCACAATGTGTACTAACATAATTTCAAGCATCTCCTTTAAGGATTTTCTATTTTAATATACCTTCTTTCTCGCTTTTGAGGTTCTACCATTTAGTCTGAATAGCTCAATGCACTCTTTTCTTTTTTGTCCACTTTTTACCTCTAAATTTATAATTAAAAGTCGATGTTGGGTAGTTAAGGTTTCTCCTGAAATTATCTTGAATCTTTACAATACGATCTATCTTTTTTAGTACAAACAAAATAATCAATTTGTATTTGTGATAAGCCAATCTTATAAGTAATTAAATGTTCATCTCATTTTTTAAAGATTGTATTGACTATAAAGATATCAAATGCCATAGCAAAATTTAAAATCTCCCTACCTTCCTCATTTATATCCCTAAAACCGTGTCAAATGTTCATTTACCACTTCTATTAGCTTATTGGGCAATGTTTCGATATTTCAAGAACCAATACAAATCTTATTTTCTAGGACTAGCTTCCTTATCCCCCTCATCCGTCCATGCTGAAAATGTGGAGACCCTCTCTACAATTTGTTAACTATGTTCTGAATGTAGTGGGACTAACTTTTTTACTCACACTCGTTTATGATGTGAGAACCCTCTCTGTAATTGATTTACTATATCCGGGCGAAAATGTAGAGGCTCTTGCTTACTTTATAGAGTATTTGGGCTCTGCAATGCGTCACTAAGAGTGGACGCCCCAATGTAATGCTTATAATTTGTATAATTCATGATATAAAATCTTATAAAGTTTTACGGAGGCTATCGGAAGCCTAACACAACCCTCCAACTTTATCTGGGCTTGGGACTGGTCATGCAAGGGTGATCCCTTACATGGATGGAGTTACAATGAAGATGTGAATTTTAAAAGTGAAATATATTATTATGCATTAAATGTGAAGTATGAAAAGTACAATGATACATTTCACTTTTTAAATTCAAATCTCGACAATTATCACACTGATTGGATGGTAGAGATGTTTGAGTAGATTTGAGCATGGATGATTTGAGTATGTGTGTATACACACTATTGTGTCTACGTGCACTTGCAAGTTTTGAGTTTGTTGTGTCCACTTCTCCTTACTTTCACCCCTCTAACGTAGGCTTTGCCAAGTGAAAGGAAAAAATGCAACCAAGGATGATGGTGGGAGAGAAGGGGCATGGCAAAAGTTCAATTTGGAGAAATATAGCCTCTGGAGGAAGAAAAGTTCTTGTCTTGTTATTGCTAAGGCACTTTAACTTGATTTTTGAAAATATTAAACTATGATTTACACATGATAGAGCTATGTGAAATCAAAGAATCCATGTAGCCGACCTTGTCTAGTATGGGAAAAGGCTTAGTTGTTGTTGTTGTATTGTTTATCGTGTTTATGCCAACAAGGGAGATGTTTGAGTGGATTTAAGCATGGATGAGATTGAGCATATATCACTATCTCTCTACATGTAGACACACAAATACATATACATACACACACACACACACACACATATATATATATATTTATTTATTTATTGAATGAAGAGAGAGACAGAAGAACAAGAAGATCATTTAAGGTAATTTTGCTATTAGCTTAAAAAATGGACAAAAATTATGCCTGTCTGACCAAGCTAGTTGCAAGATTGACCACAAAGGACACATTGTCAGTGTTTTGTCAGTGTCTAGGTCACCACTTCACGCATGTCAAGTGCCTGGGTAATACATGCACTGGTACAACATGTTACATGATCAAATGTTGCCACAAATGGACAGGGAGATATGGTCATTCTGATTTTAAAGTCATGATCGCTTCAATCAAAGTACTTTCTATCGCACTAATTTATCTTGAAATGTTCTAGAGAACATTGTTTTCAGATTTCAAAATGGAAATTAATGGAAATTCAAGAAACTCTTAAAATTGTATTTTAGAAATGGCAACAAACAGGGTATTGTTTCTGTTTCAACAACCATCAAACTGAAAAACCATGTTTATATGACATAAGCAGATTCTCACATAAAGATTGAGGTGTACATACTACATAGTGGAAACCATCAAATCCCCACCTAATAGGTCTATGAAAGAAGTGACAAATAATAGAAGGAAAACAGCATGAGGTTAAAACAATGGATTTACCATCTAGATGAGAGAAGGATCACTTAGCAGCTAAAGTCTTACTTGTTGAAACCGGTGAAGTGTTGTTTTCCACTGCCAAAACTGGAGGAGCCATGAACAACCTTCACCTGCATTGCATCAGCGACAAACCATCATCAGCTTTATAGATTGATAAAAGCAGGCTTTTACACATCATACATAGGGACTTGAAAATGAAGAAAAAAAAATTAAAAAGCCGTAAGAAGTATATCCTTAAAGGATGTGAACCCTTGGAGAAAGTGAATCTTGGGCTCCTTCCATTTTGCTATTACAAAAGTTTATATCAAGCGCTCTATTTGTAGAGAGAAAATTTGCACAGGAGCTGTGTTCATATTGGATATTAGATCGACTTTTGCATATCTAATGTCTACACAGATCATGCTACCTACTCAATGACCAGATGAGTGAATACGAAAAATGGGTGCATACTGTTAGTGTGAGGCTGAAATTTATCCGACATGGGTCAAATCCAGATCTAATTGAATCGAACTTCTCCTGAAACAAGTTAAATTTGAATGACAAAAAAGAAAAGGAAACGGAACATAGAAAAACTACTACACCTCCAGATTAATGAGTAATGATTTAGGCTTATATGACATAGATATGCTGACATCTGGCCTATGTGCATATTTGGCAGACACGGCACCGCCAATTGATGCCAATAATTGCATAACAAAATATAGGCAATGAGAAAAGCAATTTACAAATGGTACCATCCTGACAATAGTGCAACGTAGCAGCACTTGGAAGTTCGAACAATCAAGAACATACATTTTCTCTTTCCAAGAACATAATTGACATAATCTTAACATTAGGATAATGCAAAGCAAACATAGATGGTTTCTCTGTTACCTTGCAGGTTTCACCTATTTGTATTCTTCCTTTTACATTTCCATGTACATCTTACCTTCAAAAGATTAAAAACAGAATATATTCTCTAAGAAAGCATTCCTTGACAAGTTGTATGTATTTCTTAGAAGAATATGGTACGCATTTCTTAGAAATTATCAACAGCACAGAACAGTCAAAATCGAGTGTCCTTAGGATGTGCTGGAATGCACTTACGTACGTATAAAAGAGAATGAAACTGTCATAACGGAGAAAATGCACGTTATCAGCTTGGCCATCTATCTGGATAAGATGCTGCACGCAAAAAAGGACTCGAAAAGCCAAAAAAACACCAAAACCTGAAACCAGTAATAGCTAAGCGAAAATCTCCTATACCCATTTCATTCGCGGGAGATTTGCACAAGAAACGCCTGAATCAGAGCAAATGAACTGTACGACCAACATGATTTTAACACAGAAAAATAAGAACGTTGCATTGTTTGACACTGAAAGGAGCAGAGGACTCACACGGTACAGAGAGACGGGGAGAGAAGGAAAGAGCGTGCAGGTGGTGAGCCAAGGAAATGAAAATCTCGTTTCCTTAGGCGCAGCAGCGACGACGAGATGCTGCCTCTCCTCGTTACTCGCCGTTAATAAAGAGGTGAACTTAAATGTATCACCTAGACATGGCCGGCTCCGAACGATCCGACGGTTCCAACTGACACCGAATCGGTCAGAGAATCGGATGTAACCGAAACCGCCAGACCGGATCCGGAACCAGTGTTCACCTGGTTCGGCTTTGGTTCTAGCTTTCCTTACCAGAAACGATGGTTTAGAACTGCCGGATCTATCTTTTAATATGTTTTTTTTAATTTAAAATTTGTTTAATATTTTTTATTTCAAATTATTTGAAACTTGAATCGAAACAAAAACCAAACCAGTCCCGATTTGGTTCCAAGAACATTCAAGGCAACCAGGCACCGGCATGTCTAGAGCCACTCATTTGATGGGACTGGTACACGCTTGCATACGCCGCGGGTAGCCCAAGTAAGTCTTTAAGTTTGAAATATGTCGGATCAGGTCACGTCCTTGATGAGTCAAGATCTCCATGGATTCAAATTTGCACGAACAATATTGATTGATCTCAATAACAACTTATTCTCTTCTCCTATTAGTCAGAGGTTCGCTAATTCTTTGACATGATAAAACTCGATCTTGTATTATATTAGTAATTAAATTTCGAATAAGTTAAATCATGTTCAGTTGTTTTCTTTCAATTCTTATGATCTATCGGCCATTTTTCTTTAAAGTATTCATCATCTATGTTTTTTTCACTCAAATATCCAACCATTAAACGTGTCTCTCTCCTTTTATCTTATATTAAAAAGTCAAACATTTCTTTAATAATCTAATTATAAAAATGTTATATTTTAAGCATATATTCACCTAACATCTTTGTTCTTACCATGGACATCTTGAAAATATTAAACTCGGATATGGTGGAATACAATGTGGATTTGGGCTATTAATTTGCCCATATATCTATTCGTTGCTGATTAAATATAAATTTTAATACTAAAAGAAGTAAGATATAATCTGGATTGTGCTTGTGCTTGTGGATCATGAACCTTTCAGAACATGATCGATTGTTCATTCAGCAGGGTTTTGAGACTCATCGTTGTTGCCCAAGTCAAACTTAGCAAACAATATCCCAAATCCAGTTCTTAAACACCATTTTTGCCTAATTTAGCACAAAATTGTTTGGCTTACTTAAGTTAATTTGGATATCTTTGTCAGGAAAGCCTAGGTTCAGCCGAGTTCTATCAGATGTCACATTCTGCGTATCGAACTCATGACCTTTCATTCTAAGTTTTTTTAATAGATAACATGGATTCATTTAACAACAACTACAAGCAAATGCCAGAAATTAACGTAGGAACAAATTTAATGGCACCACCCTTATTGATAACGTTCGCCATCCAAAGGGATGAGCTCTCCGGGTGTGCACCTGACCATGCCGCTGGCGAAGGCCTTAGTTTGAAGCAGGCCATTTTTGTATGCAGCAGCCTAAGGATGTTCATGGAACCGCAGAAAGGAACCAAACGGCCAAAATCCACGGTTTTAGATGTTTGTTGGTTTGGTTTGGTTCTAGTTGGAAAAAAATCTGCGGGTTACGGTTTCAGTGTTGGAACTGAACCGAACGGAACCAATATTTTATATGTATATAAGGTTATAAAAGTTATATATATGTGTGTTCTTTATAAGTTTATGTATTTGAGTTCTATAACCTTGTATATATATATATATAAAATGTGAACATATATATATATATATATATATATATATATATATATATATATATATATATATATATATGTATATATGTATATATACTTATATGAATTTAAATCTTGACAAGTTTATATATATGAGTTTTATAACCTTATATGCATATAAAATATGAACCGTAGATCCAAATAATCTCATGAAAAAATACATTATATTTAGCAAAATCCTTAAATTAGTAGAATGGTGGCTCAAAACCAAACCAAACTGAAACTGGTGGTTCAGTTCTTGCCATAATCGGTTTGGTTCTCTAAGAGTTGAGAAACAAAACTAACGGTCTATGTCGAGATTGAGGCTAGAACACCCCTACAGCAGCGCTGATCATGCATCTTGAAATTCAGGGCGAACTTTTCAAAATATTTAAAAAAACAAAAAGTTGCTTATATAGGTTTTGGGTTTTTTGAGACCCGAATTCAGTTTGTATCCATACCCGAATTCAGGTCCACTCCAGCTGATTCGTGTCCCGGTTCGTTTTCATTTGAATTGTTGAGAAACGGCCGATGTCTAGGGCCACCAATGAATAGGTGAGGGTTCCAGTGTCGGTTTGATGTGGTTCGGCTGACCCTAGTTTAACAATTTAGAAAATAAAAGCAAGTTTAGCCCCCTCACATTATGCAAATCAACTCTTTATTAGTCAAAATCCAAGTTGTGTTCTACTTGCATTTTTGGCTGTTCATGAAGATCAACGATTTAAATTTGAATTGTTCTCTAACACACAAAACTTCGAAAGCGCATTTCCATGACCATGATTGAGCTGCCGTATTTGATTCAAACGACTTGAATAGCGAAATAATCTCAGTTAGTTAGTTGTCTTCTCAGAAGGCAAGCACAGGTAGAAATAATTCAAGCAAAGGGACTAAAAGGAGGTAAACATTTAAACTGGATCTACTCGTTTGGAACTATTTGTTCTGGTTCCAGTTATAATTCACAACCCCATGCTTAAGGTTTCAATTTGAAGAAAAATCATTAAAAAATGTAAAAATTCAGAGAAATAGAAAGCTTTTAAAACTAAATCAATTCTGGTTTCGATTCCGGTTTGGTCCTTGAGATTGGTTCCAAACTAAAACCGATCATGTATCGTGTATTATTTCCCCACTGTCAACTTAGCAGTTTAAGTGATTGGCTGCAAAATTAGGATTAAATGTAGCTTTGAAAGACAAGATAGAGTATAAAACTATGACATCAAATCCACCTTATGCACGGGGTAACAGTTTTTTTTTTTTTTGGGTGTGTGTTTGTTGCAAGAGGAGGTTGAAGCCTAACACATGCACCCTCTGGAAGTCGAACTCCCCACCAGCAGCAATGGTGCTTGAGCAACGTTCTCAATGTGCAAGACATATGTCAAAACGACTAAGGTCGTAACGGCGAAAAACTTACCAAAAGGGTATTAATGTGACTTATTGTTGGTACTGAACTGAGGTATTTCAAAATGACAACTTTGAGCACTCAGAGCATTAGCTCAACAGAGGGCGTTCTAGCACTAGCACTGTTGCTGCTGGTGGAGAGTTCGACTTTCAGAGGATGCATGTGTGTGTTTTTAGGGTTCGGCCTCCTCTTGTAAAAAAAAAAGATAGCAAATTTTACAATTGTCTCTTGCACTCAGGACAGAAGTAACATTAATTTTGTCTCTCACACTTGTGTGCAATGATCAGTTCAGTTCACTAACGGAACCGAATCGAAATAACTGAAAGTAGAATAAGAGAAGACTGAAAATGAAATCAAGGAAGAGTTTAAGAACTGAACCGGATCAAAATAACTGATAATGGAACTAAGAAGAATTCAGACTGAATTGAACTGGATCGTAGGGATAATTGAACCCAACTGAACAAAAAAAAAAACTCAGTTTTGTTTGCTTCACTCCTAACTAACCCTTTCATTTAAACCTTTATGAAGGTCCAATGCCTTTTAGCACCTAGAGCGTTAGCGCCCTAGTGCTGTTGATGCTGGCGATAAGTTTGACTCCCAGAGGATGCATGCATGAGTGTTGAGAAAAAAAAGCCCTTTGCTGATCTAACAACATGGAAATATAAAGTGTGATTACAACAACTAAACCTTTTCTTATACTAGACGGGGTCGGCTACATAATTCTTTGTTTTCACATAGCCCTGTCATGTGCCATGTTAGCAGTTAACTCACAATAAGTTAGATCATTCTTTATTGTTTCTTTCCAATACTTTTGTGGTGGTCCTCTATCTCTTTCAATACTTTCAAAATCTAGTTTTTCATACATTCTTAAAGATTTCTCTTTTGATCTTCTTTCTATAAAGTGAAATTAGAACTAATGATTTGAACCACTGGTTTCAGTTCTAGTTCCATAAAAGGAGAAACGGTTTTAAGTCTAGTTAGCGGGCTTCAATTTGGGCAGGCTCCCCACCTAGTTGTTCCAGTTCAAAAAGCCGGGTCGGTTTGGATCCAACCATACCTAACCATCTATTGGTGTTTGGTGAGATTTTGGCCTCTTCATGCATGCAACGAGCCAAACTCTCAACGCTCCAGTAAGGTCCCACAAACTTTGGATCCATGGGCTTCACGTGGAAGCTTTTTTGAAAATGAGGAGGGAACTTTCTTGCCATCACATAATTTGCAGGACCCACTTAAGAAAGCTAATAAATACAAAGAAGACAAAATCAAATTCTGTTTTTCTTAATGGAGGTCGAAGCCTTATAGAGGAACCACTTTGGGAGTCGAACTCCCCATCTGCAGCAAGGGTGTCCAATTTGAGCTAAAGCTCTCAGTTAATCAAGTTCTCTTTTTTGAGTAAACAGACAATGGCATTTGAATGTTTATATCGCTTGTTTTGAATCTGTGCCCTTCATCTCAGGCCCTGAGATGAAGCAGAGCCGTCCATCTTAGATGAAGACTTCAGGTGACCTACATCTATAATAAAGATCAACGGCTGAGATTTAAAGACTAAACCTCACTGTCGTTTTCAAATTAGTCAAAAGGGTAGATGGATGAAACAATATATATCACATTTATTTTTGCTCATTTCTTTTTATCTTGCTCTGAGAGAGAGAGAGAGAGAGGTTCCCGGAGGAGAAGACCAAGCGCTTCGATGGCTAAGATTGACGGACGGGAATGCGCTACCCTGGTTCATCATTCCACCATTTGAATGCAAGCTGCGGAAGAAGAAATCAGTCGATTCGAGAGTGGACGTATTTTATATTCGTTTTGACGAAGAAGGAATCAATACTTTCCTTTCTCTACCATCTTCTTTTAAACAATCGGTGATGATGGAGGTGAACTCCTTGTTCGCCTCCTCTCATTCAACTCAGATTTAGCCTCCAAGTCTGAAGAGAATGGTGGGTAAATCTTCATCTTCGGAACCAAGGTGAATTTTCTCTTTCTGATTTTCATTATCTGAAAGAAAGGGGAAGACTTCGGTGTCGATTCGGTCTCCTTTTGGTGATTATTTGTTACAGGATTCGAAGATTCGATAACCAACAAAGGAATCGTTGGTTGGGTGTTCTTTTAGTCCGCAAATTTTGATTCGAATACTGTTTTTTGAGGGAGACGATGCTTCGGAGGGCGGATTCGGCCGGAGGGAGTACAACGGATTCTGGTGGGCAATTGTTGAAGGAGCTCGAAGCCCTACGGAAGGCCCTCCATCGCAACGGAAACCCCAGCACAGTCTCTCGATCCGTCTCGGCCGAGAAGTCCCATTCGAAGCCTCCCACCCGGCCGGCAGCTGACGTGAAGGCCAGCGAGAAGGAGAATCCGTCCATCTGCCCGCCGGAGAAGAAGAGCCTCTGGAGATGGAAGCCTCTTCGTGCCCTGAGCCACGTCCGGCACCGGCGATTCATCTGTTCGTTCTCCTTTCACGTTCGCTCCATTGAAGGCCTCTCTCCCTCCTTTAACGGGAAATCCCTCTGTGTGAATTGGAAGAGGAAAGATGGTGGGTTGCAGACCACAAAGCCTTCTAAGGTCGTTCATGGAGTTTCGAATTTCAACGAGACGCTTTCACAGAAATGCTGCGTCTACGGCAGCGTCAGTGGTCCGAACCACATCGCCAAGTACGACGCTAAGCAATTCGTACTCTATGCTACCATGGTCGGTGCAGCCGATCACGATTTCGGGAAGCATAAGATCGATCTCACGAGGTTGCTTCCCGATACCTTTGAAGAATTGGGAGGGGAAAAGAAGGCGGGTATCTGGACTACGAATTTCAAGCTTTCTGGTAAGGCAAAAGGTGCAGTTTTGATTGTTACTTTCGAGTTCGCAGTCTTAGGGGACGAATTCAGTCAATCAGCCGCCGAGCCCATCATCAGCAAGAACAATATCAGTATTACTAAGGTGCAAAGTTCCTCCACATCCGCTACCACCAAGTCGCCTTCCCTCGAGAAGCCCAAGATTGCTTCGAAAATTTCTTTGGGCAATTCGCTTCGTCGATCTGGGAGCACTGCTTGTGTGACTACATCGAGTTGTAACTCCCTGTCTACGAAATATTCATCACCTTCTGAAGAAGAAGATGTGAATATCATTCACGAAATTCCACCTAGTGTTGGGACGGCTTTTTCAGTTTTTGAGGCAACTGGAGTCGAGGAACAGAAAAGTAAAAAGCTAGAGGATTCATTGGAGGATTGCGGTGAAGGAAATGATGGGTGTGAACTTGAGGATAATGAATTTCGTGTGATTGAGAAAGGGATAGAGATTAGTTCATCTTTGTGTCATAGTCCAGACACTGATCTGATACCTGTGGGAGAGGGCTTGCTGACTTCTTCTTTATGTCATAGTGCAGATATTGATCTGATAACAGTGGGAGAGGATGTGATGACTTCAAATGATCCTCCAAGCGAAAAGCCGCAACTTGATGTGGTTGAAGCCGAAAATTTGCAACGTGATGTGGTGGAATTAACTCTTGGTAATGTAGATATTGAAGAGGATGTGCAGGCCGACCAGAAAAGTTCAGAACGTATGTTTTTCTTTGAAGCAAGTCATGTCAGCACGATCGAAGAGTATGTACCGAAAGATGCAGAGTGTGCACCTTCGTTTGAAGCAAGTCTTGACAGAAGAAAGACAGAAAAAGGTTCAGAGACCGACCTGAAGAGTGCAGACTCTAAACCGTTCAAAACTTGTACATATTCTGATGAAATTGATGCGTCATTTGTCGATCTTCAAGAAAAAGAGAACTTGGTATATGACCATGAGAGCAAAGATGCGGATTTGTTCACTGATGAATCAGCCATAGGTGTGGACTTGTCCACTGATTCATTGGCCATAGATGTGGACTTGTTCACTGATGAATTGGCCATAGGTGTTGACTCGTTCACTGATGAATTGGCCATGAAAGAACTTGATACAGCCTTTGGTAACACAGCATCTTCCGATGCCGATACCTTTAACACCCTTCAGGAGGAAAGTTTGTTGTTTCAGACATCTGCAGAATTCTGTAGTGCCCATTCGAAAAATAAAATTGGCAAGTCAAATAGCTTGGATGATCTTACAGAAGCTGTTGCCACTGAGTTCTTAACAATGCTGGGAATAGAACATAGTTCCTTTTCAGTGAGTTCAGAAAGTGATCCTGAGTCTCCAAGAGAGAGATTGTGGAAGCAGTTTGAGAAAGATTCAATGGCTAGTGGGGGGCTTTTCGGTGCTGACATTTGGAATGAAGAGGAGAGGTTGGAACCTGAAGGGTTTCCCCTTCCTGAACTTCATGTTGAAACCCAGAGTAACTGGGAATTGGATGAGGAATTCGAGCTTTCATCCATTATACATGCTGCAGAAGCAGAACACGAAAAGGCAGTGCAGGCTATGCGAAGTAAAACTAGAGCTAAAGTATTGGAGGATCAAGAGACAGAAGTTTTAATGCGAGAGTGGGGCTTGAACGAGCGTGCATTTCAGAGTTCTCCCCCCAGCAATTCGAGCGGGTTCGGCAGTCCCATCCATCTGCCTCCTGAGGAACCTTTGGCTCTGCCTTCCCTTGGTGAAGGGCTGGGTTCCCTTGTTAGAACAAGTGATAGTGGCTTTGTGCGCTCTATGAACCCTGCGCTTTTCAAGAATGCCAAGAACAATGGGACTCTGGTCATGCAAGTTTCTAGCCCAGTTGTTGTTCCTGCTGAAATGGGCTCGGGTGTCATGGACATTTTGCAGTCTCTAGCGTCCCTTGGCATTGAAAAACTCACAGTGCAGGCAAAGAAGCTAATGCCTCTAGAAGATATCACTGGAAAATCTATGCTGCAAGTCGCTCATGAAGCTGCTCCAGCCCTTGAGGGATATGAGAGGTATGAGATTTCAGAGAGATTGTCTGAAACTTGTCTTAGATTCGCCATTTCTTGGTTCAAATTCGTACTTGTGTAATCGAATGAGTTGAATTTGAATGTCTTTCTTTTCAGGCAAAACTTGCTGCAGCATCAAACCACAGTCTTGGACAATGAACCTCCAGGGGGGGCGTCATTTCAGGATAAACCTAGAGGAAGAAGGAAAGGTACAAACAAGCATGGGCTGTTCTCGGATTCATCAATTGAGGATTCATTTTCAGAGTGCGTCTCTCTAGAGGATCTGGCTCCATTTGCAATGGACAAAATTGAAGCACTCTCTATTGAGGGACTGAAAATACAATCTGGTATGTCTGATGATGAGACGCTATCAAATGTTACTGCACAATCGATCGGGGAGATTTCAACTTTAGAAGGAACAAGAGCTAAGACAACTGGATCCCTTGGATTAGAAGGCACTGGTGGGCTTCGACTGTTAGACTTGGATGAGAGTAATGATCCTGTTGATGGCTTAATTGGTTTGTCTATAACTCTTGATGAATGGATGAAGTTGGATGCTGGGATAGTCGATGAAGAAGCGGAGTCTAGTGAAAGGACGTCTAAGATACTCGCAGCACATCATGCAAAATGTACGGAATTGATTGGTAGAGGCAAAGTGGCTGAGGAAGGGAGTTCTAAAAATTCTGGGAGAAGATGGGGTTTCTTGGGTAACACACTGACTGTAGCATTACTGGTTCAGCTTCGGGATCCTCTGCGTGACTACGAGCCAGTTGGTGCTCCGATGCTTGCGTTAATCCAGGCAGAGCGTGTTGTCATCCCCCCAAAGCCCAAGGTATATGCTTCTGTCTCAGTGAAGGGAAATAGTGAAGAAGTTGAAGAACTGGAGCCTTTGCCACAGGAAGTTGAAAAGAAAGAGGAAGCCATCCCTCAGTTTAAAATTACAGAAGTCCATGTTGCCGGGTTGAAAACTGAAGTTGCAAAGAAGAAGGGATGGGGATGGGGATGGGGATGGGGATCGGCAAAACAAGAGCAGTCTGGTTCGCGGTGGTTACTCGCGAGTGGTATGGGGAAATCCAATAAAGATCCTTTTATGAAATCAAAGCCTGTTACAAAATCACAGGCACAGCATCAGACCACTACAGTGAAGCCAGGAGAAACCTTATGGAGCATTTCATCTCGCGTTCATGGTACCGGAGCCAAATGGAAAGAGTTGGCAGCACTAAATCCCCACATTCGAAATCCGAATATTATTTTACCAAATGAAACTATTCGCTTAAGTTGAGCGCTTGCTTAATTTATTTCATTTTGCCCGGTTCAGCGTGTTGAGCAAATCATGCAAGTCATAGAGGTATTGAAGCTTAAGCATTCCTGCGTATTATCTTCTGAAGCTTGTGCCTAGTTTGTGATGAAGAATCATGATTTTGCATTCATAGTTTCTTCATGATGTGATCAGACTGAAAAGATGTTCATGAGAAGCATAATAATGGTAAATAGATCTTGTAACTTGTGGATTTTGCCTCTTTTGAAAATGTGTGAATTCTTTGAGAGGTTGTATGTTATAGTAGCCAGAACTAAGACTTGAATATTGTTAGTTCGTTTTTATGGGGTTCAGAGACTTCAACTAATTTCTAAGTCGATCGATGCACATATTCATGTTTACCGATTTAGGCACATACTAACACCTAGGTTTTTAATCTCTGATTATCTAATAACGTCTATTCTTGTTCCTAGACTTCAAACTTGTGTCATACTCAGTGTTGTCCGTATCGCACCGTATCGTATCGTATCGTGGGTCACCACGATACGATACGGGCCCCCGTATCGCAGGTGCGGGCGTATCGCACCGTATCGTGCGATACGGCCCGTATCGTACGCCCTGGGACCCTTATAAAGGGTCCCGGGCCGAGGGAAACCCGCGATTTTTCGCGGGTTTCCTCTCTCTTTTTGAGTTCTTCAAGCTCCCTAAGAGTCGGTTTTCGCCTCCTTGGTGTTCAAAGCTCTAAAATCGTGCCCTACAGTGTCCGTCCAAGCCTCCAAACTCGGATTTAGGTATATTTTTAATGTTTTTTTCCTTTTTTTTCTTTATATTTATTGTTTTTTGTGTTATTTCGGGTTTTTTTTTTTGAATGACAAAATATGAAGTTATTAAGTGTGTGTATACGATTTTTATTGCATTCATGAAGTGGGAGACACTCGATTTGAGTGTTATTTGAAGATTGGGGGATTTACGAAGTGCTTTTATTTTCAGGTTTTTTTTTTGAATTAAAGTACTCCATTGAGATGGCAGGAAGGGGTGGTAGAGACTCTCATTCAAAGTCTGATGATCCGGCATGGCAGTGGGGTATACCAGTTGAGGGTTCAAGGTTAAAAATCAGATGTTTATTTTGTGAAAAGGTGGTTAGTGATGGAATTTCAAGGTTGAAACACCACCTAGCAGGAACCAGGAAAGAAGTTGCTCCATGCACAGGCAGAGTTAGAAGTGTGCCAGAAGGTATTAAATGGCAATGCTTGCAGATGATTGAGAGCATACAGGAAAGGAGACAACAAAAGGATGATTTCCAGATGTGTGAAGAAGCTGATGATGCTACTGCCACTGGAGTTGGATTCACTGATAGTTTGCCTTCAGATGCTAGAACAGATATTGGTAGTAGCAGTTCGCGAGTACCTAGCAGAGGAAAGAGGGTTGCATCTGAAGACTTTGGAGGTGGCAGAAGAGGAAGTTCAGGAAGGAGTAGAAGAAGAGCTTCTTCTTCTAGCATACATTCGTTCTTTCCTCCTTCCACTACACTTGGTGCTCAGCCAGGAATTCGTGCTGCTATGGCTTCAGAACAACTGCACGATCAAGCAGACCTTACAGTGGGCAGATGGTTTTATGATACATGCATTCCATTTAATGCAGCAAACAGTTTTCATTTTCAAGCAATGGCAGATGCAATTGCTAACATTGGTCCAGGATACAGGATGCCCTCTTATCAGAAGTTGAGAGGGAAGATATTAGATCAGACCGTGATTGAAGTGCAGCAATACTGTTCGACTTTGAGACAATCGTGGAAGGAAACAGGATGCACTATCATGACAGATGGATGGACCGATAGGCGAGGAAGGACATTGCTAAACTTTCTTGTATATTGTCCTAAAGGACTCATGTTTTTGAGATCTCTAGATATGTCAGAGGAGAGGCACACTGCAGAGATCCTACGAGAGGAATTTGATAAGGTTATACAAGAGGTTGGGCTAGAAAATGTAGTTCAATTGATTACAGATAATGCAGCTAACTACAAAGCAGCCGGAAAGGAGTTAGCTGATATTTATGGGACTTTCTACTGGACACCATGTGTAGCCCATTGTTTAGATCTCATCCTCGAGGACATCGGTGAGATGGATGAAATAAAGGCAGCAACTGAGTGTTGCCAAGATATTACAAAATTTATTTACAACCATGCATTTGTTTTATGTATGATGAGGAGATACACAGAAGGTGCAGAGCTTCTTCGCACAGCTGCAACTCGGTTTGCAACAAACTTCTTATCTGTACAGAGTATTGTGAGACAGAAGCAAGCTTTAAAGAGAATGTTCTCCTAAGATGAGTGGCAACAATTTGCAGAGTTGCCACAAAACAGAAGGAACAGAAAGTTAAATGAGATTGCAGAAACGGTTTTTAGAAGTTCATTTTGGAATGCATGTATCAGATTATTGAAAATTACTTGTCCTTTAGTGAAAGTTTTGAGATTGGCTGACAGCGAGGAGAAACCATCTATGGGCTACCTTTATGAATCCATGGACAGGGCAAAAGAAGCAATCAGAAATAACTTTAATGGAAAAAAAAGAGATTATGTGCCTGTGTGGAAAATAATTGATAGTAGATGGAATAAACAATTGCATCAGCCTATTCATGCAGCAGCCTACTATCTAAACCCATCATTGAGGTACTCAGCAACCTTCAAAAGGGACGGTGAGGTTAATCGAGAAATCATTGAATGCATCGACAGATTAGTCCCTGATGAGAGCATAGTAGATGCGATACATCGAGAGATGGAGATATATGATAATGCTCTTCACTTGATGGGTTTGCCTGTTGCAATTCGCAACCGCTCTACGATGCGTCCAGGTACATTGTTTATTTTCATATTTAAGTTGCATCTTACATTACTGTGGATTATTATGTCTCTAATGTTTATATTTTTTTTACAGATGTTTGGTGGAATAGGTTTGGAAGTGATTGTCCAAACCTTAGAGATTTTGCAGTTAGAGTCTTAAGCCAAACCTGTAGTGCAACAGATTGTGAAAGAAATTGGAGTGTTTTTGAACACATCCATACAAAAAAGCGCAACAGGTTGGAACACAAAAGGCTTAATGATTTGGTTTATATTCGTTGTAACATGCGCCTTCGTGAAAGGTAATGTTGTATTACTTTCAAATTTTCAATTCGATATTATTTAACTTCAGTTTTCAATTGTTAATATTACTTACTAATTGTTTATCTTTGTTTGTGTCGTAGGCAATTAAAAAAAGTAAATAGAGAAGAAAGTCAGTTCGATCCAATAAGTTTGGATAATTTTGATATATTAGAAGATTGGGTTATGGAAGACACTGAAGAAAATGCCTTCCTAACAGAAGAAGACGTTGCTTGGATTAATTTGGAAGGAGCGCAACAACATTATGGAGATGAAGAATTTGATTTTGAAGAAGAAGGTGTGGGCGTGGCTGATGATGATGAGGATCTGCAACAAGGAGAAGATGAAGATTATTTAGTTGATGATCCTGATTACAATTTGTAAAATGTAACATTATATGTAACTGTAGTGTACTGTAAAGTGTAAACTATGTCTGTATTTTATTTTTTGGATTCAAAATATATAAATTTGGATGCAATTGTTCAATGTTGAATGCTCAATCTGTACTAAACTTACATTATATGAATTTAAAGCAATTATCAGATTTTTCCTGATTTTTTCTTGATTTTTTTCGATTTTTTTCGATTTTTTATTAATTTTTAATTATTTTTACATTATTTTAATATTAAAGTACGATACGATACGATACGATACGCCCGTATCGTGGAGCCCAGCGATACACGATACGATACGTGTCAGACAACACTGGTCATACTATCTAGAATAAACTGTGCACAGGGGATTCACTTGAGTTGGTGGCAGCTCCAAACCAGCTCAAATGAGATGTCAGAAGTGAGTATTGAGCAATTAGTTTGGAGCAGAAACAAGTAGCATGACCAATATACTTATCTAAAGTACATTTTAAGTTGTTTGTAGATTTTTATTAGAACTAGATTTCGTTTAGATGTTACTTGAAGATGATTTTTTGTTAATATTAGGAAAGTTTGGAAAAAATCATTGTGTGCCACTGGGAAAGAGCTTCCTGCAAGAAGCTTTGCATGACTTTATGATCTACCTGGTCCTCTTTCGAGAACTCAAAAGATTACTCGTATTTTGTTGTCTGTCCAAGTTATTTGAGTCCAGCCACTTCCCGTTTTCCATCTGCTCATTCTTTCCTGTTCCTGGTTATGTCATTGAAGGACTCTCTCTCTCTCTCTCCGCACATTTTAGTTGATGACCTTCATAGAGCAACTCAAACAAACAAACAAACAACAAGTAAGCCTTCCCATGCTAGATGGGGTCGACTACATAGATTCTTTGTTTCCACATAGCCCTATCATGTGCCATGTTAGCAGTTAACTCACAATAAGTTAGATCATTCTTTATTGTTTCTTTCCAACACTTTTGTGGTCTTCTACCTCTTTTAATACTTTCAAATTTTAGTTTTTCTTACCTTCTTACAGATTCTTCTTTTGATCTTCTTTCTATATGTCTAAACCATCTTAAACGATATTCTCTCATTTTATCCTCTATTGGTGTCACTCCTAATTTGTTTCTAATAACCTCATTATGTATACGGTCTTTTCTTCTATGATCACTCATCCATCTCAACGTCTTCATTTCTGTCACAGACATCTTTTGTACGTGTTGATGATTAATTGCCCAACACTCATAATCATAAAACATGGTAGGTCTAATTGTTGCTCTATAATATTTACCTTTTAACTTTAATGATATCTTCTTATCACAAAGAATACCTGTTGCTCCTCTCCATTTTAACCAACCAATATTAATTCAATGCGTAACATCTCCATAAATTCTTCCATCACTCTTAAAAATTGACCTTAGGTATTTAAAACTTTCCTTTTGGGGGATGCAATGTGTGCCAATTTTAATTTCTATGTCCTTTGAAGTGACTAAATGATTAAAAATAACATACACCAAGGTATTTCATCTTGAATATGTTTTGTTAACTCATCAATCACCATTATAAATAAGTATGAACTTAAAGTTGATCCTTGATGTAACCCAATATTAACTTCAAAGAAGTCTGTCATTTTTTTATGAGTCCTTACACATATTTTTGCACCATCGTACATGTCTCTTATAAGGTTAATGTATGTAACGGAATACCTCTTTTTTTCAAGGTTCTCCAAATAACCTCCCTCGGTACCCTATCGTAAGATTTTTCTAGATTAATAAATAACATATGAAGGTTATTCTTTTTTGCTCTAAAATGTTCCATAAGATGTCTCAAAAGGTGAATAGCTTCAACACCTTCATAGAGCAACCAACAATCATATGCGCTACTAGCCACTGTAACTTTTCTGCTCTTGTAGTTTGCTTTCATTCATGTGAATATATCACATTCAACTCCCCATCAATTTTGAGATTTGCTGATCACTTTTCACTGTTAGAGTTAAGTGGGTTATTTTGTTCTTGACGTTCCATTATGAACTCATCTGTTGGGAAGGTTACCAGTTGCCTCTTGTTCAATGGGGAGACCATTTCAGTCTAATACCTGACCTGTTTTCTTGGTGCTGCGAT
Organism: Brasenia schreberi; assembly: GCA_036023115.1. Lineage (NCBI taxonomy): Eukaryota > Viridiplantae > Streptophyta > Magnoliopsida > Nymphaeales > Cabombaceae > Brasenia > Brasenia schreberi. The sequence goes on along the minus strand of JAYKKT010000061.1, from coordinate 6,942,052 downwards.
TATATCCATAATAAAACTTGCTCTCTCTTGTCAATTCTGTGAAGCAGGAAACAAGTAAATTTTACACTTAAAGATGGTTCCTTTTTCTTGCTTGTTCTTGTTCTCTAAATGAAGTCATCCTTTGTTAGAAATAGAGATAGAGGGCAGAGAGAAAGTAGTTCCTGCTAGATCTAACGTACGCTAATGAAAACAACCTTCATCTGACACATTCGAATTTGTTAACTTGCAAGAAACTGTCCTTTTGTTTCACCGTTGGGAGGGACCAATTTTTCATAGACTTCTAAATCAAATTCATGGTCATACTCAATATCACTACGCCCTTGTGTGGAGGTAGACATGGTCGATATGGAATCCGCTAACGAAACCAGGTTTGAAAAAATGGAATTATTTTAACTGGACCTGAAACCGTAATCGAATCGGAGACTTTGGTTCAATGACGGTTCCTTCATCAGAATGGACGGTTCAAAACATTTCCCATTCGTGCTGATTCTTCCTCCAACGACTGAGTGTGGCTGATCAACGATTACTAGCTATTTGGGATTTATAGAGTTTTAAAAGTTTTTCTTTATTTTTTCTCTTGTTTCTTGTTGCTTCTTGTTCAAACTAAACCCCTAACCGAAACTAGCAACTATGAACCGTAACCAGGCCGAACACTATTATATTGTGGTTGGTGGTTTTGAGCGAATTGAAAACGGCCAAACATGAACGGGAACCGGCAGTGTCGAACTGCCTGTTTCGGTTTTCTTAAAATAAGAAACCGTGCAGCAGCTTGGTTTTGGTTCTAGTTTGAGTCTTAAACCGTTCGAAGCAAGAAAATATGGAAAAATAAAAAATAAAAAGTTAAAAGTATGGAAAAGTTGATTTGAAACATCTCATTTTGGTTCTTGGTTCGCTTTTATTAAAGATAAAACCCAAACGGAAAGGATTAGATCAATGACAGGGTGTTCTAGCGCCATTTCTCTGGTGAGGAGTTCATTAGTTCCCAAGCGTGGGGTGAAATCAAATCAAATCAAATCATAAAACCGAAATCAAACCAAGTGATCTTCAGTTTCCATCTAATTTGTCCGATTTTTGGTTCCTCGTCCGGTTCAGTTTCGTTGAACCGCCATACTGGTTCCGCATCAACCGGATATCACATGTTCACATCTGTACCGTTCAGAACTCTGACGTCACGTCATGGGACCCACCAAAAAGACAAATCCCATAGATGCTGTCCACCGTTAAAATAGACGGTGGAGATTGCCGTGAATCTTGTCTGTTTCTCTTGATGTGTCATGCGAACTACAGAATAGAAACGTGGAGAGAAGGGTGGCGTGTGGAGTCGATAGTAGGGGCCTAGGGGCAGTACCGGCGACACCCCTCTTCTCGCCTTTCTCCGGCTCTTTTGTGCTTCTTTTTTCCGTCAAGATTCGTCAATCAGCCGCAAGAATGGCGAAATTCTCAGTAGACGACGCGGAGGAAGAAGGGCCGAGCACCAGCAGCGTTACCAAAATCGACCATGGCCCCGAGAGGAAGCGCAAAAGGAGCGACGACGATGACGAGAAGAGAAGCGGCGACAGGGTCATCTCCGTCACTATAGACCCTGACCTTCTGGATTGCCCCATCTGCATGGAACCCTTGCTCCCACCCATCTACCAGGTCAGTTCAACTATTCCCGTTTCTTAATCTCCAAACCATCTTTTGATTATTGGATTTGATTTAAACTGTAAAACCGGCCGTAGGAAAATTCTCTCACTCGAAATGCTTGAAGAACGTCGGGAAATGTGATTTCTGATGATCCTTTTCAAGAATACCAAGAAAAGATGTCAGAGAAGCAATTTTTTATAAAAATCCTTATGGGTGATCTTCACCCATTTATAAAAATGTATTTCTACGGAACGTTGGTGCGATAGGAGTCGTTGACAAAAGTAAAACCCAAAACAGATGCAAGTTCTGATCATGTTTTGAGCTAATATATTATTCTTGAAGATACTAAGATACGGGAAAAGCATAAATAAATATATTGCTGCATCTAGGTTCTTCAGCTGGACATCACGCAGGTACTATTTATGAATTAAATACGAAGAGAAATCCACCAAGTTAGAGACACGTTCTTTATCAGCTTAAGTATATTCTTGGTTGGATGACCTCTTGCATTACTTGTTTCCTTGGAAGACACATCGGGTTTAACGTCCCATCAATCGTATGTAACTCTTACATGGTGGTATATGACCATGTTGAAAACCAGCAAATGAATCGGTTTCTTTGTTGGTGTTTGCTTTGACTTCGGAAAACATGGATGAGTAGAGCAGACACAAATTAACAGAAAAAGTAAATTAGGAAGCATTTTTCGACACAAGAGTGTGTGACCTGAATGGACGTGATGGAATGAGTTTAGTATTTCTCTTGATTCCAAAGTGTCTAGGGGATTCTGTGATCTCTTGTCGCTAAAGGATTTCCCCTGAGCCTATTTTAAAAAGGGCTTTTGGTTCACATGGAGCAACACAAAGATGCACTCTTTCATAGAATGGGGCTCTTCTCCACGGGCTGAAACAGAGACTCTTCTATATGAAAGGCCACCTTTTAAATGTGAAACCCTCATTTTCGCATGGAGAAAAAGATCAAAACCTAGCCTATATCAATGTGGGGCTTAAATAGAAAGACCCATTGGCTGTTTGGGAGATAATGTTGCCTTCAGCTTTCTCTGAAGCGTGTATGAGAAAGTTATGGATGAACCAAAGAGCATCTAAGTGAAGGAAGCTAAGCATAATTCTACCCCTTGCAGCTACCTGGCTGTCTAGCTAGTATTAATGGAAGCGTGGAGGAATGATATGATTGGCATAATCTAAAAGAACTTAGGTAAGTGAAGCATTGAAATTTGATAACTTATTGCAAGTTTGTAAAGGTCATGGAGTGCAAAAGAGAAGCCGAAATTTGGTTAGAAGGAACATATAAATCTCCATGAAATAGTTGATGTCAAAGATCTCGAGCAACTTGATAGCTTCTAGAAAATTTATCTCAATCTGTAAAAGGGAGGTGTACTTATCAAAAAAGACTTTCAAAATAGTACAGGGATGCGTGGAGGCAAACTACTCTTACGGAACTTACTCATAAGTTGACATTTAGAAAGGGGGACAAGATACTTATAAATATAAAAATTGGTTGGATGGTGGTAATTTTAAAAATTAGTAGGACATCATGAGTTCGATACCTGTGGTGTGCATCTAGGAGGGTCTGGCAAAACCTGGCTTGTCTCTAGAAGAAGAAACTTTTTTATTCTTCTGCAATAAAAGCAACTGATAATCTACTTTTCTGAAAGTAGGATTCAGTGTTGTCCGTATCGCACCGTGCGATACGTATCGTATCGTGGGCCACCACGATACGATACGAGGCCCCGTATCGCACGATACGGTGCGTATCGCCCGTATCGTACGATACGGGCGATACGCCCTGGGACCCTTATAAAGGGTCCCGGCTCGAGAGAAACCCCCGATTTTTCGTGGGTTTCCTCTCTCCTTTTGGGTTCTTCAAGCTCCCTAAGAGTCGGTTTTCGCCTCCTTGGTGTTCAAAGCTATAAAATCGTGCCCTACGGTGTCCGTCCAAGCCTCCAAACTCGGATTTAGGTATATTTTTAATATTTTTTTCCTTTTTTTCTTTTATATTTATTGTTTTTTGTGTTATTTCGGTTTTTTTTGAATGACAAAATATGAAGTTATTAAGTGTGTGTATACGATTTTTATTGCATTCATGAAGTGGGAGACACTCGATTTGAGTGTTATTTGAAGATTGGGGGATTTACGAAGTGCTTTTATTTTCAGGTTTTTGTTTGAATTAAAGTACTCCATTGAGATGTCAGGAAGGGGTGGTAGAGACTCTCATTCAAAGTCTGATGATCCGGCATGGTAGTGGGGTATACCAGTTGAGGGTTCAAGGTTAAAAATCAGATATTTATTTTGTGAAAAGATGGTTAGTGGTGGAATTTCAAGGTTGAAACACCACCTAGCAGGAACCAGGAAAGAAGTTGCTCCATGCACAGGCAGAGTTAGAAGTGTGCCAGAAGGTATTAAATGGCAATGCTTGCAGATGATTGAGAGCATACAGGAAAGGAGACAACAAAAGGATGATTTCCAGATGTGTGAAGAAGCTGATGATGCTACTGCCACTGGAGTTGGATTCACTGATAGTTTGCCTTCAGATGCTAGAACAGATATTGGTAGTAGCAGTTCGCGAGCACCTAGCAGAGGAAAGAGGGTTGCATCTGAAGACTTTGGAGGTGGCAGAAGAGGAAGTTCAGGAAGGAGTAGAGGAAGAGCTTCTTCTTCTAGCATACATTCGTTCTTTCCTCCTTCCACTACACCTGGTGCTCAGCCAGGAATTCGTGCTGCTATGGCTTCAGAACAACTGCACGATCAAGCAGACCTTGCAGTGGGCAGATGGTTTTATGATGCATGCATTCCATTTAATGCAGCAAACAGTTTTCATTTTCAAGCAATGACAGATGCAATTGCTAACATTGGTCCAGGATACAGGATGCCCTCTTATCAGAAGTTGAGAGGGAAGATATTAGATCAGACCGTGATTGAAGTGCAGCAATACTGTTCGACTTTGAGACAATCGTGGAAGGAAACAGGATGCACTATCATGGCAGATGGATGAACCGATAGGCGAGAAAGGACATTGCTAAACTTTCTTGTATATTGTCCTAAAGGACTCATGTTTTTGAGATCTCTAGATATGTCAAAGGAGAGGCACACTGCAGAGATCCTACGAGAGGAATTTGATAAGGTTATACAAGAGGTTGGGCTAGAAAATGTAGTCCAATTGATTACAGATAAAGCAGCTAACTACAAAGCAGCTGGAAAGGAGTTAGCTGATATTTATGGGACTTTCTACTAGACACCATGTGCAACCCATTGTTTAGATCTCATCCTCGAGGACATTGGTGAGATGGATGAAATAAAGGCAGCAACTGAGTGTTGCCAAGATATTACATAATTCATTTACAACCATGCATTTGTTTTGTGTATGATGAGGAGATACACAGAAGGTGCAGAGCTTCTTCGCACAGCTGCAACTCGGTTCGCAACAAACTTCTTATCTGTACAAAGTATTGTAAGACAGAAGCAAGCTTTAAAGAGAATGTTTTCCTCAGATGAGTGGCAACAATTTGCAGAGTTGCCACAAAACAGAAGGAACAGAAAGTTAAATGAGATTGCAGAAACGGTTTTTAGAAGTTCATTTTGGAATGCATGCATTAGATTATTGAAAATTACTTGCCCTTTAGTGAAAGTTTTGAGATTGGCTGACAGCGAGGAGAAACCATCTATGGGCTACCTTTTTGAAGCCATGGACAGGGCAAAAGAAGCGATCCAAAATAACTTTAATGGAAAAAAAAGAGATTATGTGCCCGTGTGGAAAATAATTGATAGTAGATGAAATAAACAATTGCATCAGCCTATTCATGCAGCAGCCTACTATCTAAACCCATCATTGAGGTACTCAGCAACCTTCAAAAGGGACGGTGAGGTTAATCGAGGAATCATTGAATGCATCGACAGATTAGTCCCTGATGAGAGCATAGTAGATGCAATACATCGAGAGATGGAGATATATGATAATGCTCTTCACTTGATGGGTTTGCCTGTTGCAATTCGCAACCGCTCTATGATGCGTCCAGGTACATTGTTTATTTTCATATTTAAGTTGCATCTTACATTACTGTGGATTATTATGTCTCTAATGTTTATATTTTTTTTACAGATGTTTGGTGGAACAGGTTTGGAAGTGATTGTCCAAACCTTAGAGATTTTGCAGTTAGAGTTTTAAGCCAAACCTGTAGTGCAACAGGTTGTGAAAGAAATTGGAGTATTTTTGAACACATCCATACAAAAAAGCGCAATAGGTTGGAACATAAAAGGCTTAATGATTTGGTTTATATTCGTTGTAATATGCGCCTTCGTGAAAGGTAATGTTGTATTACTTTCAAATTTTCAATTCGATATTATTTAACTTCAGTTTTCAATTGTTAATATTACTTACTAATTGTTTATCTTTGTTTGTGTCGTAGGCAATTAAAAAAAGTAAATAGAGAAGAAAGTCAGTTCGATCCAATAAGTTTGGATAATTTTGATATATTAGAAGATTGGGTTATGGAAGACACTGAAGAAAATGCCCTCCTAACAGAAGAAGACGTTGTCTAGATTAATTTGGAAGGAGCGCAACAACATTATGGAGATGAAGAATTTGATTTTGAAGAAGAAGGTGTGGGCGTGGCTGATGATGATGAGGATCTGCAACAAGGAGAAGATGAAGATTATTTAGTTAATATCCTGATTACAATTTGTAAAATGTAAGATTATATGTAACTGTATCTGTATTTTATTTTTTGGATTCAAAATATGTAAATTTGGATGCAATTGTTCAATGTTGAATGCTCAATCTGTACTAAACTTACATTATATGAATTTAAAGCAATTATCAGATTTTTTCTGATTTTTTTCGATTTTTTATTAATTTTTAATTATTTTTTGTATTATTTTAATATTAAAATACGATACGATACGATACGCCTGTATCGTGGAGCCTAGCGATACACGATACGATACGCGTCAGACAACACTGGTAGGATTGATATCATCAATCAATGCAATGTTAAGCATTCAAGTGGTACTGGTGAAACAAGTCTGCAACTAGCATATATTTACTTGTGGAATTCTAAAGTCAGCTATTCAAAAAGACATTCATCTGCTGGTAATGTTTATGGGAGGGGAGGAGTAATAGACATCAGCTTCATCATACTAACAGATTTTATATGTTTCTGTACATTCATATTGGGCAGATTTTGTCTGCCTAGTGGATTTTCAAATTCTTGGGCACTCTAACCCAGTTGAAATACTTCTAAGGAGATCCACTAAGTAAGCATGTTAAGGATAAATGACATTTTTCAAGTAATCATACCACCAAGGATGAAAATCGATCTTTAACTAATAGCAGAATCAGAAATTGTAAGCGAAGATTGTTATGACAGAGTTCACTTGTCACTGAGTGGCACACCGTATCCCATTATGTTGTGTGATTTCCCTAGAAGATGACCCCATTAAGAGATTGCATTCCTGTGCTACTGTATACTACAATATTTCTTGCTTAGCTGATGACTTTTGACTCAGTGTTGGAACGGGCATATTGCCTGTTCCTCATGCTGCTTGAAGATCCAGAATAAGTGTCATTCTTGCTCTCAGTTCATTGGCACTCGTCGCTGTCTTGCCATGGAGAAAGTTGTTGAGTCCGTCCAAACAAAATGCTGCTATGCAAGCTATGGGTGTACGAAGTCCACACTATATGCAGAGAAAACGAAGCATGAGGATTCATGTATATATGCGCCCTACATTTGTCCTATTAGGAACTGCACCTTTACTGGTCCTTGTGAACAGCTTTCGTTTCATCTCATCAGTGTGCATTCAATTTCTGCGAGATGTTTCAAATACAACAATCCTGTTACTCTTACAATGGATATAACTGAGGAGTTCCATGTCCTACATGGAGATGATGGTCTTCTTTTTCTGGTCATTAACAGTACAGGTCCCTTGGGAAATGCTGTAATGGTGGCTTTGATTAGTCCATGCAGCCCAAAATCTGACTTTGCATATGACTTGACCGTTAGGTCCGGAGAAAGAAGTCTTCGATTACAATCATTTACGAAGAGAATCAAGCAAGTATTGGATGTTCCATCTGATGACTTCCTCCTTGTCCCTCATGATGTTTATTTATGTGATGGGCAACTCAAGTTGGAGATTTGTATATATGGTGTATCAGATGATTCCCAACAGTGATACAAAATGGGGACATCTGGACCTGATTTTCCCATGTAACTTTGTCTCATATTTGTTGTATGTTTAGGACTTTTGTATCTATATGTAAAAATTCAGTGTGAATTGTTCGGAGCCGAAAACTTGTGTGTGACAATGAATGCCTTCTTTTTCTTGATTTGTAAGCTAGGGTTACGCAGACCCCTACCTGATGCGCGCCATATATGAAACTTGTGGCCTCCTTCACTGAAGATGTTATGAGACAACTCCCTAGCCTGGAGAATGGTGACTCTTTCGCTTGACAACTTTTACCTAGATTTCCCGCCTTCCTAATAAAATCATGGTAATCCTCTGTGGCAGTGTTGATCTGCTTTCAACCAGGATCTGTGACTGGAAATCTTTGTGCAAATGAGGGGTGGAATGGACGAATATAGCTTCAGCATGCTGAGGAGAATGAATCTGCTGGTTGGTCGCGAAGACATCAATGTGGACGTTTTTCTTGAGAATGGTTGGATGTCTTTTGCTGTTAAGATTCTCATTCATTTGGATGCATGTTGCAGAACGTAGGGTTGTAGAGCCACAAGATTGTCAGGCATGGTAAGGGTTATCAAGTGTTGCAAGCTTCATGCCTGGTACAGATATAATTCACCATTTGCATCACTTGTGTCACTGCTAGGTTGTATGACAAGCATCGATTGACTATTTTTCTTGTCTCTGAGAACATATTTAAGTTTCAATGTTATTACTTGGAAGTTTGTATCGCTCCCTAAGTTGGGTGAACCAGAAAAAAACCACCAGTTTCTGTCATATACTGAAAATACTATATGGAAAGAAATGGTTTGTGTTTTCTTAAATGACATGATATTTTCAAAATCAACATATATTGCTCTTACAACGGGGGTCCCACGACCCATGTTGTGGTGAGTTTGATCCCCACGGCATGCATGCATTTCTGTGCATTTTTGTAAGCATAACGTCATGCATATCATCCACACAGGCCGTCATTAGTATCAAATCATATAGATCCATTCCCTTTAATGTAAAAACAAATCTTAGTTTGCTTTGCATGCCTTTTTGGCCATAAGCATCCAGGTAAGGATCTCACATTTGCTCAAGATGACTTATTAATAAATTATGCTCTTATCTAATTGTCATTTAAGGGTTCATCCTTGCATGGTCGGTTTCAAGCCTGGATAAAGGAAGATGATTTCGTTGGGCTTATAACAGCCCACGTAAAATTTTGTCGGACTTATTTATCATGGATTCTACACGTTATGATAAGATTTTGTGGAAACAAAAAATACATGTAGCTGACCCATCTACTTTGGGAAAAGGCTTAGTTGTTGTTGTTACGACAATAGTTGTTGTTAGTTGTCGTAGTTATCTAATTGTGCACCCTGTGAATAATTGGAAATGATCATTCAAAGGGAGTGAGATCTTTCCTGTTCTTTCTTTTCTATAAAATAAAGATCTTTTGAAGAAGCTCCTTGACCACCTTTACCGAAGGGCCGCTTATTGGAGGTCTGGTTGCATGCACTCATGTGTACGAGTGCAAGCCTGTCATTGCATACACGAGAAGAAGGCGCGGACAACATTCAAGATTATGAAATGCAGCAAAACAGGATTTGCGTCCAGCCTACCTATTGTGACTAGCAGCAAAGCGATCCTCCAACTTTCATTTCCATGCGAGCAAAGGACCTCTAGTTTTTGCATGCCTGCTTCCTGTTTCCTTTACAATGATTAAACAATATTGTAGCGTTATTGCTGCTTTTCTTTTTAAGAATACATGACGATGAACAACAAAACTTTCAACTATTTCCTACCAATCAGAAATATGGCAACAGCAAAACTGTCAGCTGAGCATGGACCCCAAACAAAAGAACGATCTCCACTCACCAAAACTACTTTTCTAAAATAATTCTGCAGAAGATCATAGAGAAAACAGGCACCGCATAACACAAAAGTGAAAAAGGTTAAAAAAATAATCAGGAGTCTTGCGCGTGGTCTCCGGTTTGATCTGCCGTGGAGCCGGATCAAACTGAAAAAACCTCTGCTCCATCGATTCTCCAATCTCCATAATGGCAGCCATGTTGCCACAGCGGTAACAGTAGTTTGGAGCACTGAAAACGGTCACCACATTCTTATCCTGTAAAATCAGGGATCAAAGAGTTGTATGATTACTGCTATATCACACACCGAGAGAGAGAGAGAGATGAAATGCAAGGTCGCATACCTACACCAATTGTAACCATCCATGACAAGCTGGTGGGCTCTCGAAATGAGTGAGGCCGTTAGTATGATTGAATTGTGCTGCAACATCCTGTCCAAACGTGTAGCCTGCACCACGGGGGGAGATTCCCCAGCCACAACGATCATCTGGTTCGGACCATAAGAGATCGCACATGGGTCCTTCATGTGGGACCTGTTTCACACGCCAAACAGAAATCACCTCAATAACAACAGCCCAAACAGACAATCTAAAGAGGACTACTATGAGCCAAAGGTTCAACACATTCATTTACTGTATACTGGTTCCTTCCATGCTTACAACTGAGCAACTCTTAACACACTACACTGTGGGGAAATGTTGCCATGCACATGGAACAGACACAAACATATACACTATGGATTGCTCATAAATTGCCTGCATCACAAACAGAATCTCTCTCTCTCTCTCTCTCCAAAGAATACAACCAGAGAGAGAGCATTTCTGGCTGGTCTTCAGGAAGAAAGTACTGACGCTTGTGGTGTGCAGCCACCATTAATAGCGTAGCTATTTTCAGCTAAACCCCAGCATCAAATGGCTGGATTGTTGTCAGTTTGATGGAAGGTTGATCTTGTGGGATAATGAGGCTGGTCTTGGTTTCAGGCACCTTAATGCCAGATAATTGGGTCCACCGATAATATGTCCACATAATGCGTTAAACAGTTTTTTTGAGCAGCTTTTGTAAGTAACAAATTTCCAGAAACGTAGTTGCGTTTGGCATTAACCTGGTCAGAGTCCAGGTTTTCCACAATCAAACAGGGACGAACTTAAGGAACTCAAAACTTGCTCCTCTCTCTCTCTCTCATACAGACACGCACACATTTTTCCATGTATCTAAGTTCTCAAAATCAACACTGACACTCGCATCATGGTCCAGGCAGCCACTTGAATTCTTCCAGAGAAAAGTTTTTGAAGATAGAACCCTCAATATGCACATAAACCACTCACCGACCCAGCCACAGAAACTGTCCAGGTGCACATAGAAATTAATAAGAAGAATGCTTCTCATTTTTATGAAGAGATGATTAAGAGTAATTTGCATGCTTCCTGTATCCGATCTAGTCCTCTGATGTTATCCAAAGTATCCAATGATGGAGAGAGACCACCATGCAAACAAAAAACTTACAAAACCAAGTTCAACTGCTTATCAAAACTGCCACACAATGGAGGTCATCAAAATATACAAGCACCACGTTTAGTAACTCTGACCTGACTTTCTATAAGAGCTGTGAGGGGGAGATAATAAAAAAGATCAGTAAACAATTTCCATACATTTGCATTTACGTATTTTCTCAAGCACTCATCATAGAAGCCATACCTGAAAATCAATTGGATGACTGGATGAGGAGAAAAAGAAGAATAAACGAGCATCTATTAGAGCGATAAAAGGCAACAGTAACTTCATAAGGATGATACCCTGGAAAAACTAAAAAAGTTAGTCTAGAAGAGGACTAGTTTAATCCCTCTAGACAATATTGCCAACTATATGTGCCTTCAAAAAGGGAAGCAGTTTTAGATCTTGTGGCAAATCTAATTTTATCATGAAATGTAGTTCAGAGTAACACATCTAATTTGTTGACCAAAAATCAAATTAACCAACTGCATTTTGCTACGAACAAGCACTTGAGAACAGTGGGGACGTGAAATGTCAATTATGCACATGGTGCTAGGGAAACTTCAGTTCAGAAATTCCTTGCAAATCAAACAGAAACCAGGTTGGATAGTTAAATATGCCCCTTACGTAGGCCTCATTTATGACAAGAAGAAAGATGAGCGACATCTCAAGGACCAATACCGACCACAAGAGTTATGAAAGCCCGAAAACAATTATAAACACAATGGAAAACAAGAAAAGAAACGTACACTTGAGTGATCTGTCGACTTTCATGGTTCCCTCCAAGTATTGTAATTCTATCTCTGTAACGCACTTTAAGGCCACTAACAATGTTACAGTTTCCACGGAGTAATATCCACGATCTGCAACCAAAGCAATGAGGGAAAAACTATTCAACAATTGTAGGTTCCATCCACCACAGCAAAAGGTCTAAATGAGGATCCTGACCTTGGAAGCCAGATCCAAGCAGGCATTCTTGTGGAAGAACATTATCAAGAGAGCAACTTCACAGTCATTTCAGGGAGTGGTTAAATCGATAAAAATAGGGGACAATTTTTTGTTCTAGAATTGCAGCCACTGTAGGTAACTGATACATTCAAAAGAGGTGGTCTTCTACATTAGGATTAACAGAAGCAACTATTATCTTTTCTTCAAACTACTCATACTTCCTTAATTAAAAGGAGACATGATCATTTTTGTTACACATATAGCCACTAAAGAGGCTATTCCTGCATTATGTGTTTTCTTCACAAGCTGCCTTGGTTAATCAATGGCCATTTTTTAAAGAACTGACTTGACCTTTCAGCCAGTTATTTTGAAAATTGACTCACAAAAAATCCATTGACAACTGAACTATCAAAGTCAGGTAATTACCAATCAAGAAACAACGGCTCAAGTTTCAACACCTGGTATGCACCTCAGTCAATATTTTTGAGTCATTAGATTTCATGGGTTGTCACATTCCTCCCTTCTTTCACAAACGAAACTTGCTTGTGGATATAACTAGAGACAGAAGGACCAACTTGTGTTTTTCCTTTCCTCTCGTTTTTAAATATTTGTATTTATTTTCTATTTAGGTATTAAATGTGGTTTGTATGTGCGATAAAGATTGGACTAACTAGAGAGACATGTTCGGATATGTATAGTTTCTTCGAAGACCGTAATCAAACCCATTCGAAACAGATTGGTTCTGAAACAACTAATTTTGATTTAAGTTCGGACTCATTGAAAACTGATAGTTTTATTAAAATTTAAAATTTGTAAGTCTTTTTAAATATAATATCGGCAGCTCCAAACCACTGATTTTGATTTGGTTTAGGTTTCAGTTATATAAGAGCTGAAACCATAACAGAATCAAGTGGTTTGTGGTTCCGATTTTGATTTTGGTTTTACCATTTTTTATTTGGTTCGATTTTGATTGGAAACATCACGTCGATTTAGAACAGGATATGTCTAGGATGAACCTTTTTTATTTTATTTTTCATGTATCTTATGTGTGTGCTTCATTCGGTTTAATCATAGCTTCTTCGGGGTTTCTTTTGTAATTACCTTGAAAGTATTCTTCACGTAAACATTTAAAATGTTATTAACGAGCCAAAATAAGTTTATCATAATCACATTCACTCAAGAGAAGATAATTTAAGTTCACTCTTTTAAGAGGAGACATTGAGGCTATGTGTGCTCTTCTAATTTTTTCCCGTGCACTTTCTAAATTAATGCAAATGTGAACTGTAAATCAATCATTTGTTTCTTATATTATATATATAAGAGAGAGAGAGTACATAAGTTGTCAAAACTATCGTTCACACTATACTACATTGCTAGATCATTCATGCAATCCATGCTATTAGATTTAAAAGATTAAAAAGTATAAAACTAAAAGTTACTTTTTTAAAAATCATAAATACAAAATGTATAGTATACCTTTTAATATTTTCGCCTTTTTACTCAACATCTTCTCAATGTGTCTTTATATCTCTATAGAAAGAGAGAGAGAGAGACCCATTTATATGTTTTTGATATTTTAGAATTTTTGAGGTATTAAGTTTGCAAGATTGGTTTTCTTGGTCTCAAGAGGGAGATGGGAAGGTCCCATATCCTATCTGGCACGTGCAAGTTGCATTTGTTACCTTGCACAACCTCAAATTTTGTACTCCTTTAATGAATCACCCGTAAATGAAAATTACTTTTTATTTTTATTATGTAAACCTGCATTTTATAAGAATACATGTGATCAAATAGTATATGGTGGCATTTTCATACATAAAAATGTGTATGTGTGTGTTACATGCGTGTTTTTTTTCTAAAGAATTTCGTGAAACTATGTTTGAAAAAAGAAGTTATTAGAAATAAATTAAAAGCAATACCAATAGATGATAAATGAGAGAAAATCATGAAAGATAGATAGAGAAACATAAATTTCGGTAAAAAAGAAATATAAATTTCTGTAAAAAACATGAAAAAGTAGATGGTGAAAATATTAAAAGAAAAAGACGAAGATCTTAAAAATATTAAAAGAAAATAATAATAAATGATTATTGAGTTAACTGTTAGCATGACACGTAATTGAGTTCTATGACATGTGATTGAGTTCTATGAAAACAAAAAATCTATGTAACCAATCTTATTTAGTAAAAAAAAGCTTACTTGTTATTGTATATTTTGAAAATGAGATGATCATGACATCATAGTTGAACTCCTCATACGCGCATGTCAATATGAAATGTAAGAAACGTCCTACTAACCCTAAAAAACTAATGTTGGTGTCATGTTAACCTTTGAAAAGATAAAACAATAATTCAGCTATCTGTTATAAACAAATGCTAATATTTAAAATTAAATTGAAAATATTTTTAAATAAATAAATAAATATTTATCTAAGCTTATTGTGAGTTAACTGCTAACATGTATCTGTGGAAACAAAGAATTCATGTAGCCGACCCCGTTTAGTATGGAAAAAGGCTTAGTTGTTGAAATAAATAAATATCTAGCAAATATTTACATTTCGTCTCAGGAGTTGGATATACTAACTTGACGTAGGTTAACATTTCATGAAGTGAATTAGCAATTTCGAATCAGCATTGCACATGAGGCGACGAACAGCTTGCATCATTGGCATCCTCTACTGCAACCTCGTTGGAAGACGGAAGCAGCAATGGATCATACCGGAAAAACTAAACCTCAACAAGTTAAAAGAAACAAAGAAACGTAAATATTTGTCTGGACGTGGGGAGAAAAGGAGAGGGCGTGAAGCAGTGCAGCTGACAGCGCGAGAGGAGAGAAAAAAGAGGGGCTTGTGTAAACCGGAATAAGGCGAGAAAAGGGGTGTTTACTTTGTAAAAGGGTGTGTACCTTGGTGCAAAACGGGTGTGCGGTGAGTAAGTAAAGGGGTGTGTACCTCAGTAAAAAAGGGTGTGCTCCTAGTGGTTTTCTCGATGCAAGTTGCCACCCATTCTAGATCGTGATTAAGGCACGTTAGTTGCAGTTAATTACCCCTTCAAGATAACGCTGTCACCAGTTCTAGATCGTGATTAAGGTTCGTTAGTTGCAGTTAAATGCTCCTTCTAGATAACGTTACGCTCCTGCCTTAGTGATTGAGCAGCAAAGGCGAAGGAGAACAATGGCGTACGATGCAACGGTTAAGGTGATGTTGGGGGCGTTGGAAAGGAACCTTCTTCCTGATATCGTGATAAGGAAGCTCACGAGAGCCCTCTTGGCGAGCCGCTTGCGGTGGGGCTACAAAGCCACTGCAGACCAACAACTCTCCGACCTCCTTCAGTTCGTTCAGTGTAAGCAATATCAATCATTTCTCACCCCTTTGTTTAAACTCTCAAGTTCCTAATCTTTTCTCGGTTTTGATGTATTAATTTGTTTTGGTTTCATCCCAGTGTTTTCTTGATTTACACAATTCTTCTCGTTGTATTTTTGTTTATCCCCCCTCCTCCCCCCCCCCCCCCCTTGTTTTTCCTTGTCGGTATGTTGTGTGCCATTTACATAGTTCATCTAGTTGAAGGTTAAAACCTTCTGCTGGTTGATGGTGTTGGTTCACCTGGTTGAGTAGTCAGCTTTTGCAATGTTCCTCTTTCCATTCCAAGGAAATAATGGTGCTGGTTGGCGGAGTTTGAGTTAAGACTGGCATGGTTGTGTAAGCCGGCAACGAAGATGTTTGTGCCGTCCAAAAGAATCAACGAAGGGAGATTCCATTTAGACTAAGAAATAATTCCCTTAAGTGATTGCGTCGCTTTCTGTTCTCTGTAAAAGAGAATCATCGTGATTCTGTTAAAAAAGGTCAAAGGAAGCAGCTAACCAGCGCTGGTAACGCAACAGAAGCAAGAGAAGAAGAAAACAGAAAGCCGAACAAGAATATAATAATATGCAGCGTAGAGTAACAGCAAGCCACATGCAGAATTTGCAAAATCCGTCCTTTTTATGAGTGTGTGTGTGTCTAAAGAGTTGCTAGGCTTTGTTTGAGGTTATCTCAACCTCGTAATGATATGTAAATAGAACCGTTAATATGTCGTTAAGCATGGTAAATTTGGTTTGCCGCAAGATCCTCATCCATTATCCTGATCTTGCATCCGGTATTTCGGAATTCAGTTGGTTGTATCTGTTTGGTGCCTCCCTCAAACTCGTTAAGTTCATTAAGAAGATTGAGTTTGCATGTAGCGATTCAAATTATCCGAACCTTCACAGGATATAGTGCCATCCAACTTCTGTTTTTGTAGTTTTATCCCTGTACAAAGCTGATGATAGAAGTTTCCATGTGCTTGCTGTGGGTGTGAAAAACAGATACCAATTTCTAGTGTCTGTGCATTTGCGCGTGCATGTGTGTGTGTGAGAGGGAGAGAGAGCACAAGAATCTGAAGTACTCAATGCTTCAAATGTATGTCGAGGCTTTTCCTTTCAGTCAATAGCCTATTCATATTCTTAACCAATTTCCTGCTTTTGCAGCCCTTAAGGAAATGGCCATAGCTGTGGAGACTGATAAGCCAAAATCACAACATTACGAGCTACCAACTTCCTTTTTCAAATTGGTGTTGGGTGAGAATATGAAATATAGGTGTGCTCCATTAGTCCATCTCACGTTTTGTTCTATAACAAGTTAACAACCTTTCTGTATTTGTTTTCGGTGTCAGCTTCTGATTCTTTAAAGCGTGCTTGCAAGAATTACATGCAGAAATTACGCTCATGCAATATATCTAGATAGAATTTACAAATAAGCTAATTTAATTATAGTCCATTTTAATATTTTATTCTACTTGAAGACACGTTCAACAGATTATATGGATGATGCTTTTGATTATGTCAAGGATGGGCTTTTGATCTGAAAACAGCATGACTGTACTATTTAATTCATTTAAATTTGCGAAATTTGTTTCATCCTTGTCATCAGGCATGACGTGTGTTGCAGCTTCACATGCATGCGCATCAACACTCAGTCTTGATTAGCTGCTTTCCATGGTTACTCTCTTCCTAGTTCTAAGATCTTTTAAAGTATGCTTAAATTCTAATTATTTCATGGAACTCAGTTCAAGCCAATTCTTGGTATCATGCATGATGCAACTGTTTGATTGCAGAGAGTGAAAGGCTCTTTGTAAATAAAGTAAACTATTTGATAAGAAAATTTGACTTAATTTATGGGATCTAAAATTGCCAAATATAAGAAAAAGCGAAAATGTGTGTTCAAGTGGTTCTCTGCAGGTTATTTATTATTGAAGATCACAAACAGTTGTTGTGAAACTATTAACTTTTCGCAGTTGCTGTTACTTTATGAATAAGTCTGACACATTAGAGGAGGCTGAGAGAGCAATGCTGGAGATGTATTGTGAGAGAGCACAAATAAAAGATGGACAGACGATTCTGGATGTTGGCTGTGGCTGGGGATCTCTTTCTCTTTATGTGGCTAAGAAGTACAGTAGTTCTCATGTCACTGGAATTTGTAACTCGACCACGCAGAAAGAATTTATAGAGGACCAGTGCAGGTACGTGCATTCAAAATGTCAATATTCGCTTCTTTTACCAGAGAAACTCATGAAAAACTTCGGAAGCTATTTCAATAAAAGCTAATAATATTAACAGCGGCAGATGTATGCTGCACATTATCAGTTCCTTGAGTTCTTTTCTTTTTGGATGTTTCTTTGTTACTGCACGCAAAGAGGAAAGTCTCTCACTAGGAACATTACCTTTTACAGAGTTCACTAGGAGCATTATATTTAATTATGTTGTATTAGACGGAAACAAAGAATCCATGTAGCCGATCCCACCTAGTATGGGAAAAGGCTTTGTTGTTGTTGTTGTTGTGGTTGTTGTTGTTGTATTAGATACTTCATTCTTTTGCAAAGTATACACTTAGACGCGTAGTTGTACCTTTGCTACCTGCTAGTTCAAATCTACTGGTGATTTTATAACCATCAATGATTTTTTTTTGCTGATATCCAGGTCATGTACTGTATGATTGACAAATTAAGGTATATCCATGAATCAATTGTTTCCTGTGCATCTATTGCAGAACCTATCATGCATTTTTAGTTGCTGAAGAATACATGTAGTTTGTTGTTTAGAGAATTGTGCGAAGGTGTGCTTTCTGTTTTGCAAATGGGTCTTTCTTTGATTAATCATAGACCTTGTCATGGGTCCTTGCCATAAATGTTGCTACAATGGTGGTTACGTAGTTTGACTCTTTTCATGAGTTGGATTTAAATGCTCACTGGACGTTGTCAATGTATATAATGTTCCTTCTCTTACTATGAACTTGAATTTCGTTTGTATACAAATAACTCATCTTAGTTGTGATATGCTTTTTCTTGATGGTTAATATGCTTAAAACTGATGATCTTAAAGAAATATGGGGATACATCAGGGCCGTTTGCATATTTGACTCTTTATACTTCATCTTTCTATAATTGCCTATGGGAATATGAAATTAAAGCTTTGGATTTACCTTTTTAATAGCATAATTCTTGAGAATGCACTTAGTTCCAAGCTGAACTGATGTAATCTTGTTAATTGTTTATCAAGTATGGGTGGTTGTGTTTGGCCTGGTTAGAGAATGAGAATTTCGAGTTAGACAATATCTTTGATCTCCCTTTCAGTAACATAAAATTCTTGAGAGTTTTTGCTTGTGAACTAATGATGTTCGGTGATGTTGAGTTCTTTGAGACGGAAAATTGTCATGCTTTACTAACGTTACTAACTTTTGGTAGTTTAAAGAGCTTTATATCTTCTTTGGAATCCAACTTTTGGGTCATTTGAGGATTTTGTGTTCAAATTCAGGGTTGCGGTTCTATCGCAGCATTCATTGGCTACAAAAAGATCATAGTGCATCAGAAACCATACCTTCAGTTGGTCTTTTACTTCATCATCCTTTAGCAAAAGAAAAGCCTATTCTTGACAACTCGAGATGCTTGTCTTGTAAGAGTGACCCTATAATGTTTTGGTATACAACAATTTGAGAGGCAGTCATTCTGATTAATTATGTTCTAATATCCTAGATGGTAATATTTCTTGCTGTAGGTTATATGGTTGAAATGTATATTATTCTCCCTTCATATGTTCGGTTGCATGTGCTCTGCATTGTTCCCTCAACATCAAAGGAATTAACTAATTTGTGAATGTAAAGGGAGAGAAAGAAAGAGGTTATGGTATTCCTGGGTGGACTCCTTGGTTGGGAACAAACCAGGTTCCTTGTCCTAGTTGGCGAGACTACATGTAATCATGTTAAGTGACCCTTTGATTAAATAGCCCTAGATTATCAAATGTCTCACTGATTTCACCACATTTGGAATGCTCGGTGTCAGTTTGAAACCATGACAGGCTTTTCTTTGCAAAAATTCGAGGCTCTTTTCTATTGATACGAATATTCTGAACCTCAGTGAATTTTTTTGATGCAAAATTCTTCTAAACGATAAGTGCACTATAGAGTTCAAGAAATATTAAGCATATGAAGAACTATAAAGATCTTCTCAAGAAGATATCCAAATGGATGAAAGAGGATAGCCTTTTATTTGTTCATCATTTCTGCCACAAAGCATTTGCTTACCACTTTGTATGTATATATATATATATACATATATATATATGTATATATATATATGTATATATATATATGTATATATATATGTATATATATATATATGTATATATATATATGTATATATATATATGTATATATATATATATGTATATATATATATGTATATATATATATGTATATATATATATGTATATATATATATATATGTATATATATATGTATATATATATGTATATATATATATGTATATATATATGTATATATATATATGTATATATATATATATACGTACCTATATGTATATCTATATATATGGTTTGCTGTATCTATCTATATTTCTATATCTATATATATATATATATATATATATATATATATACGTACCTATATGTATATCTATATATATGGTTTGCTGTATCTATCTATATTTCTATATCTATATATATAAGGTTTGCTGCCTGTTTGTGGGACTCATTCTCTCAATCCATCCTGGATTTGTCTTGGAACTCCCACTTAACCTTGTCCAAACGCAATTACATTTACATGATATCTTCTTTAAACTTAAATTATCTTCATGACAAGGTTGAATTTAACTGTCTAAACTCTAAAGAACTATATTGTTGCTTCTCTTTTCTTTCTGGAGCACCTCTCTTACGTGGTCGTTTATTTAATATCCTTTCCTAAGTTGAAGATACTAATAGAAGTGCTGATATGTTCTTATAAATATGCTTGTTGCTCAGGACATCAATGATGATGACTGGATTACAAGATACTTCTTTGCTGGTGGTACAATGCCCTCAGCCAACCTACTTCTCTATTTCCAAGTAAGCTTGTAAACATCTCAATCATTATATTTTGATCATTTGAAGGGTTGAATCAGGTTGAACTTTATCTTTGGTGATATGATAATCTTCAACCATCTATGCCTATTATGTTCTATACCTTCTGTTCCCGTAAACACATCGCATATGGGGAAGGCATTTAAGGTCTCCAAGGCCTTCAGTTTTGAACTGGCACTGTTTCACAGAGATGGCAAACTGGAAATGTTGAAATTTGTGCTGCCTTATTTGATTAAAGGTTGAGAATACTAGTATCTTACAAAGCCAGCATTCTAAAGAACTACGAGTTGGACCCTCTGTTTGTTTATCTAGTTCTTAGATATCATGGCAATACGTATCTACTACATTTATCTCAAATAGTTCCATTTTTTTAAAATTGGGTGTGTTGTGTTAGTTTCATAGTGTCGACCTTTTTGTGGAGCAATTTCAGGATGACGTTTCTATTGTCAACCACTGGCTTGTAAATGGGAAGCACTACTCTCAGACGAGGTACGCAAACTTCTCTCATTGTGGCGATAGGCAATGAGATAAGTGGAAAGAACTTCCCTTTGTATTGTTTTTATGGATCATGCACTGTTTTCCAGTTTTCCTAGACCATTAATCTAGATAACTTGGATAAAAAGGGATATCCTATCGTTGAAAACAATGCAACTGAGAGTGTGTTTTGATTGGAGTCACTTTGAGGAAAGCGTACTCAAGTTACCATCTAACTCCATTTCCATCTTTGGTTTCACCTTAGCAATAGTTCTTCAGATCCTCTAATATTCCACCTTACTAAGGTTCACATTCCAGTTCAACGACAACTACAAAAGCATATCAACTGCAGATTAACGTAATAGCTTTCTAGAGAATTTAGATTTGAAAAGACGAATGTTTTGATACTTATAAGACGGGAATGAATTCTTGAGAATTCTTGGCATACAAAGTTCTGCTGATCTCTTTGAGGCCGTTTCAATGTCATTCTGAAATGAACTCTTGACGTTTCTTTCAGAACACCCTAAATGAAAATGACTTTATATTTCTGGAAAGTGGTTTATCCAAATACTTGTAAGTGACCCTTTCAATGTTGGAACTCGACTCCGTTTATGACAGTGAAGAATGGCTAAAGAGGATGGATGAAAACATTGCGCTGATAAAACCAGTGATGGAGTCCACGTATGGGAAGGACAGTGCCACTAAATGGACAGTGTACTGGCGAACCTTCTTCATTGCAGTCGCCGAGCTATTTGGCTACAACAATGGAGAGGAATGGATGGTTGCACATTTCCTTTTCAAGAAGAAATAGATATGGAAAGAAGATCGCCTCTGTAGCCGTCTGGTGGTGAAGCAAGCAAAATCGACAATAGAATCTGAAGCACTTCGATTTTGTGAAACCGTTTCTTCATGAGAGTCACTGGCACGTGGGGTCTAGCTTGTGGTTCCAATTCTCCTCATAGAATGTTTCTTTTACTTGTGACGGACAAATCATTCTATGAGGCGCTTTTTTCTCATGTTCGCAATTATGTGAGAAAATGATTCCCCGAGCAGTCGTCATTCGACCATAAAGATTTGAGTGCTTTGATGAGATCTAACTAGCCTTAGTAGTTTGATTGTGATGCTTGAAGACAAGCTCCTATTATTATAAAACCACCAACATAATGATGAATGATTGTGGCTCTCTGTCTGCCCCTCTCTCCGTACACACATACACAAAGCATGTTATCTGTTAAAGTTGATTTGGTACCATAAACTTTTCTTCATACGTGCCAGTTGTGGTGTCTTTATGCCAAACACAATTGTCAGCACTCATGAACGTTATGCAATCAGCGAGTTTCAGATTTTCCTTGAACTTGGCCTCTTATTTATCTAGTTAACATGCATATGTTCGCTCAATTTTCCATAAGATTTTGCTGCTACACTTTTCCTAAGAAGCACAGAAGAGAAAAGCATTACCCTATTGCCGCAGGAGTTTTATTTTAATTACTTGGAGAAAATTACCTTTAACTGAAGCTGAAACCATCCATTGTGAAAAGAGCATCCTCGCCATACAGTCTATACTGTGCTATGACTTGAGCACAAATAAGACGGTCATCAGAAGGGAACCATGGCTGCACCTACAACAGCACAGCCATTCTCCCTTCGACTCACCTTTGCCGATGGTCTGCTGCCACTATTTGGCATTATGAACTATTGTGGCTACACTAGAGAGAACAAGAGTTTCGAGTTTCTTAAACTATGATCTCGTGTTAAGTTTAATCCTGTGGCTGCAGCTAATCATTTGTTAGGAAAGCTCAGACTATACCTCGGACGTTCCCATTTCAGCAATGCCTTCTTCAGGATTTTCTTTGCTCCTCCCATCATATCCAAGTTTCTCATTGTGGAAAACTCTTCCCAGCCTTTTGAACCCAAATAAGGGTCTTGGAGAGCATCGGACTGATTTTGGGATTTTGGTGATTGAACCAACACAACACTCATGGGCAGATTCCCAGGAGGCAGCGGCAAGCGCAACGGAAATACTTTCCCACCAGAAGAAGTTTTCCCACAAACGACAATGTCATGGAGACCTGTCGTCTCCTCCAGTTTCTTTCTCATCTCTTGCAAATCAATTCCTTGGAATGTGATAGAGTTGCATTGCATGGTATCTTCATCGCTGCTTTCATCGGTGACCATGGTAAAGGATATGACCCTCTCATTAGGCTCCCTCATCGAACTTGATAATGAGCTAGGTGACTGCATAATACAAGCTTCCCTTAAAACACACTCGAGCAAAATGAAACCCAAAACCAAAAGCCTTTTCCCAATCTAAGTGGGGTTGTTACGTGGATTTTTAGTTGCCAATAGAGACCAATTCAGTGTCATGCAACTTAAGCACATTGAAATGAGTGAACAAAAAAAAAACTGTTTGATATGATGCTGAAAACAGGTGTAAACGGTAAGTACTTACTTCTGTGTCTACTGCTGAACTCCTGCTTGAAGCAATGGTCTGCATGTAAAAGAATGAAATGATATCATTTTGAGCATGTAAGGAATCAAAAGGACTTCCCAGAAGCACATTATGATGTTATTCAAGTTGAAGGGGATGCACAAACCACTGAGGTCAACCTCTCTTATCCTCAATCTCAACAACAAATGGTTGAATATAGTTCGTTAAGATCACATCATGAGCGCATGCAGAATCATGTTTTTTCAGTTTTTAACATAAAATTAGATTATTCGGACTTGTAAAGCTTCAGCAGTGAAGATCTCATAAGGTCTACCTCTCTCTCTCTCTCTCTCTCTCTCTCTCACACACACACACACACACACAGACACGCATCTTGTTGTGCCACCATTCCACCAATCTTACGCAGGTATACAGTTACATTTATACTGCCAAAATATTGAATTGAATTAAGCAAGTTGTATTTGCTATATATGTATATATATGTACACACACATATATATTGGACAATCTCTTAGGCATCCTTATCTTCAAGAATTTGAGCAAAACTTAACAGTAGAATCGTTCGGTATACCGAACTTGGTGAAACTGTGTGTGTGCATGTATGTGTGTGTATTTTGGGCCATAAGCCATTGTCGTGTCATTTGGTGGTTTTTCTTTCTTTTCCCCTTAAAAACAATTTTTGCTTAAGAAAAGTAGATCGATTGCTAAATGAAATTTGATAGTCACAGAAATGATATGATTATCATAAATAAGATTGTATGTAAGCTTATTAATTACAAGCATGCTCTCAGGCCAGGACCTTCTTTTCTCTACAAAAGAGAGACTAACAGAACGGCATAAAAAACTAGATACTTGGTAAGAATACGGTCCTTTATACTGCAACAGTAGGCACCTGGGCTTCAGGTTGAGTTGTATACATGAATAAGTTGAAGGCTCATCTTTGCACTTTTTGTTCATAATTAGTTTCTTTTTTTCCTTTTTGGTTACAAGAGGAGGCCGAAGCCTTGGGCACAACACACATACACCCACACCTGCGCCCTCTGGGAGTCGAACTCTCTACCAGCAGCAACGGCGTTAGATCGCCCTGCCGTTGAGCTAACGCTTTCTGTGCTGTTCACAATTACAGTTGAAAATGAACATCGATTACTTCATCGGGCCCTCTTTTAATCTCTACGCCCTCAGTCAATATGAACTCCTCGTCCTCCCTAGACTCCCAAAGTCTGTACCGTCAGTAATACTGAACTTTCCTCTTCCTGCAAAGGGCCTCCTATTTTGCAATGTTAGAACCGTTAATTACACTCAGGGCAATAGCCCACCTGGCCGGGCTCTCGACTCATTTGAAGGCAGACCCCGAGTTCGACTCCTGGGGCATGCATACCCAGTTTGGCCTCCCATTGTAACAAAAAATGTTAGAACTGTTGTTCGAACCTCTGACCTATAGGTGGGGGCGCAAAGTTCTTCACCATGCATAATGCCTCCTACATAATTAGCAAGAGATGATCATTAACTTGTTTGGCTTGACTTGCGGTTAGTACCAAAATCAAACCCAGGAGCAAAACCAAGCATTACCCTATTGTACATAGGAT
This sequence comes from Brasenia schreberi, assembly GCA_036023115.1. NCBI lineage: Eukaryota > Viridiplantae > Streptophyta > Magnoliopsida > Nymphaeales > Cabombaceae > Brasenia > Brasenia schreberi. The sequence goes on along the minus strand of JAYKKT010000061.1, from coordinate 6,917,007 downwards.
TGGTTAGACAACAATGCGTGGTTGGCTCAAGTGGTTTAGCACAGCTTCTTTCCCTTAAGCAAGGTCTCATGTTCAAGTCGCTTTATCCCATAGCGGTTTGACCCAGATCTAACCGGATTGGTCGTGCCCTCGTGCCTTCTGGGACTGATCCAAATTGCTATCTCTAACTACAAGCAATCTCTCTTTATGAATATGCATCATGGAAAACCTTGAACTTATTTGTGTTTGTATTTGGAAAACCATTTTTTAATGAGAAAATAAGGAAAGTCAAATTAAAATGTTGGAAATAAAGGTGCATATGAAAAATGTGAACTTGACTATTGACTTGCTTATTAAGAGAAAGCTGTTGCGAGAACATGTAGCAAATTTTCTTCGAAAGATATCAATAGCTAAAAAAGTTTCAATATTACCAAAAAAGCGTGTCAAAAGTATATAAAAGAGAGATGGAAGGGAACTAGCTAACTGAATGTGGGTCTCTCTAAATGATCAGGGCAAGGGATCGAAGCCCGGGGGTTGCCAAACCCAGCTTCCCAGATCCTGTTGCTATTCCTTTGCGGAAATTATAAGAAGAAATTAGCAGGGGAACTCATGAAATAGTCTTCAAACTCCATACAGTAGGAATGAATTATATTTTGCAAGATCACATCATTTGGGTTCATTGACTGGTTGTAGAAGCAGAATAACATCAAACTACGATAAAATTTTACACTGAAATAAGTAGCAAGACATATCTAATAACACCATATTATTGTCTTATCCTTATCCTTACTGTTCTATTAAATCAAATTGATAATCCTTTTTCTTTTCTTGGTATAGGGAGGCTGAAAGCTTCAGGTATTGAACTCATGACCTTCAACTATTCAGTCGACCCTTCTCTTTGTGCAATCCAATCGATGATCTTGTTCAATTGAAACGGCTCATAACATGGTGGGATAAAATGCAAACGTTACGATGAGTCGAATCAATGATCATCAGGTGCTGAAGGGTTGAGAGAGAGAGAGAGAGAGAGAGAGAGAGAGAGAGAGAGAGAGAGAGAGAGAGAGAGAGAGAGAGAGAGAGAGAGAGAGAGAGAGTACCCTGTCCTCCAAGTCACTGCCGGAGGCCAAGTGATCGTGGGAAACCAGAGACGTGAACACACTAAGCAGACAAGAAGGCCCTTGCTTTTCCGCCATTTCCACGTCCCACAGAAAGCACTCCTGTATCATAACAACGCCATCGACCCCCTTGCTGCTGTTACCACTCAAAGCTTCGTGGGTGACGACGTTCCTCCACGCCGGCGCCCGGAGGAACCCCCCGCTCTTTCGGTTCATGAGCCTTACCTGGAAGCCTTCCCTCACCGGCTCCCAATCCACCGAGAAGTCCATGGGGTCGTCCCAGCACTGCACCACCTTGCACCACCCGGCCCTGACCTTCACCAACGGCACCGGCTCCCGATCGGCGGCGCGCAACAACGAGCCCCGCCTGCTCTTCAGCCGCACGATCGGCCTTCGCTGGTCCAGTGACACGGTCACCACCTGCCATACGGAGCACGGCTCCGTCGCAGCCTTGCCGCCTGCCAGGCGCACCGTCCGCTCGTCGTCGCTGGCGCACAGGAACTTGTTGTTGTGGCTTCGCAGCCGCACCGCTTCGGCCGTGCACAACACATCCATCGCGCTGGAAACTGGCCGGAGCGCATGCGCGCTCTCTCTACTTCTTTATGCGTTGATGTTGAAGAAAGCTAGTTGGTTAATGAATCTTCCATGAATTTGCAATATGCGTCGTCACCTTTTGCTCTGGTTTCACTGTAGCTGTTGTCATCGCCCGATTATGGCCACGACTCTTGCCCCACTAGGTAGAAAGGTCGACCGGAAACTATAAGGAGCACTTTTTACGCGGAGGAATTTTTTTCTAGGTGAAGAGAAGAAGTTCAACAGGGTGATTTCTTTTCCTTAAAGAGAGGTTGAAGCCTAACGCAGATATACACCCGGTGGCGGTCGAACTCCAACCAGCACAAAGGGCGTCAGAGCGCCCTGCCAGCTGATTTGACACTCTGAGTGCTCAACAGGGTTATTTAGGTGAACCGGGCTATATAATCTCTTGAAAACTCCCAAGTTAATAACCGGACTGCGGCTTACTATACCCAGCCGTCTCATCCAGGCAGGAAAGGTCCTCCGATTAACCTTAGACGAAACAGTCCAATTGCCAGATCGTGGCCATCTTTTTTCCGGCCAGCTGGTACCGAAGAAGTAAATCGCCTTCTTGTGGCTCCGGACAACTATCCGGGTGAGACTAGGGACGACCCGATCCAATTCCCGACTCTGTACAACATGCTCTGTTCGATTTAGTTCTTCAAGATTTTGAGAAAACATGCTCTATACAACATGTCACGGGCAAACCGTCTCCAAGCGTATTGACGGGCTTGATCGGGACATGCGCTTGGCCTAAGGCGCTAAGCAAGCCTTAGAGGATTTCACCTAAGTATTGGAATTGGTCACCAACTCTCAAAACGGCGCGTGAGAGTCTCTTCCCAGAGTGTCAGGCTTATTGAAGTCTTAGACGCTCGAAGACTCACTCACCCAAACGGCAAAGGTAAAGCAAATACTCGCATACTGGAAGACAATGTGAGCAAAATACACCCGTTTAACACACCCCACTTAACCCCAAAATTACTTAAGAGAAAGGCACTTAACGCCTGAAAACTATTTGAAAACGTAACGTCTTTATTGATAGCGGAAAAGGAGTGCACGACTCGATCGTGCTATATGGGTGTTCGGGGCTCTTCCCTCATAGAGGGTTTTACTTAGAAGCAAAAATGCCAGCAAACAATTCACCGTTACATATATATATATATATACATATATATATATTAATTAGATATATTTATTCATTGTTTTCGAATGACACGAGTAATTTAAATTTTTTAAAAGGTTTTAAAATGATATGAAATATATTGTTATTAGACTCATGCCACTCAAAGCAATGCATAAATACGAGCTAATACGATCCAATCACTTTATATATATATATATATATATATATATATATATATATATATATATATATATATATATATATATATATATATATAGAGAGAGAGAGAGAGAGAGAGAGAGAGAGAGAGAGAGAGAGAGAGAGAGAGAGAGAGAGAGAGTTGCTAGATTAAAGACATGAGTGCTTTTATTAGGATTTGGCCTCTTCTTGTAATAAAGAACTTGTGCATCTATCCACTTCGTGGTCCATTAAATAGGGCAGTCGAGCGAACCTAGTGAAGCTAGGAGAGGCGGTTTAGGTCTATGTCACACGCGTGCGGGTGCGGGATACGGCAAATTTAAAAAATTTTGGGTACGGCGACACGACTAGGGTATATAATATTATATATTACATATAATATTCAACCTAAATAAATCAATCATAATACAACTAGTATTTGCTAATTTTGGGTGCACATAGGTATTAATTAAAGTTCTCACATAATGATCTGAAACTTACAATGATTTTATGAGCTACAAAATATCGAAGTTATAGATTCAAAGAGTTTCGAGATCTTTAGTAGGATATAACATATACTAGTATTTGTGTTAGGATCCACTAGTGATGTCATACTCTTCTATTCTATTGATCAGGTAATGTTCCTGGTCTTTAAATGTGTTTGGTGAGAAAGATTATTCTGTGCAAAGGCATACAATATGAAGTCAAGAATCCAATCAGATTGAGTAATAAGAAACCAATTGTTCACACCCAAAATCATTAAAGCTAATATGATATACAACTACAATAGCAAGTACACAACTTTATAAGTTTATATTAAAGCAAAACATATAAATGGTAAACAAATACTAATTTCATCATAATACACAAATCAATCTTCATTATCCGGACCCATTTAACCGTGAGTTACAAAAAAAAATAATAATAATTTTTTGCAAATTTTTTTTTTGCCATGCCGCACCCGACACAGTGTCGGTGTCGGTGTCACACCAGTGTCGAGGTCGACACTCCATCCCTTAGAAGTGTCTGTGTGACTTAGGTTTAGGTGTGTCTTGTTAAGATGAGGTGGTGTTTGTGTTTGGCTTATTCGAATACAACCATGAGCCTATATGAGTTGCGAGTTAAATGAGCAAAAACAATCTTAATTGCCCAATTAATAATGTCATCTGCTCATGGTTGGCTCATTTTAACTCTGAGCTGCTCGTTTGGCTCATTAGTTTAATCCATCAAGCGTGAGCAAGCCAAAAGCAGAGTCACTCCACGAGTTGCTCGGTGCATGTACTGACGTCGACCATAACGACCTCTCTGAATGTCACCAAATTCACTTTCTATTCTATTGGATATAATACTTTTCCTTTATGACCTTTTTCTTATACCACAGCGATGCATCTCGCTGGAATGCAGCGACGCTTCATATTAGATGGCCTTTCAGTTTTTTTATGCACCGGAAACCGCCTATTTAGCCCTCTATAAACAACTCGACATGGCCGGTAAAAGGGACCCCTCCGAACTTGGAATGATAATTAAATCTTGCCGGGTCTAATTTCGGTTATGGTTTGGGAATCGCAGGTTTTTATAATAGTTTCTTTTAGTCATAACCTGTTTGAAACTGGTAAAAACACACACACACACACACACACACACACATATATATATATATATATATAATAAATTCTGATTCTGGTTCCACGAAAGGTTGACCTAAAATGGAATTGGATGGTCTCCTGTTCTGGATCCGGTGTCATCGATTTCAGTTCTAGCCAGTTCTTGGCCTAGTTTGATTCTCGTTCCAAGCTGGCCGTGTCTCTCTACAACCTTGTGTGCATATTTTGTGACCAACTCCAAGATTTATCAGAGTCGATCTCTAGCAAAGGAGAGCTGCGGCTCCTTGTGCCTTTTTATTAGAGAAAACCAGAAATCAGCATGTTGTCACCAAACCTTTTGAAATAAGTTCATCCCTCTTTCATATTTTCTATATTAATTTACTTGTAACTGGTACACAGTCATTAACCATTGCTGTCAAAAAAATATTCAGAAAATCAGCTAAGTTCGTAAGCTAGTACCAGAGCCGTCCTAAATCATGACTCCCAACCATCTTTTTTGGAATATATGTGTGTGCTTATTATATATATATATATATATATATATATATATATAACTTAGTTAACTGGCAGGGCTAGGTTCAACTTAGAACTGGGTCAACGAGCTTTTATTAGTTATAAAGATTTAAAAGCACTTTCAATCAGATTAATTTGGGATTTGGCTTAGTTTGTTAGTGGAATTATGTAGTAACAATAAGATGTCAAATGGACTCTAATCACAATCGGGCACCAAAATGGACACCAGTACTGTTTGGTCACTACTATACTTGCCTCCTGCTTTTGTTGCTAAAACTGATGGTACCTGTTTCAGTGTTTGTTTTCACTTTTTGACACGAAATGCAATCACGGGATTGGGCTGTTAATTAACTATATGAATCATTTTGAAAGGATATTTGATTAGATCATGTCCACAATCCATTCTTTATGGTCACTCTGAGTGTATGATTGTTTTTATTTTCAAATGAGTCCACTATCTAGGCCTGAATTCAACCTCACCTTGCTTTTAAAATCTATAATCATGGCTTGGATTTCAACACTTATATCATTTTGCTCTACCCACATAGTGTAAAATATGTAAAATAAAGAAAACATCTATAGCGGAGGGTTGATTCCATGAGTTTTGGTACTATTACCCCCACTATGTAAAAGCTCCAAGATCTGCCGTTTATTTATTTTATAATCTTATGAAGTTCTAAGTCGAAACTTGGTGCTTTTCTTGGCATAGAACACATAGGAAGCCGTTAACCAGTGACTTTTTTAAATACATGAAGTGTGACATCATTCTGCAATTGGATGTCATAGACAATGAATCTTTAAAACCGCATGATGCACACCTCTCCATAATATTGAAAATTTTTAGTCAACTCCACCGCCTTATACTATTAATCGTGCATTTCACACATGACTCTTCATTTGTTTCATAAGTTGTACCACCACATGCACACAAACATGCATCCCATAAACTTATGCTATTAATCATGCACGGTTCTTCGTCTCTTTTATAAGTTGGTACCACCTTATGTCTCTCTCTCTCTCTCTCTCATAATACAGGTTCTCAGTTTTCAATCTTTACCATCAATTCTTTTTTCCTTTTTACCATGAGAAGCATAACTAAGCGAGGTATGCATGAAACTCACCCCCAACATCTTATGAGTTGAGAGCCTTACCTTATGAGCTTACCATTTTCCACCAACAATTAAACACTATGATCCCCTTAAGGCTTCAACAAGGTGCATAAAAAATATATATTTTAGATTACTAATTATTGTATTGATTATTTCCAGGGTGTCGGCAAGCATTGATTTGCCGGATCACATGGATCATTGCTATAACTGAAATGCTCAAACATTTATTTTTTTATTGACTTTATAAATCATGTTGAAAGGCATGTGCTTCATTTGACTAGACATTTGACTAGACAAAAAATGTTTAACATAAGTAAAGTATGTGAGGCGACTGGTTGGCTTATGCACCCAAATTTTTGAGGCACCAAAATTTTTAAGTTACTCTTTTATTACCAAATAGTCTTAGTCTAAGTTTTTCACTCTTATAATTATGTGCCCCAAATTTCTTAAATTTTAAAGGCAGATAGACCTCAAAATTTTAATTCTAAAGCTTTTAGACCTCAATTATTCCTACATTTTGAAGTCACATATATAGTAAAATCAGTATTCTTATAATTTGAGATTTCAAAAATTTCCAAACTTTTAAGTTGCAAATACAAGAATTAAAAATTATTATTATTATTGTCACTGATACTTTACATTATAATACATGCTAACAAATCATTAAAGATCTAAATTTTCTTAATTTTCAAGTCATATAAGCCCGCCAATGTTAACCCTAATGGTTTTAGGGTTCAAACTACTTTCTATATTTTGAAGTCGCATAAGGCTCAAAACTTTATTATTGCGATTTCATGCCTATTTTTTTCTAAAATGTTAAGTTATATATAAATAGTTAAGAGGATTGAATTCAAATAAATTGAAATAAACTTTTAAATTTTAGAACTTGTAATATATGGAAGCCTATATCAATGGTTCACCTTAGGCTTTGACTTGTGTTACCATTTATGATGACAACACTATGATGTATCAATAAGCATTTACTCTTGACTGAAATAAAAGAAAAAGGCAAATAAATGTTGTAACATGTATGAAAACTATAGGAAGGTTTATTAACAACATTTAAGAGAATGACAAAAAATATAATGTACTTGCTCTAGTGACATATACATGCACGCCCCCTGCAACTAGGCCGGAATTAGGTCCGCAGTTGATCAATCACATCCCCACACGTTCCAATTCATGTGCTCTACGAACTTGGGACAAATGATATTTAGAGTAAAACAATTCAAAATAATCTAACTCGAATTAAATTCTAATATATAACAATATACATAAATAAATATAAATAATGGTGGTGGGATGAATTGACAAGCATTAGCTAAATCTTGATAAAACTAAAGAAAAGTATGTCAGCTGTGTTAAACAAGCTCTTACCCTAAATTCCAAAATGAGTTGCTACTCTTTTATAGTGGTATGCATCAATCATTTCAATTCTTATATATATAACCATGAAAATCTTTTACTAAGCAAATAAATCAATTTCCACCTCATTGTTATAATTATATTATACCCTTTTATATTGATCATATTAGAAGCATGCATGTTTTACAAATAGTATATAGAAGACATTTAGTAAGACAATGCATAAGTTTACAAACATTTCAATAATCCACATACACGTATATAACCACATGCTTAATGATGATCTCACTATGCAGAAAACTAAGGTCGCATGAGTCTTTCGATGCTCGTCAATGACTCTTGGATACACAATTCTACATAGTTAGGTGCCAAGATTACTCATACCCTTGTTTGAACATCCAATGGCTTCCACATCATATTGATCTGAATCTCTAAGCACCCTGCACACAACAATATATAATATGGCTAATGCATTTACACAACTAAGTTAGCCATATCTTTTAGATCAAACAAGTGATCATATCACATGATCGTCACAATCTTGCAATTTTAATGTTTCACACATACATAATCACTCATCTAAATCATGCTTATAGTAAACTGTTTACCAAACTAGTCAAATAAATATCATGTTAAGTGATTGAAACCATAATTAAAAACATGCAGAATGTAAAATCAAAAGGTACTTTTAGTATGCAAATATAAAGAGAGATACATGCATACCTTAAATCGCTATAAAATCCAAGTATTATCAATTAGATCCAATGTCTTTACTCCGAAATGCCTTGATTTAATCGTTATAAATTATGAAAATGATATATTAACATAATTCACCCACTCAAGAATCCAAAGGTTCAAACCACACTCTAATTGGAGTTTTTGTGGCTCTGACAAAACCCAAAAACCTAATTCGGGTTCTAAAATAGTCATATTGGATCCAAATTGTTAAGCCAAACCCATTACTATTTATCCTATGTCTAGACTTAATTCTGATTGGGAACTGACCCATCGGACTCGAGACAAATCTAACCCAAAACTGTCATTGACATGAACCACTGGAACTTGAAATAGAACCGAACCAAATAAGTATTGGCATTATCATGACATCACACTAGATGGGACACAATCCTCTAGAACTAGAATTTTGGACCAGGCTCACTAGGGCCAAAACTGACTCAGTCCCTAATGACTTAGTTATGATTGTGTCGGTTGTTGCTACAACCCTCTTGTAGTTTCTCATCCATAGCGGACTACTCAGGCAAAGTTTGTTGCCAAAGTTGGAATATATGGCTTCACATCTAAGAGATCTATTCTTTGATACTTCCAACGCGATGGGAGGTATTGGACAAGGACACATAAAAGCATAATCCCTTATTGATTTTCAACCAAATTCTCGATGAAAATTATAAATCTTGTGTCAAAACATGCATATTTGAGACATTTGCTGGATGTACACCTATCCTTTTTTTGGCCACGTTTGCAAGCAATTCGCCAAAAATATAAGAGATAACAAAAAAGTTTTTTTTAGAATATGTTGTTTTCTGTTAATTTCATGTTGTTCGTCATGGCCTAAGTCTCAATTCTTTTACTATGGTTTTTGTGAGGCTAATGTGACACTCTTAATGATGTTAAATAAGAGTGAAACTCTAATTTTATAAGGAAAATCCTTTCCCTAAAGGATGTGTAGATTACATCTTTGGTTAAAATCTCCTCATAACTCGGAACTCACGATTGACGTAAGATTGCACACAACCTATTAAGCCTTCACAAGGATGCAGTGGTTTACCGGAAGCTTAAGATTGATGATTGAGAGGGTCAATTGGGAATAATAGTAAGAAAATTTAAGTGTAAATAAGAAATCAATATAAAGTTGTATGGATAACAAGGTGCACAGCCCCTGACAGACATAACTTAGATACATGACTTTTATTAAGTGTGAAAGCAAAGGGTGCCTCTCAACTATGGCAGGGTCTCATTCTAACACAGAGTGTAGGGGCCTAGTTACACAATTATCATTAAGGGTCCGTGGTCGAAGGGTCACATTTGGTTAAAATCTCCATCACTTTTTTTCCAACTATACTTTTTGAATCCCAAATGTGGGTTTGGACTTGACCTGGACCAGATTCATTACATGTGTGTGCGTGCATACACACATAAAACAAGTCCGTTCATTTTCTAATTAGACAACTCCAACACGAGATGATAGGTGCCGTTAACCCAACCTCACCCGATTGTACAAAATTCAAGAAAAGGTTTGGTTTCGATCCAAAATGATCTAGGAGATATGGCCTGTTGTGTATCATTTTAATTCTGAAATTCTTCAAAAGAAATACGTATTGGGTAACTTAAATCATTGAACTATTCAAAGGTCTTGGTTTGATTACCAAATAATCAATTTTCATGAACGTCTGTTGATTGAAAACTTGCTTTCTTCGTAATCTGGTCACTCTAGATGCACTTGTTACTTCAGATTAGTCAAATAATAGTCGCAACTGAGTTTTAGCCGGATGACATTGTGCCCAAGGATAACCAATATATTTTGCTTTACTATATGCAGCATAAACAACCCTAATGCCCTTACAGGAATCTCATTAAGTCTGTGTAAAGAAACAACCAGTGCACGAAATTTGGCCTTATGCATGAAACATGCAAAGAAACTTGATGAGTTTAATGCACATAAAACATTAAACATGTAACATCATAGGATCAAGAAGATGAAGTTACTTGGTAGGTGGAACCTTGACTGAAATCCGGCAGGGGTTTGGGCTCTGTTTGATTCTAGTTTCGGCTCCAAAGCGGGTTCAACTCCAGCTCTAGCCCTCAGGCCGATTCTTAACGGCCATCTCTACCCCATGGTCCATGGAATCAATATAGTATGATCATATTAAAGCAAGGAAGATCTTGAGAACCTTCAGAAAAAAGAGAGAAGATCGTGAGAAATATATGTGTAAATCTAATTATCTAAAAGGTGAATAATTTCATGTTGATGGATCGGGGAGCTAGTCTAGCAAGTGCACCCTCCAGACCCAAATACAAAATCAAGCCTTATCCCACACTAAGTGGGGGTCACCTAATCTTGCTCCCTCTCTCCCTTCCAAAGAGAAAGCTTACACTAAAAGAGGTGGGCCTGGTTGAACCACCTAATGTGAATTTTCTAGCTTCACTCTATATTATTAATAAAGGATGATTTCTTCTATCTTTTATCGTAAGCTCAAGAATGTTGATTAATACAAATACTATTACACTTTAGAAAATGTTCTTCGTGTATTTGCGTCGGATGCATATATTCATCAATGTGTTGCATTAATTCTTTGATGCTCATATCTTTATTGCTACTTTTGCATTGATTCTTTGATGCTCAAGGCAATAGGCTACTTCCAAGTTCCAAAATATATTGCACAATATCACAGTTTGAGAACGCATGGTTCAGGTAGAGGGATGCGATTGTGAATGTAAGTTGCTAATTAATTGCATGCACCTTAGCTTCATCTTCTCCAATATATGTGTGACCAGAAATAGTAAGTGGAGCACACACATGGTGGTCATGTAGGGGTGAAGCCATGATTTTTATCATAAGGGGCCCAGAACTATGTATTATGCTAAAGTGACCCCCCCCCCCGCCCCCCCAAAAAAAAAAATCAAATAAAAGCAATCTGTCCTATAGCATAAATTATTTTAAAACAACTTCAACACATAACAAGCTATAATTTAATTAAAACATTACGATAATAAGAATAAATATAAAAAATTATGAACACACGTTCACTTTTTAATGCCGCTTTATAGAATAAAAGTCATACATTATTATATATGTGCTAATCTTCAATGTAAATTGGAAAAGCCATCGAGCTAAAACTACAACTAAAGACAGTGGTCAATATATGGTACTTTCGAGAGACGAAGGCGAAAACCATCGGGGTGCTTGTCAAGAAGAATCATAAGAGAGAAACCTGCATTTACTTGTTCTCATCAAGTCAACGAATGAAATAGCTACAGACTCTCGTTGCTGGTGTCCCACATGATATGCACATAGTTGTGCCTGTAAAACCAAATCTAGTATACTTACACTTATCACTAAGATAAACCATATACTTGACATAATTAAATGCGTTATGTGGCTGATATAATAGAACAAAGATGTTCAATTAATTGTTTTCCTGTCCAATCTAAGAATCAGCGACTATTTAGTGCATTTGAAAAAAGAGAGGGAACGAAACAAGTAGCTAGAATGCAGAGTGCAGAGAGGGATAGTTGCGTAGGAATAGTCTCTCAATGGCGGTCGGCACTAATAAAAGGATATGATATCATAAGCTCATGGATGGTAGAATCAGAAAGCACGTTAATCAAATTAGACCCTATTAAATATATTATATTATGATTTCACAAGAAATAAAAATTCTGAGGGTTGAAAAAGAGATGACCATAACCAGCACAGCAAAATCTAGTGCTTGCTTTCTCGTTGTTGGTAATAGTTGTTAGCAAAAATCTCCAAAAGCAGCAAGTAGTATGCAAATCTACAAGCCTTCTACAGAAATGCCATTGTCATATTGGTCTTGTCTTCAATAGAACACAACAAGCGGTTTGCTTCCTTCTTGGATCCAAATGTAGTGAATATGCATCTTTATTATAAGTTCTATTTGTGCATAGAAATTTGATGTACCGTCATATATGCTAGTGATTTCAGATCATAACTTTTCGCTTTGATGTGGAAGCACTGTATCAGATATACATCCTCAGTATTGAAAACCTGAGCTCTGTTCACTCACATGACAGAAATTTTCTGCAATTAGAGTGATGGCTCCCACAGGGCCTCCTTCCCTCTGCTCAGGTCATGACTCCACCTTAGGTTTACATTGAAGAGAGGTCCTCATCATTAGAGAAAAAGGGTACTGCATAACAAAATAGTTGACTAGAGATTCACTGGATCTCCGAATGTTGTTACAGTTTTTGAGATTTTGAGAGAGAGAGTGAGAAGTCCCATCTGCACCATTCATATGCTTTCATTGTAGGATTACTAACAGTTCTTTTGCTGCCTCCTATCCACGTGTATTTATTTGGAAGGCTTAGACTTGATGCAGGATCATCACCATTACCGCTAAATTATTATAAAGCATCGAGGTCGTCAAGCCTTATCCCAAGAGGTCCTACTTACTGATTGTTCGCTTCATTTAACTTAAACAAACCAGATGGGTGTGTTGTCTTGAAGGCACTCGGTTCGATCCTCTCTACTGCCAACTTTAGCAAGTGGAGAAGGCACAATTCTCGTGGCTTCTCGTTATTAACCTCAAAGAGAATTCCTTCTCAAAGAAAAAGTAAAGATAGAAAAGTGGGCAAGGACATAAACTCCGAGAGAGATTTATTTAAAACTATATGAAGCATTCTCATCAGGAGGATAATCCATGAACCTTTCTCGAAAACAGACACTCAAAACTAAACTATGCTGATAAGCAAAACGAGAAGACGGACAGAGGGTTAACATTGACAAAAAAAAACCTTACTACTAAGCCTATATTGTATTATAGCCTTTCAAGCTAACTGAAGATGCAGCTGAAAAGGCTGACAAAAAAAAAGAGAGGATGAGATGAGATGAGAAGAGAAGAGAAGAGAAGCCCTTTGAGAAACGCAAGACTCCATGTTTGAAATGCTCTCCTTCCGAAACATTAACCTGCAGCTGCACCCAACCAAACGAAACAAAAGAAAGTTAAAGCAAAAGGGTATGGCAAAAAAGTAATATATATTTGATTAATTGTTTACAGAACTTCGAAATATTAGAGATCATGGATACATCTCATGGATATGATATGGACCAACTTATGAATATCACTGATATACTGAAAATGCATATAACAATACTATTATTATTATTGTATGATAACATTGATGCTTTCCTTATTTTTTGTCTGAACCACCTGTATCCGGAAGCCCACAAGATTCGAACTTGAGTATGATAAGATTGATGTTAATTACAGCTTAAAATGTGATCTCACAATACTAGCCTGCTTTTGCGGTACTAATATTACTTTTCCAAAGGGCAGAGCAAAATGGGCACAAAAACATGCACCATTACAGGTTTTGCATGTTTTGGTAAAAGAGTATGTTGTGTATGTAATACAATAACTATACTACTCTTCAAGTCTAAACCGAGTAGGATAAAGTAAGATGCCCATTCCTGTGCATGTTCTCAGTCGAATCCTCTCTTCTTGCTTAACTGGCACTGTTTTCCTTTGATTAGACTGTGGAGCAAGCAGTGGCGGACAGAAGAATTTTTTGAGATGAGGCACACTTGTATTTCACGTCCACATAACACTTTGTATTTTCCTATATATGATGGTGGATCAGGAAAATTTCTAGATTTCGGGTCTAAAATGGGTCAGCCATTTGGCGCAAGGACCCCTAGTCCTTCCGATGAAGATGGTCTAAGTTAAAAGGAACGTTGACGCCAGCCACCTTCAGAAAGCACTTTCATTTGCAGGTTCTGCAATATTTTATCTACCCAAAAGTAGGCATCCCCAGAAAAGACTACGGTTCAAGATACCATGAAACTTACTTTTCCCACAACTTCTCAAAAATGAGATATGCTAAATATTAGGGCAACTAGCAGATTTATGTAGAAGTTGCTGCGAAATTGCAAAAAATGATAGAGAAACAGTCATTGCAACCACAATAATTAAGCCTTTTCTCACCTTAGATGGTTGGTTATATAATTTTTTTTGTTTCAATTGTTTCAATAGAGCTCGATTCTGTGGTTGAAAAAACAAGCACTATAAAAATTAAATTTGAAATCTTTTTCCATAGTTTAATGATTATAGGACTGAAAATTACAGTTAAGTATAACAAGAATGTTCCTCAAAATCAAATAACTTAGAATGAAGAGTTACCTGAGTCCCTTGGGGCATTGCACCTGAAGCATTCCATCCTGCTTGCAAAGTTGTGCTCATTGCAGCCAGACCTGCAAGATGTTTTTAGACCTCAGTCAAGGAAAGCTATGCCACCAGATAGGTGTGAGTTCTGGAGGTGACAACTTTGAAAATCATGAGTGTCGCAAAACTAGAAAACTACTTTTTAGAAGTTATTATACACTAATAGCACCATGATATCTTTAAGCTGGTGTTGATAATTAAAAATATTTTAAAAGGTTGGTACCGAGACAGACACAGGAGAAATGGTACCTGGGAAGTTTTTAGCAGCTGCATTTCATCAATTAATTCCTATATAATAATGATCTAGTTTGCAAAAACTCTGCTATAAATTAATTCCTATATAACAATGATAAATAAGGAAGTCATTACCTGGTGCAGATCCAATCCCCAGATTTCCAACCGGGGCGGCCCCCGAATGAAGATCCAAACCCAAAACCTCCCCTGTTCCCTCGTGGCATGTCACTGTCGAATGCGCGGCCGCCGGAATCATCTTTGAAGGCACCGCACTTGAAGCAGCTTGAACGGCTGGCAAAGTTGTGGACACCACAATTTCCGGCAGTGCAGTACCAATCACCAGGTCGTACATCGGACCCGGGCCCACCGTATCCGAAAGATGAACCACCACCACTGCCACCACCAAAACTAGAGTAGTGATCGCCGGATGACCTTGGCTCGGAACATTTCTGACACACATCACGGCGGCTGAAATTCAAGTGCTGGCATGACCTGCAGTTCCAGTCACCGGGCTTCCTGCTCATCTTCTCTGCCCCTGTAATTCATGCATAATGTTGTTTCTTGAGGAGTCTAATTAGTCCTCAACAATGTCATAAGTAGTACTATAAATGATCAATCTCATGGCAAATCAATGCCATGGATGAGAAGTGCTAATGTTTTGGCACCCCCGAGGCCAAAATCCTACATCAGTAAATTTTTAACGTTCAAACTGCACTGATTTCGAATGCTAGGATCAATGAAAAGTTTGACCGTCAAAACGCATTCCGATTGGTGCATGGTGAGGTTCTGACGTACGATGCTGGCAATCAGCTCTCATATGATGCAAACACTTTCCTCCTTACTACCTATACGTTGTATACCTCTACATACAACAATAGAAATTGCAGCTCCAACTCCTTTTTTCCCTTAAATATGGAAGATGGAGAGCACACGCCCGAGAGTTACAACCCTGGTGCCATATGAGCCCAAGAGCTAGGATCAATGGAGAATCTAGAAAGTTTTTTGGGCTGAGGCCACTGGTTAAGACCATTCTCCTCAAAGGCTTATTAGACATTGACTGGTGCAAGAGGATAGAATCCACAAGAGTGAACCCTTTGACTGCTTCTGTAGCAGCCAAGGTCCTCCTCCTAGCTATGATAACCCTTAAACCCTAGGAGCAGAGCAACAGGGGAGAAAAGGAGGTTCTGGTCCCTCCAAGCTTTTGAAAAATTAATCATTAGCCTTTCAAGAAAGTGTAAATTGAAGGACCGCCTGCCTCAAAAAGTTTTGACAAAAATATTAACGAAGCTCGAACCCCCCAACCCCCAATAGAAAAACATGAATCCGCTCCTGCCTTGGCACTCAGACTCTGTAGAATGCGGCCTGGACACGATAGAGTATGTTATCTACCCAGCACACACACACACACATACAGAGAGAGAGAGAGAGAGAGAGAGAGAGAGAGAGAGAGAGAGAGAGAGAGAGAGAGAGAGAGAGAGAGAGAGAGAGAGAGATTGCCTTATGTTGAAAAAGGCAAGGGAGGGACCAAGATGGGTGAATGGTGATGATTGTTGCCGATATTCAGGGTGAAGGAACGCTGTTGGCTGCTTGGTGAAGGGATTAAGAGGGGTCAGCAGCATTTTATAGCGGTGGGAGTTGGCAATCGAGAGAGAGAGAGGTGGGGACTCTCTTTACTGGTGTCCGCCACACCTAACCGATGGTATCAAAAGAAAAGGGCGAATTAAATGTATACACAACTACAGAAAGCCTGCATGATAAATCATGATTATTGCTTTATTCCTTCTCACAGAATTTATCCTTTAACGACATGCATAAATCATGCATACTCATGCACGTATGCTCATAGCTAGCCTATCTGCAGGTATTCAATTCTCTCTCTCTCTGTGTGTGCGTGGGAATTAGGTCTAGGGTTTAGAGGATGCAATATCATTAAGATTTTATTCTAATCATACACATTAAAATAGTCACGAATCCAGGAGAAGAATTCTGTTTCAATGCCGCATTTTTCTATGATATCATCTAGTTTATATGGTAAAATTTAATTAGCCTCGCAATTGCATGTATGGAAATTTGTAACTTGGCCTCAAAAATTTAATTCCAATTTTTTTACTTTAATTCATTTTAATGATGAGGCTCATTTGGCCTTGCTGGTTTGTGGTCAGTGGTCAGCGGCTTGTTTGATCCTAGCTATGCTTTCCGGCTCAACACCGTATTCAAGCGTGCGCTAGCCACCATGGACTAGGGCTTGGCATTCAATGGGTCAGCAATAGCAGAATAATAGCCCATTGACATTTGCCAGACCGGCCTCCATGAAAGCCTGTCTTGCTGTGCAGCAGGATAGGTTTTGGTTCAGTGAGGGATGGAGAAAATTTTCTGGGATGAGGTAAACTTTTGCTGAAATTGAGGTGAGGCATAGAACATAATTTTTCATAAAAGATGGATATCTTGTAAAATAAATGAAAAGTTAATCTATAATAAATTGATGTATTTCTAACTATACAGTAAAATATGTTTATGACGTACAATTTTGTTTTTACATAATATCTCTTTTGAATTATTATGTGTAGATATTTACATTTAGTGCGTTCATATGTTAAAGGACCAAGCTAGGCCAGACATGGGTTTCATCAGAGTGAAGGGGGATGGGTGGTGGTGGTGGTGGTCTAAAACCCGAGGCCGGAGTCCATGTGTTGTGGAAATGGATAAAAGACTTTAGAGTAGCTTCACTGGTGAACTCATTCGATGTCTCTTGATGGGGAAGCCAATTCTCCCGTCCTCTTTTCTTTCGAATCACGTAAACAAGAAAAAGAAAAGTCATATATATATATATATATATATATATATATATATATATATATATATATAGAGAGAGAGAGAGAGAGAGAGAGAGAGAGACCGTGAAACACGACCTTGTATCTCAAATATGGAAATCAGTGCATCATTTAAGCACAGTCCTTATGTGTGAGGGAGAGTAATCAAGCATCACATCTATGGCATAAATGATCTCCTTTCTTTTTGCTACGATGGGAGTCCTAAACCAGATGCACGCCCCGGATATTGATCTCATGATCTTGAACTTGTGAGTTGAACCCCGTAGCCGGGGGAGCCATTGCTTGTTGTGCATAAATTCTCTTCTTCTAGTACATGGGAAATCATGCATGCACCAGTAGATTCCATTTGCTTGGTGTATATATTACTACTATTTTTCGAGAAATTTCTGCAACTAGAGAAACCGATCCTAACCGTCACAAGCAGTTGCCTTCCCGAGCTGTAGTCGCCCCAAGAAATTGGATTGAGGATCTTGGACTCCCAAAAGCTTATAGAATCGAACCATGTATAATTAAGATTTTATTCTGCTTTTTTTCTGGGGAACGCTAAGCGATAGTGCTGGGCTCCAGGTGATATTATTGTTGTTATCTTCTTCTTTTTGTCGACAACGATACTCTTTGAGAACCAAGTTGATTGGCCTTCTCGATGGGAGGTAAACTGTGGTAAAATGTAACGATCCTAATTAATGATAATATCTCACCAGATAGAGAATAATCACGGGTAACAATCTATGTAGCTGACAGCAATCGGTACCCTAGTTTTTCTTCTTGTTTCTCCTCGTTGTATTGTCAGGCTTCCTTTGGCTGGGTGGAGTTTGGCCTCACAGTGCAAAGGCAGAAGGGAGTTTGACAAGAAGGTCGGCCTTGATGATGGCAATCACCTGTGATCCCACATACATACATTGAGTGATGCATGTCGCTATAACGATGGTATCTTCTCCTTTTCTTATCAGTATTGCATATATCTACACATATTAACTCAGTGATCAGGCCTAAATTCTTCAAAACAGTTCCTTTTTTTTATGGCCAAGGTTAGATAGTCTCTCATTAGAGGCATATTTGGATAGTGAACTCCTGACCTAGAAGGAGAGAGCTGACCCCTTAGCCATTATGATATGCCCTTTATGGTATTTCTACTCCTGTGACAAGAAACTTGGCAAATTATGGTGGGGATCCAGCTTGCTTAAAGAAATTGAAGGACAAGGTGAATAGTCGAATAGTGTAAAAGCTGGTAATGGTGGTTGAGTTCTTGGACTGGTCATTCCTGTTCTGTTCTTGTTTGTCTCGGATCCAAAATAAGTTACACATTCAATTTTTCTGTTTCTGCTTTTGAAAATCTTGGAAACCAAGCTGCAGAATAAATTAGTATGATCATTATGTGCTTGCAAGCTGCTGCTGAAGTATTCCAGCTTTAGTTATACTTCCCACCTTTCTAGATAAGGTAATATAATATACACCACAAACTAGATTATCTGGATTTTGCGCCTCCTAATTACAAATCTAGGAAACGTGTGTGTGCGGAGAGAGAGAGAGAGAGAGAGAGAGAGAGAGAGAGAGAGAGAGAGAGAGAGAGAGAGAGAGAGAGAGAGAGAGAGAGAGAGAGAGAGAGAGAGAGTTTCTTTCTTGGTCCACATTTTTGGTTAAATTATCCAACTCATAGCGTAATTAAGCAGTGTGGATGTGTATAATCAAGATTTTTGCCGAGGAAAAACTGATTTTTCATTGATTTGTGCAGAAAGAAGAGATGGGGAGTTACGAGATGAAGGAATATGGAAGTCTTCGAGGCTATGTTTGACCGCTCTCTTTTTCTTGCCTTACCACAACACACATTTTTACTTTTGCTTTAATCTTGCTCTGAAAAAACTAATAAAGAAGCCATGCAAGAATCTCCCCTGCCATAATACAATTCTCTTTTGCCTTTAGTTCTTTCTTTGCAAAGCATGGTTCCACGTATACCCTTACTGGGGCCGGGGGATAAAGTGCGAAGAAAGAAGAGATATGGGTGGCTGGTTACTCTCCCCAGGCTCAGCACGTTGTATAACCAGTTGGCATGCATTGCATGAATGCCATTCATCAAATTTCTTTCTTTTATCTCGATCTTCATCATGCATGATGACTTCATATGATCCATGATTAGTTGCCTTCTTTAATTGTATATTTAATTCCTAAACCTATATAATGATGCATGCTTCATCAGTTTTTTCTCGTATATATGCATGATGATGGGAAAAGGTTTAACTGCTAACATGTTAGCACATGATAGGACTATGTGAAAACAAAGAATTGTTAGCACATGATAATGATAAGACTATGTGGAAACAAAGAATTCATCTTTCCAATCCCGTCTAGTATGAGAAATGGCTTAGTTAATTACATCGCATAACTTAAGGGAAACACCGAAACGCGCACCAACGTTCACGTGCACTCATGCAAACCGCCACCTTCCTCCATCCCCTTCCACCGTTTTCCGGTTGCAGAAGGCGGCGAAAGATAATGGTGCACAATGAATGCGCATGAAACTTGGTGCCATGTTCCACCTTCTTTTCCTTAGTGCTATATTTAATCTCTAAGTCTATAGATGTATCTTGAATGGCATTCATCGAATTTTCTCCCCATCGTGTATGATGATGCACGATAGCTTGACATGATCCACGATCGATTGTTTTCCTTGAATGTGGTAGAGTATCTTAAGTCTGTAACCATGTTACAGTGACTCCTGTCATCATATTTTTCCTTTTTAAATACGTTATAATTAAAATAGCGTATTCATTGACAATATTAGGAAAGTATAATAAGAAATTATCTCGGGCATATGGTTTTCCGCAGTATCAGAAATTTTACCACATTGTCCCTCGTGTTTTTGTTGCCAAAACAGGCAGTACTTGTAGGTGCAGAGTTTTGACCCCCTTTCCCTTTTTCTATTTAAGGCATGGGGGTTCGGGACAAATTTAGTGCCTGTTTTGATGCCTATACACAATCTAGGCACCCCTTATTATCTTCTTTCTGTGAAAGAGAACCTCATGATCCATAATATGCCAACAAGCACTAGTATAAGTACTCTTTCAGTTGGAAAATGGAAAGACAACTTATGAAGGAAGGAATTTGAGACGATTTTAGAGGTGGAACAACATTTCCAATGCATTTGTTAATCCATATAAGCTGCCATCGTGCATTACCTATTGAAAATCTAGTATATTTTGTGTATATATTCGTAACATATTCATAACGAGAGAGAGAGAGAGAGAGAGAGAGAGAGAGAGAGAGAGAGAGAGAGAGAGAGAGAGAGAGAGAGGTTAGCGATCGAGCGGGCCCTCCCAACATTTTGACCAAGGATAGATGGACATGCAACTTTATTTTTCATGAAAGTTTAGCACATTGAAGAAGGGGCCAGTCAGAAGGGCTGAGCTAATCGAACAGTAACTTTTCTTTGTGGCGCGCTTTGTTAAATCTCGAGGGAACGCAGCAGGGGCCATTAATGGCACATTGGGTGCAATGCAATGCAAATTATGGGGTTGCACG
Source organism: Brasenia schreberi (assembly GCA_036023115.1). Classification (NCBI taxonomy): domain Eukaryota; kingdom Viridiplantae; phylum Streptophyta; class Magnoliopsida; order Nymphaeales; family Cabombaceae; genus Brasenia; species Brasenia schreberi. The sequence continues at coordinate 6,895,948 of JAYKKT010000061.1, read as the reverse complement.
AGGGGTGAAGGTGCTGCTCATCATGGTCTCTCCATACCCCAATGTTTTCATATAACGCTTAATCATCACTGCCATAAGATTTCACCCCTTTTAACTTCTGTCACAAAGATAAGGAAAGGAGCACTGTGAGTCCCAAAATTTAAATTGTTTAAAGTTTTATTTTAAAGGAGAAAAGGTATTTGCAGCTACAAGTGGAGCTTGGTTCATACATATGTTCCGCTTGAAGCTTACGTTGTATGTATATCCGTCCAATATATATATATATAGGGAGAGGGTTCTTAAACCTTGTTTCGTTGCTCCAGTCATTTCAAAACTTGTTGTCTCTCTCGTCCACCTTCACTATTCTTCTCATCACTTTTGAATTCACTATTCTTCTCGTCACCACTAAAATCTCTAAAAAACTTAAACACTTGTATATATAAATAATTTGTAGTCTTTTAAGTAGTTTTAGTAGTGATAACAGTGGTTTTTGATTTGTTGATAATGTTAGAGAGTCATGAGAATAGTGAAAGATAGTGAAGAACAGTGATAAGTGATTGAAGCTGCAAAAAGTGGTTAAATGAGTTTTTGAACATGATTTAGTATTGAATAAGGACTTCTCTCTCTTTTTCTCTCTCTCTCTCTCTCTCTCTCTCTCTCTATATATATATATATATATATATATATATATATATATATATATATATGTGTGTGCTTTCGCCATACCTTTACTACCTTCATAGTACAATGTCTAAACGATAAGAAAAGAAAAATCCTTGATACTGCTTAGTTAGTAAGCAAAATCAAATTTAATTTAAACAAAGTTTGATGTGGACAAAGTTGTATCAATATTTAGGAAAAATTATAGGTTTAAAAGAGTCATGGAGATCCAACCTGATTAGGTTCCAGCCAGGTGAGGGTTCCGTGCACCGAGCTCCAAATACAGGAGATATATCTACATGTTTATTTATTATGTATATGCTACATATATTAAATATATAATGTGTATTATATATTGTATCATATATACATATTACATATACACAAAATATCAGGTCCAATATGGTCTTTCGTCGGATTTCGGGCCAACCCGGACCTAACGTGGATGCCTAAACCCCTTCTGAGGGAGAGAAAACTCCATCCATTATGAGATATTGTTAAAGATTTCAATTGTAAGATGGATGAGATCAACTATTAAAATTTAAATTTAAAAAGTTCCATGATATATTTTACATGTATATTAAATACTTTTAGTGCTATTTCGCTTTATGCTTTAAAAATCTTAACTATTTATTTTACAAATCAAATAGTTGAGATTTTTAAGAAAATTTTAGCATGAATGAATATGTTCATGGATTATGTTCTCTCTCTATATTCTCTCTCTCTCTATGTATATATATATATATACCAAATTCGAACTCGCCACCTTGGAATGGGCGTTAGGCTGAGGCAACTCGCCGGGTGCAATCTTCTTTAATGTTTGCTCCATGAACAGGATTTAAGTATTTTAACTACTGCTAAATGAATTCCTCTCATAGACTTTTGCTGAAAAGACAGTTCCCTGAGCAGCCTTTTCTTTTCAGTATTTTCTTTTTCAACACAAGTACAACCGTTTTCTGGAAAAAAAGGAAAAGTAAGAAGTGATTTGGCTGCCTTTCTCCATCTTTGACTGGCATCACTCAACTGATACAAAGGCGTCATAGGAGATCATGCAGCCAACCCTACTGTTTAGGGTATTTATTATTACCCATGGTTTCAACCGTGTGCTATACCTTTTCCATTTTTGAGGGGTTAGTCACCTCGCATGCACCTAGACCTGGCCAGTTTTAGGTTAACTGAGACAAACTGGTTTTCCCGGTCCCACGAAAATCAGGAACAGGAACTAAACCGGCCCCCTTCCATTCGGACTTCAACTCCTCCAGACTTGTTTATGGTTGTAAGTCAGTTGTTCCAGGCTGGTTCCTTCTTAGAGATAAGATATTAAATTCGAAGAAAAGGAACTTGGAACCACCGGTTTCCCTTTGGTTCCCTAATAGGCGGAACTGAAGGAAACCTTGGGGCTCCCTGGTTTGGTTCCAGTTCAACGTTGGGAGCGACTCAGTCCGGTTCAACCCGCTTGGTCGGGTTCAAACCGACCTCCACTTCACATGCCCCATCTCAGGTTAATTTATTTTTGCCGTTGTCCCAGTTTATCCGTAGCACTTGCTAATAGAAAACAGTCCATTGGTGACAGTTTTTATTGACCAGCATCGTTCATTCTAATAACGGTGATTTGATGTTATTGTTCATGAAAGAATTGCCAGCAGTTGTTTTTGTATTTTCAAGAGTTCAACTTTCGGAGAATTGTTTTTCTGATATATTCCTTCTGTTCGAACGGCTAGAATTGATCCGTTATTAATCGAAAAAAATCAATTTTGTATTTAGTGGCCAACGGTTTTATCTTCACTAACATTTTAAAAAAGAGGAAGAAAACTTTGACAAATGATATTTTTCGACTAGTGATAATATGTTTGGTTTACCTCTGAATTCTGAACTTCTGAATATCCAAATCTGCTTGAAATCCATATACACAAGTAATTAAAAAATGATATTATATATATACATGTAATACATATATATTAAACACGCCTCCTCCATGTCTTCACTATCACCACCATTAAGGGTGCTAAGTCAGGTCACCGGGTTGAATTACTTGGGTTTCGGCAACTCGACACGATTTGTGTCTGCATCAAATGTAGGTTGACCTGGTGAGCTGAATGAAGTCACTTGAATGGGAACACAACTAGTGATTTTCATGGAGAGGGGTGAGACCGGGGATCAAAGTCTTTACCTCCATTTCCGTTTTAGAACTTTGTCGTGGGGACCAAAAACGCTCTCATCTTCATCCTTGTGTCTCCACGGGTTCTCATGGAGACTTGTTGGAAAAAAGAGATGCTCAAACAAAGGTTGAAGCTCACTTTTATATATATGAAATGAAACCTAACTTATGCAAAATATATCTAAATTAGAATATATTATTACGGAGGAAATACAAGAGAATGACAATGAGTTCGCTAATTCAAAAGAGGTAATACTTTCTTTTATTTATTTTTTCTTATAATTTATTTTATTTTTAGATGAACCTAACTTTCTATAATCAATTAGAGGAAAGGTCGGAACCAATTTTGCGGAGCGGGGACCACCTATCCCCACTCTCACCCTAATCCCATCGGAGATTTCCTTATTCTTCCAGTCCCCATCTCCACTCCCGTTTTCACTCCCCAAATCCGTCCCGTTGGGAGATCTCTTTTCCATAAACATCCCTAAACACAATGATTAAAGGTTAATTTTTTTTGTTATAAAAGAGAAGCCAAAGTCTAACACAGACAAACACATCATGTACCCCTGAGCAATTTTATCTCAAATAGTGGACAGGAGAAACTTAATCTTAGTGTGAAAAACACTTGGTTCATGGTTAAATTATCATTCATCTATGCATACTCATGGAGAAATTATTGCAAGCACTTGATAAGATATATTACTAGAAAATGGAGCTATTCCGATCATTGGCCGGAACCAATCCTACTGTTGGAGACAGTCTCAATGAGTTGTAACATATTTCGGCCGTTCCAACAACCCGAACAGAATTGGGTAACAATCGGAAATGTCTTGGAAATGTGACCAATTATGACTGTTCCTTTCTCGTTTAACCGTCGGAATAACTTAAGTAAAGAAAACTGGAATATGTAGTTACCAATTCCGACTGTTTTAGTCTCATCTAACGATTGGAATAAGTTAAGTAAATTAATCAGAATATGTGTCAGCGCACGAGAATAATTTCTGACTGTTGTCTAACAGTTGAAATATATCCTGGCATTCTCTTTATGACTGTCAGAGATAGGTCGAGGATAATCAAAATTGTCGTTTCCAACTATTTTTTTCAATCGAAATAAGCTCATCAACAATAATCGGAATTGGGTCATATTGAAGTGGGTGGTATTATATTCATTTCATTGTGTTCGCTCAAAGAAGAACTAATCAGTGATTGAGGAGGTATTCAAGCTGAATTGAATCAGTAATTTGTTATTCAGAGAAAAATATTGTGTGCACAGACATTCTTCATTAACAACATATGCTACAGATCTGTAAGCGATTAATTGAAGTGTTTGAACAGTCCGGTCGATTTTTTAGAACCGTCGAAAATACCTAATATTCTGCCAGAGGCTGATGGAATATCATCTCATTCAGAGTCTCACCACCTTAAGAACTCACATCTGAAATTTCCTTGTTTAATCCTTTAATTGTTGCTTTTGAGTGTGCAATCTTTTTACTATTGGAAATCATTTAATCTCAACATAAGTCTTGATCTTTTCCGGGATAATTAATCCTTATTCCTTAGGGGTCTTCCATTCAGCCAAACGATTCTGCTCCAAAGCAGATTGCATCCTAAGAATGGTCTGCATATCTTTTTCTTTCTTTTAGTTTTAAGAGATATGGTAACCCTCGAGGTGTTGAAAAACCCCATACAATTGCCAGACTCTATCCTGAGAGTTACTTTGTGTGAGTCGAAAACCTTAAGTGGCTCTACAACCATAATGGTAGCTCAACTCGCAAGAAGACACACACACACACACACACACACACATATATATATATAAGAGAGAGAGACCATACTAGGGCTGAACATTAATCGGTTACCGATTAACCGAACTGAACCAATGAATAACATGTTGATATACATTTTCAAGACTTTAAAATCGGTAAGCCGAAAAAGAGAACCGAATCGATACAATGAATTTCAGTTTGATTTATTTAGATACCTCTATTAAATTGGTTTCAGTGTCGATTTCACTTTACAATGAATTGATTATCGGTTTCTTTAGTTCGGATTGGTTTGATTAGTGAACCAAATTGACTCATGCTCAACCCTCTCAAATCCATTTTACCATCTCAATTACTACATTTTTGAAATGGATAGTTGAGATGATAAACCAAAAATCATTTAGTACATATGGTGCACTAGATGCAAAGTACAAAATGTTTAAGTACATTTGTGCATTTATAATATCTTTAGTATATAACATTACACAAATATCTCTACTGGGGTTTGAATTAAAAATACTCATCTAATTTTATACTTTTATTATTAAATACTTTATTTTATTACTTCAATCATTTATCTCTAAGATTGAGCAATGTTTATATAAGATTATGAAGATATTTGTTTAAGATTATGTATCGGAAAGCGTTATACATTTACCATTCTTTCTTTCTCTCTCCCTATATATATATATATATATATATATATATATATATAATAATTGTAGTAGTTGGTAAGTATGATGAAAGAGGTGGTTGAGAAATTAATGTAAAGAGATACGACCTAGAAATTTGCAAGCTTGCTCACAAGATCTGAAATTTGGATGGGCAAGAACTCAGTGGTGGAACATGCAGGAAAGAGTAGATAATACAAAATAGACAATACCATTTTAGTGCTAGAAAAATAGTAGTACAAATAATGTCAACCTTGAATTTTTGCTTTAGGGGAAACTTCGTGGTTTAGAACCAGGATGACATATTTTCCATGTGAACCAACTAGGAAATGTTTTTTGTGGCCTAACCCGAACCCACCCGGTCGAGCTGGATTGGCCTACTATGGAGGTAAAGCTCTCCTGGTGCTGCTTTTCTCCTCTCACAAGACTTGAACACGGGACCTTGTTATATAATACCATATTAATCTAACAAAAATGATATACCGGACCATACTAGTGTGTGTTGTATTGTTTATATATAATATTGGTGAATGGCAAGGCCAAAGCCTATATTATATTTTTGAAGGTCCCTGTATAATTTAATTCATTATAACATCTGAATAAGTAAGAAAATCAACAACTTGACAAATACTGCTTTAACAAGAAGGAAAATAGTGTGACAGACGAGATTTGATAACCACATTGTTTTTCTATTTCTGGTAAAGTGGGGAGGTCGAAGCCAGATGCATACTCTGGTTGTCGAACTCGTGACTTTCCACCAGTGAGGTCGCACCTAGCCAAATGAGCTATGCCTTGATTAGAGGCCAAAGCCCCCCACATATACATGTATGTAGCTTCTGGAGATCGTTGAAACACTATTGGTGCTACTGCATTGCCATTTTAAACAAACAAGTCCGTTTCAAAGGACAATATCAAGCCTCCAACCGTTTCTCATACTAGAAGGATTCAAGAATTCGTCCTTGTTTTTGAACTCGAGCCTTAGAAATGTTTGATGTCTCATCGAAAACTCTGGCTAATCTTTGGAACCTAATTTATATATTCCATATTTGGTTTCAAGAATCCATTTCAAAGGACAATATAAAGCTCCCAACCATTTCTCATGTTATGTTGAGTTGTTTGTTGGAATCTGTGGAAGCGTAGGAAGTCTCTTTGGAGATGGGAATGGGTCCCTTAAAACTTTTAACATGGCATATGATAAGGGCTCTGTGAAAACAAAGAATCAATGTTGAAAAGATTTAGTTGTTGTATGTACCTGTTTTTTTTTTTTTTAATGTATATGCGCCATTTGTTTTCTTATTTATTTTTGTTTTTGTATTAGTGCAGCATCATATTTGGTAAGAAAATCACATAAATCTAATGATAAAAACACACCACTCCCACTCCAAAATATTGGTAAGAGCTTCAATTTAATAACATATAATGACGTTAAACACGATTTAAATGATTACTTTCGAAATAATGCAATTAAAGGGACAACACTTAGGTCACACTGACACCATACTGCTATTTCCCTAAATTCGTGCAGAAATTGAGAACGTGTGCTTGGAGTGGGTACGTCAGACAAATATTTCTAAGTAGCCGAACTCTTGGAGGTTCATTTTTCCCGTAAGGAGAGAGAGAGAGAGAGAGAGAGAGAGAGAGAGAGAGAGCATGGCGTGGAAGAGCCTCTTCTTTGTTCCCGTCGTCCTAGCCTTCTCTTTATTTCTTCCCCATCAGGCCACTCGTGACAATTCGCGATTGCGTGCTGCAAACAGGTAGCCACACGATTCTCTTTTGCCCTTGAACCCCTTGGATGGTCCTCTTTCTCATGGTTCTTGATTGTTTCTGTCAATAATGCTTCTCGTCAAAGATGATGATCATGATAAGACTTGGACTTCTAATGATGCTTTTCTGATGATTCTCCTTCCTTACTTTCCGCATTGGTTGTTGTTTCATTTCCTCTCTTGTATTGACTGGTTACCTTGAATGTTGATGAATTTGAGGATGAGTGTCGAGATTAAGTTTTTTCGTCACTGATCTACCTTATAAGTTTGAGTGTCGCACAGATATCCACTGTACAATAAGTTGGTTCTCAGAAACTAAAGGATTTAGGATATAGGACATACTTGGCAGTGTCGTTAACGTTTGGATTTTCATTTTGTGGTTCATTACCACCTAATGTTTTTGAAGTGGACTATGATTTTGGGTTGTTTATTTTGATTCGGTTGTGAAATTTTAAGTGCTCATTGGATCCTGTGAATTTTCATGTTGTGGTTGATTACCATCCGATTTGTGTGAACTGTAATTTGGATTATGATGGTTTTTCTTGAATGGAAGTGTTAAGTTTTGGTATTCATCTGATTTTGTTTATGCAGTTATAATGTCAAATTGAGGACTACTAAGGCAGCTCACGTGGATTCCATCATACAACTTAGTCGGTCTGATAGGTTTGATCCATCTAAAGTTATTCAGCTCGCTTGGCAGCCCAGGTTAGCACATTCTTTTGTCGTAATTCGTTAAGAATGTTTGTGAATCTTGGGATTTACCTCTTGCAATCTATCTCTTTCATGGGAATCTATTTTCTTTTGATAATATTACCAAACCTGGATTGAACGTTGTTTTAGTTTGGAAATGGCGAATGACGTACTGATATAAAAGGGTGATGAAATAAATATATTGAAAATTTGAAACTTGAATAGAGAACAGAATGTTAAAAGGCATAAGATGGGCTCAGACATGAAATAGAGATGAAAGTATGCGAGAAGGAAGATTTCAGAAGAGGATTTACTGAACCTGCAGGATTTCAATCAGAAATGAGAAGTTTCCTGGATACTAGTTTTGAATATTTTCGTGAGATACAGATGTTGCATGCAGTATTGCATGGCAAGAACCTTAAGAGGGTAGGAGAAAGAGTCCTGGACTAAATGAATAGGACCCATGACGTCTAGTCTCATATCATACTTTCGGCCTTTATTAGTATTCTGTTGTTGGGTATTTTCTGTTATTGGAGACATTGCAAACTTGAACAAATGATGACAGAAGTTAATTGCATAGATTGGTTTGCATTCGAGGCTTACCTATGTAAGTGGATATATAGAATCATAGAAGGAATACGTTACAATGATTGCATACATATACACATTGGCTCTCACACGCATATATTGGTTTTCTCTTTTTGTTGCTCTTTGGAGTGAGTTTTTTTCATTGAGAAAACAATAGCGATGTGGTGTTGTGTACTCTAGAAATAGGTGAAAGAAAACTTTGTTATGCACCCATTGGTCATATTGCAAAAAAATATCCGACCTTTCTTTCAAATTTAGCACTGAAATATCTGAAATCAAGTAATCTTTGTTCTTTTTCTGAAGGTTCACTAAAGATTATTTTTGAAGATTAATCTTTCTGGAAGATGCCCGAGGAATAGAGAGCAAGTACACTTATACCCATATATAAGAACAAGGGAGACATTCAAAATTGTGTGAATTATCGAGGTATTAAGTTAATGAGCCATACTATGAAATTATGGGAAAGAATTATCGAACATAGGTTAAGACAAGTATCAAGTACAACAGAGAACCAATTTGGATTCATGCCAGGCAGATTTACTATTAAAGCGATTCACCTTTTGAGACGTCTTATGGAACATTTTAGAGCAAAAAAGAAAGACCTTCACATGATATTTATTGATCTAAAAGCTTATGATAGGGTACCAAGGGAGGTTCTTTGGAGAATTTTGGAAAAAAGAGGTATCTCATTGAGATATATTAACCTTATAAGAGACTGTGAATATTCGTCAATGATCGAAGGTTGATGTAGCACGAATCAAGATCACCAAGTCGCCAAGAGTCAAATGGCATTCAATCCCGAATGCCGATCTTCAAGAATAACAAACAAGAGCGAAAGCGTATACGAAACAAGTCAAAAGGCAGTACTAGACTGCATGCTTTATTCATGTTTTGAAGTGGTATTTATAGAGGTTTTACATTGTACATGAGGTGTAAAATAAACAACACAAAGAGCAAAGGAGTGAACTAGTGTTGGCCGGCCAGCACTAGCCGTTGGGGGCAGCTCCAACGGCTGGTGGTGGCCAGGGCCATGGTGGCCCTGGCCCTTGCTCCATACTTGGGTTGCACGGGCCCTAGTGGCCCATGGCCCTATTACATTAACACCCCCCCTCAAACTTACGGGGTATACACGAAAAGTTTGTCTAGTAGAAACTGAAATCGAGAAGCTGAAAGAGATTTGGTGAAGAAGTCTGCGAGCTGCATCTCAGATGTGACATAAAAAAGGGAGATCTTCTTATTTAGACACTCTTCACGAACAAAGTGGGAGTCCATCTCGATATGCTTTGTCCTCTCATGAAAAGTGTTGTTGGAGGCAATGTACATGACATGATGGCCGGGTGTTGGAAATTGACTCTCATGTCTGCTAGAAGGGCTGTGATCCAAGAAATCTCCATCACAATTGTAGCCATGGCTCAATATTCGGCTTCTATGGATGAGAGGGACACCTTCTGTTGCTTTTTGTACTTCTAGGAAACAAGAGATTCACCTAAAAACACAAAAAAACCACTCGTAGAGTGTCTATTATTGACATCTCCACCCCAATCAGCATTCGTATATACAAACAAATCAAAAGATGATGAGGAAGTTAAGAGGACCCCCTTGTGGGCAGTGTTTCTAATATATCGAATGATGCGCAAGACAACACTCATATGAACAGAAGTGAGTGCCTGTTGAAATTGGCTTGCTATGTGTACTGCATGAGAAATATCTGGTCTAGTAATGGTGAGATAAGTGAGTGCACCTATGAGCTGTCGATAAGGAGTGGGATCCTCCAATTTCTCACCATCAGTGGATCGTAGTTTGGTGCCTAGGATTTTCGGTGTGTCAACAACCTTAGTATCTGTAATACCAGACCTTTCAACAATATCGTTAGCAAACTTGATTTGAGACATAAAGTATCCACAATTATTTTTGGTTATCTCAATACCTAAAAAAACTCTACCATGTAAGGGATCATCCTTGCATTGTCGGTCCCAAGACCGGATAAAGGAGGAGGGTTGTGTTAGGCTTCCGACAACCAGCATAAAACTTTGTTGGATTTTATAACATGGATTACAAAAATTATGAGCATTGCTTTGGGGCGTCCCTGCCTAGCGACGTGCTGCAGAGCCTGAATGCAGTAAGAAGTAAGCAAGGGCCACTACATTTTCACTCGAATGTAGTGAATCAATTGCAGAGAGGGTTCCCACATCATGGACGGATGTGGGTAAAGAAGTTAGTCCCGCTACATTGCCGCCCAAATGTAGCGAAAAATTTTCAGAGAGGGTCTCTGCATTTTGATTATGGACGGATGCGGGGGGTAAGGAAGCTAGTCCTAGATAATAAGATTCGTATTGGTTCTTAGAATATCGGAACATTATCTGATAAGCTAATGGAGGTGGTAGATACTATGATTCGGAGAAAGATTCATATTCTATGTTTACAAGAGACAAAATGGGTTGGAGAAAAAGCAAAAGAGATAGAGGATACAGGTTTTAAATTATGGTATTCAGGTAAAGAAAAGGCTTGAAACGGAGTTGGTATTATCATAAATAAAGATTTAAAGGAGAGTGTAGTAGACATACAACGATACGGTGACCGAATCATGACGTTGAAATTAGTGTTAGGAGCAGAGGTTTTGAATATAGTTTGTGCTTACGCACCCCAAGTAGGACTAGAAGATAGTATAAAGACAGTTTTTTGGGAAGACTTAGATAAGGTGTTTTAAAAGATTCCACCAAGGGAGATGATTTGTTTAGGAGGAGATTTAAATGGACATGTCGGTAAAGAGGCATTAGGATATCAAGGGATTCATGGAAACTTTGGTTTTGGGGATATAAACGAGGAAGGTAAGGAGATTTTAGATTTTGCTATGGCATTTGATCTCTTTATAGTCAATACAATTTTCAAAAAACGAGATGAACATTTAATTACTTATAAGAGTGGCTTATCACAAACACAAATTGATTACTTTATTTGTAGAAAAAAAGATAGAGCGTGTTGTAAAGATTGTAAGGTAATTCCAGGAGAAAGCTTAACCACCCAACATCGACTTTTAGTTATGGATTTACAAATAAAAAAATAGACAAAGAAGAAAAGAGTGCATCGAGCTACTCGGACTAAATGGTGGAACCTCAAAAGCAAGAAAGAAGATATATTTAAAAAGAAAGTCCTTCAAGGAGATGCTTGGAATTATGTTGGCACACCCTGTGATATGTGGAACAATATGGCTATACATATTAGGAAAGTGGCGAAAGACGTGTTAGGGGTATCTAAGAGAGGTGTACCGGCACAAAAAGAAGCTTGGTGGTGGAGTGAAGTAGTACAAAATAAAATCAAGGCAAAGAGGGCATGTTACAAATTACATTATGCTAGGAAAACTAGTGAAACTTTAGAAGCTTATAAGAAAGCAAAGAAGGAAGCGAAAAAGGCCGTTAGTGAAGCAAAAGCTAAGATTTGGGAGGACTTATATAAAAAACTCAACTCAAAAGAGGGTGAAAGAGATATTTTTAGGATAGCTAGGGCTAGAGATAAGAAAACTAAAGATCTTAATTATGTTAGATGCATAAAAGACGAGGATGAAAAATTCTAGTGGCAAATGATGATATAAGAAATAGATGGAAAAACTATTTTTATAATCTTTTTAATGAAAATAAAGATGTTAGTATTAGTTTAGGAGATTTAACTAAGTCAGAAAAGTATATAAGCCATAATTTCTACCAACGTATTCAAAAGAATGAAGTCAAAGAGGCTCTTAAACATATGAAGGGTGGTAAATCGGTAGGACCAGATAATATTCCTATAGAAGCTTGGAAAATACTAGGAGAAATAGGAATCACTTGGCTCACAAGACTATTTAATGAAATATGGAAAAACCAAAAGATGCCCGAGGAATGGAGAGCAAGTACACTTATACCCATATATAAGAACAAGGGAGACGTTCAAAATTGTACGAATTATCGAGGTATCAAGTTAATGAGTCATACTATGAAATTATGGGAAAGAATTATCGAACGTAGGTTAAGACAAGTATCAAGTACAACAGAGAACCAATTTGGATTCATGCCAGGCAGATCTACTATCGAAGCGATTCACCTTTTGAGACGTCTTATGAAACATTTTAGAGCAAAAAAGAAAGACCTTCACATGATATTTATTGATCTAGAAAAAGCTTATGATAGGGTACCGAGGGAGGTTCTTTGGAGAACCTTGGAAAAAAGAGATATCTCATTGACATATATTAGCCTTATAAGAGACATGTATGATGGTGCAAAAACATGTGTGAGGACTCACGAAGGAACAACAAACTTCTTTGAAGTTAATATTGGGTTACATCAAGGATCAACTTTAAGTCTATACTTATTTATAATGGTGATGGATGAGTTAACAAAACATATTCAAGATGAAGTACCTTGGTGTATGTTATTTGCAGATGACATTGTATTAGTGGAGGAGTCTAAGGAAAAAGTTAATAGAAAATTGGAACTATGGAGAGAAACATTAGAAAGCAAAGGCCTCTGACTTAGTAGAACAAAGACAGAATATATGGAATGTAAGTTTGATCATTTGGTTACTTCAGAGGACATAGAAATTAAAATTGGCACACATTGCATTACCCAAAAGGAAAGTTTTAAATACCTAGGGTCAATTTTTCAGAGTGATGGAAGAATTGATGGAGATGTTACGCATAGAATTAATGCTGGTTGGTTAAAATGGAGAGGAGCATCAGGCATTCTTTGTGATAAGAAGATACCATTAAAGTTAAAAGGTAAATATTATAGAGCATCAATTAGGCCTGCCATGTTTTATGGTTCTGAGTGTTGGGCAGTAAATCATCAACATGTACAAAAGATGTCCGTGACAGAAATGAAGATGTTAAGATGGATGAGTGGTCATACAAGAAAAGACCGTATACATAATGAGGTTATTAGAAACAAATTAGGAGTGGCACCAATAGAGGATAAAATGAGAGAACATCGTTTAAGATGGTTTGGACATATAGAAAGAAGATCAAAAGAACCTGTAAGAGAGTTAAAAAAACTAAATTTGGAAAGTACTAAAAGAGGTAGAGGACGACCACAAAAGTGTTGGAAAGAAACAATAAAGAATGATCTAGCTTATTGGGAGTTAACTGCCAACATGGCACATGATAGGGATATGTGGAAACAAAGAATCCATGTAGCCGACCCCGTCTAGTATGGGAAAAGGCTTAGTAGTAGTTGTTGTTGTATCTCAATACCTAAAAAGTAATTCATCAAGCCCAAGTCGTTCATATCAAATTCGTGATGCATATTGAATTTAACTTCAGCAATTCCCACTTCATCACTTCCTGTGATGATCATGTCATCCACATACAAAAGCAAGATAACAATACCATATTGTGTTTTTCGTACAAACAATGCAGTATCAATATAGCAAGTCACAAAATTATGCAAATGCATGAATTTTTTAAATCGATCAAACCAAGCTTTCGGAGGTTGTTTGAGACCATACAAAGCCTTTCGTAATTTAAGAGCATGATCAGGAGGGAGATTGATCCTAGGAGGAGGACTCATGGAGACTTCTTCATTCAAGTAACCGTTCAAGAAAGCATTCTTGACATCAAGTTGGTATATATTCCATTGCTTAATTGCACTAATGGTTATGAGAATTCTAATTGTGGTCATTCTAGCTATTGGGGCAAAAGTTTTATCATAGTCAATTCCATATTCTTGGGCATAACCTTTAGCAACTAGTCTAGCCTTGTATCTCTTAATGTGACAATTGCTGTGAGTTTTGATTTTATATACCCATCGACATCCAATGACTTTCTTATCTTTTGGCATGGGTGCAACTATCCATGTCTGAGCCTTGTTTAGGGCGTTGAGTTCATCTTTCATAGCATCTTCCCATTCTGGAATACCTTTAGCTTGATGATATAACCTAGGTTCCTTAACTTGACGAAGGGTGGCAATTAAATTTCTTCGTTGTGGTTCAAAAGATTCATAGGACACAAATCGCTGAGGAGGTCTTGAAACCCTGGGTTCTAATATTGTAATATCAGGTTCTATGTAGACATCATTGGTTTCTCTAGGTCGTCTTGTATAATGTGAGGGGAAGGGTTTGACAATTGACTGAGTATCAACAGTGGTGTGTGAAGTGTCATTGTCTTCAACATGATCTTCTTGAATGTCTTGATGATCTACTGAGTCAACCATTATCTTCTTCTAGCTCAAAAATATCTTAAGGAATGAGAGGTTCCGAATTTTCCAAGGATTTGGACTCATAATAAATATCATTCTCAAAAATTTTACATCCTTGGACACGTACAATTTGTCTTCTATGGGATTAAAACACCTATACCCCTTCTTGTCAATACCATAACCAAGGAAGGCACATTCAATGGCTCTAGGTGACAATTTGTTATTCTTGTCTGTATACACAAAACATCTACATCCAAAAACCCTAAGTCTTTGATAATATGGAGAGATGTTGTACAATTTTTCGAAAGGTGATGTATTTTAAAGGTTAGATGAAGGCATTTTATTTATAAGGTATACTGCGATAAGAGTAGCTTCGGCCCATAAGAATTTAGGAACCTTACTAGCAATTAGCATAGTTCTACAAGTTTCAATAATATGCCTATGTTTTCTTAACGCTAGACCATTTTATTGAGGTGTTTTAGTGCATTATTTTTGATGAATAATACTATTAGTTTCAATAAATTTGTGAAATTCATTAGACATGTACTCTCCTCCCGAATCGGATCTAAAGATTTTAATGGTTGCTCCAAATTGGTTTTTGATCATATTACAAAATACTACAAATTTTTCAAATACTTTGGATTTGTGTCTTAAGAGATATATCCATCTAAAATGAGTAAAGTCATTCACAAAAATCACATAGTATTATAATCCTCCTTTAGAAACAACGGGCGCGGGGCCCCAAACATCCGAATGTATTAAATCAAAAGCTTTCTTTGATACATAGTTTCTTTCTCTAAAAGGAAGATGATGCATTTTTCCAAGAATACAATCTTTACATTCAAAATTTTTCTCTCTAATGCTTTTCATCAAAGAAATATTACATAATTTTTGAGAGTCTAAGTGTCCAAGTCTTTTATGCCATAGCGTAGCATCTTGGGTTATGTTACAAAAACCAGAATTTGGCATAACAAGATGGTCCATTTTGTATAGTCCACTTTCTCTATGGCCTTGACCAATCACCTTCTTCGATAGGTGATCCTGCACCACACAATGTTTGGATGAGAAAGTGACTATACAATTGTTATTACATATTTGAGCAACCGAAAGTAGATTTAAATTAAGTTTAGGTATAAAACTTACATTTTGAATTTTAAAGTTATGTTTTTCAAGGTTTCCTAATTTTTTTATTTGGAGTTTTGTTCCATCGGCCGTAAACACATGCTTTCCAATGGTTTTATAAGAATTAATCAAAGAATCTTTACTATGTGTCATATGAAAGGATGTACCGGAATCTAAAAACCAAGACATACCTTGAGAAGTGGATAGAGCATTCCCGGAGATTTCTTTTTCCTTGAAAATTTCTTCTACGTATGCTTTGATGTTGTTGGGCAAGACACCCCCTTCTTCTATGGCTCCCGCATTTCCACTTCTTTTCTGAAGTAAAGGACGCGTGGTTTTGATGTGTCCATTTTCCTTGCAATAGTGGCAAATAGTGTCTTTGTTGGGTCACGGTCCCATGGGCTTCTTTGACATGCCTTCATTGTACTTTGCATGCGGAGGCTTTTAGGTCTTCAAATTTGCTCCCGGTTTTGATGCGGTAAGCATGGCCTTAGCCACATTCATGTTCTTCAATCTTGTTTTCTCCATAACAAGATCGGCCAAAAAAGAATCCCCTCTAGGTCTAGGTTTTCTATCTATAAGATTTGATCTAATATTTTCAAATTTATCTCTCAACCCACGCATAAAGAAAAAGAAGTATTAGTTGTCTAGAAATTCTTGAAATTCATCTAATTTATAAAGATTTCTAAATTTGTCAAAACTTCTCAATTGAGTCCATAATTCCGAAAACTCATTATGGTAGTCTCTAATGCTTAGGTTCCCTTGTTTAAGCATTACCATTCTTTCCATTAAATCAATTTGGAAAACAAAGTCATCTTGAGAATGAAGTTTTTTCAAATATTCTCAAGTTTCAAAAGCGTTTTCAAATGCATTAATCCTATTTCTAAGCTTTTCATCCACATTTTGGCAAATAATCAATGTGATTTTTGCGTTCATTTTTCCCACAATTTTAAATCTAAGTCGTATTTTTCATGGGCTTTGACGATTTCATCATCGTCTAAATCATCAATGTTCAAAATTGGTTCCTTTATGGTTCCATCGATATAATCCCAAAAATCCTTTGACAAAAAATACTTTTTCCTGTTCCTAGCCCAACTTTGGTAGTATTTCGGGTTTAGGATACATCTAAACGACTCGTTTTTACCTTTTATTTTGCAAAAAATCACAAATTATGAACTAACTTCAAGTTTGGTAAAATTCTTCAAATTTCGCATTGATGACACGCTTCCCAATGCATCCAATTTCTTCAATATGAGGCTCTGATACCATGTGAATATTCGTCAATGATCGAAGGTTGATGTAGCACGAATCAAAATCACCAAGTCGCCAAGAGTCAAATGACATTCAATCCCGAATGTCGATCTTCAAGAATAACAAACAAGAGTGAAAGCGTATACGAAACAATTCAAAAAGCAGTACTAGACTGCATACTTTATTCATGTTTTGAAGTAGTATTTATAGAGGTTTTACATTGTACATGAGGTGTAAAATAAACAACACAAAGAGCAAAGCAGTGAACTAGTGCTGGCCAGCCAGCACTAGCCGTTGGAGCTCCCAACAGTGGTGGCTAGGGCCACCTTGCTTCATACTTGGGCTGCACGAGCCCTAGTGGCCCGTGGCGCTATTACATTAAGAGATACATGTATGATGGTGCAAAAGCATGTGTGAGGACTCACGAAGGAACGACAGACTTCTTTGAAGTTAATATTGGGTTACATCAAGGATCAACTTTAAGTCTATACTTATTTATAATGGTGATGGATGAGTTAACAAAACATATTCAAGATGAAGTACCTTGGTGTATGTTATTTGCAGATGACATTGTATTAGTGGAGGAGTCTAAGGAAAAAGTTAATAGAAAATTGGAACTATGGAGAGAAACATTAGAAAGCAAAGGCCTCCGACTTAGTAGAACAAAGACAGAATATATGGAATGTAAGTTTGATCATTTGGTTGCTTCAGAGGACATAGAAATTAAAATTGGCACACATTGCATTACCCAAAAGGAAAGTTTTAAATACCTAGGGTCAATTTTTCAGGGTGATGGAAGAATTGATGGAGATGTTACGCATAGAATTAATGCTGGTTGGTTAAAATGGAGAGGAGCATGAGGCATTCTTTGTGATAAGAAGATACCATTAAAGTTAAAAGGTAAATATTATAGAGCAGCAATTAGGCCTGCCATGTTTTATGGTTCTGAGTGTTGGGCAGTAAATCATCAACATGTACAAAAGATGTCCGTGACAGAAATGAAGATGTTAAGATGGATGAGTGGTCATACAAGAAAAGACCGTATACATAATGAGGTTATTAGAAACAAATTAGGAGTGGCACCAATAGAGGATAAAATGAGAGAACATCGTTTAAGATGGTTTGGACATATAGAAAGAAGATCAAAAGAACCTGTAAGAGGGTTAAAAAAACTAAATTTGGAAAGTACTAAAAGAGGTAGAGGACGACCACAAAAGTGTTGGAAAGAAACAATAAAGAATGATCTAGCTTATTGGGAGTTAACTGCCAACATGGCACATGATAGGGATATGTGGAAACAAAGAATCCATGTAGCCGACCCCGTCTAGTATGGGAAAAGGCTTAGTTGTTGTTTGTTTGTTTGTTAATCTTTCTGGAAGTCAAGTAATTAAACTTTAACCAAGTTTGTTTTTGAAGCCTTTCTTTGGTCATGTCATGACTAGTTTTTGATGACTTTGTCATAACTGATTTTTCCCATTAGTTTTGAATAAGTGATACACCATCACATAATCATATAGCATTTGACTTCCTGGAAACTACAGAAGACAAGGCAAGACAGCTGATAAGGTCATTCACTCGCTTGACAGGGTCTCACTTTGACTAATGATAGTGGCTCGAGTATAAATTGTTACATTTGTAGTTTGGATCATTTCCTACGAGTGGGCTTTTAACATTGGAGGCTTATATACTTAGAGAAAGGGTTCCCAAATCAGATATCCTTCACTGCTTTTGGATGAAGTTTATCCCATGAACGATAAAGGCTTGAAGATTTTCTCCATGTCACTAAAATCTAGTGGGGGCATTTTGATCATCTCAGGATATATTGGGCATTTTGAGATATGCCTAGCAAAGCATCAACCACATTACTATGGACAATGCTTCTTACAAGTAATACTCCAGTAGCCTCAAGCAATTCCTTTTTCTTTCCTATTCCTTTCAAACCTCCAATTTGTTTAGCAGTATTAGGAAAACATTCTTAGGGTCAATACAATGTCAATCTTGGTGTGTACTCCATATTGTTAGTATTAGGGCAAGCGTTCTTTGGGGTCAAGACAATTTCAATTGAGGTCTCTTCCATAGTTTCTGAGGCATATTCTGACATCTAACTGTATATGAGATTGATTCTCTATCCATTTACGTGTTCAATTATTTTCTGATTAGTATACCAAGGACAACTACAAAGTGCTAGTTTAGAAACATAACATCATCCCCTGATCTGGAATGTATTTTCAATTAATTTATGAACGATAGGAAATATGATAGACACTTCATCCTTAGACTGAATTAGATATACAAGAGTAGTTCTTGTATAATTGTCAATGGATGAAACAAAATACCCTTGCCTTTCCAAAAGGCACCTGCTAAAGTCGGCCCCCGACCATTAGTGTACACTAACTCAGAAGGCCTTGACTGTTGAAATAGCTGAAGCTAACCTGAGGAAAGTGGAAGGCAAGAGACGAGTAATTGAGGCAAATTTAGCTCTCAGATGAGGTCGGGTGCGAGTAGAGGCTGTTCATGCTAACAAGGATGGTAGTTGGTGGCCGAGGCAGAAGGCACACAAGCAATTTCATGCAAGTGGGTTTAGAAGGTAAAGAGCTGTCAGTAGTGGAAGCAGGAGGTGAGTTCCTCAGGTTCTTACCAAGACCTAGGATTAGCAGGACCCAATGTGTGGTTGATGACATACTTTCTTTACTAATGCAATCATAAGTGGAAGAGAGAAAGTCTAATTCCACTTCTCTTAGGGGCACTGAGCCAATATAGATTTGCTAGGCCACCTGCCTGAACTCTTGAAGATAGAGAATGTTGGTAGCTTGTTGAAGGCCTGCACCCCCTGCAAGTCCAGTCGCTTCCCCAGGGGAAGAAGTGGGTCCATCTAATCTAGCACCCCCACAGGTTGCCTGTCCATATTAACTGAATGAGATCATCCAGGGGGGATAGCATTCTCATCACATGCATCTGGTCTATGGACACTTCGACAAACCGTACAAGGTTATCTGCGAAAAAGAGATGTGACATTAAAACATTTAGACCCATTTTCGCAACACTTCTCAGCATGGTCTGCCTCAAACCCAACTGCTCACTTTCGGCAATCATTTCCCAAACAACCATGAATCCCCTGGATAAGGTGTTCTATATCGTCAGTGAAATGACAGCTGGTTCATCACCATCCTTTCATCATCCACCTTCATACACCATCCCAGCCCTGATTAGTTTGCCAGTCTCTTTGGTCATTGCCTTCACGGGAACCCGGTCATTTTTATCCATTGTACTTTTGAAACAACCAGAAGCTTCTTGGAAGGAGCCCCTTCCCGAGATGTTGACTTCATTCCATTGCTGGAGTCCTGAAAAAGACAGATGCTTATCCTTTGAGTCGCAACCATTCCCATCCCCCTTTTGTGTTCTGATTGCAAGTGCCTCCTTAACCAACCATTTCAAATCTCTACACAAAAAGATGTTCTTATGCCCCTTCAACCAGATCCCACCTCTCCAACACCCAATTATATCAAGGAAACAAAAGGGAAAGAACCAAAAACTGGAAACCCTATGTCTATCAAGCCAAAAGCACGTAGGGTTATCTTCCCATTAAACAGATTATGCTTGATTTCCTTATATGGCATTTGCTCTCTATGACAAGAACCATAGAAAATTTGCCCCAAGACCTCCAGTAGAATGCCATCGCCCCTTCTCTTTCTTTTGTATGATACTTGCATCTTGTTAAGTCCACATCCTTTCTAAGCATCCAACCCCAACCAAAAACCACTACCACCTGGAATAGACAATCTCACACATGTAATATGAATCCCTCCTAAGAGAAACTCTAGCCACCAAGGAAAAACCATGGGTCTCCCCGGTCCCTCTAGGAGAACCGCACGCATTACATGTTCAAATTATACTGTGAAACAATGTTATCTATAGTGGTAAACATGGAATAAGCATTTGACATTGATAAAGTGTTAGCAGGGAGTATCACAAAGTAAGCTGACTAATTGGTATAGCCGCTCTTAAAATGATACATACATACATACATATATGCATACATACATACATATATATATATATATAGAGAGAGAGAGAGAGAGGAAAATCCCAACTTTTAGGTCTACCCTACAAGCCCTCTCTATTTCTCTCTCCTTCTATCAATGATGTGACCGGTCCTAACAGGAGAAGAGAAACAAAGAGGGCCTGTAGGCAAGGCCCAGTTGAGCTGGCCAACATTTTTTCTCACGTGCATGTGGGAAGTTCAAAAATTAATGCGACATCTTGAGGTGACAACCCACAATTCTCTAAAGGCAATATAGCAGACTGTTAGTGCCTGCTAGCACATACTCCTCAGCTGCTATTGTGGCATATTGCTAATTAAGATTGTGAACACCATGTTAATTTTTCATTGAGTAAATTGATGACTAATTGGTATAGCCGCTCTTAAAATGATACATACATACATACATATATGCATACATACATACATATATATATATATATATATATATACATATGCAATCATCAAGAAAAGAGATAACACATATCTCCACCTGGAGGAATTACCAGGGCTTGGCCCTGTGTATGAATGAAAATTTTAAAAGGCTTTAATTCACAGACTTGATATTTGGAAACTGATACATGATGACTTAACCTTTTGGCATACTTCATTCTGTAATATCAATGTTGTAAGGCATGTCTAAGTATGGCTAGGCCAGACTCTTTTGTTGCTAAAGACAAATTGGTTTTCTCATAAAATCCATCGTTGGGCAGTCATCCATAATGAAGAGCTCTTCTTTTGGCATTACCATTCTCGGAAATCTTTTCTCTTTAACATTTGAATTGTATGGTTTTTCGTTAATAACTGATTAGTTGGATGCATACTATTTGATAGGTGTAGTGGATCACAAGAATTTCTAGGATGTGGTCACAGACCCTATGGGTTTAGGAAACACATCCATGTGATGCTTTAGCATTAACATCTATTATAAACGTAGCAGTAAATGCCTTGTGGACATTAAGAATGTGATGTCTGCACTTTATATGGACATGGTCCAATCAGTCTGTCTGCGCACACTCTCCTATGATGAGCCCATGTTCATTGTGGCTCATCTATGTGCTCCATAAAAGGAGTTTCCGGTCTTGTGCATGAACTGCCTATCCAATTTGGTGCATGCGACTTCAGCATGCCTTTGCAGCTTAGGTTTGAACCAGTTGTGTTTCAGTGCCTAAAATTTCCCTCATCATGCATCCGCTCTGCAGGTTTCCTAGTGACCGTACTTATAGCCAGACCTTAACTGCATGGACGGCCTTTTGCTCTTACTATTACATGATTTTGGCATGTTCAGGATGTGCCTTCAATCCCCTTGGATCACAACCAACATAAAATATTTTAAATATTTTTTGCTCTAAACATGTTTATTCAACTAAAACATGCACAACTTGACATCAATGCAGAATAATGGACTTGATGATGCATGCCTTTGTTGTTTATTATTAGGTAACTGATATTCAACTCTATGAACTTCTAGAACACATTCACCTTTGTTGATAAGGGAACTTCCTTAAGATGAACTGCATGTTCATGATTGTCATAAGTCAGTTTGGTATTTTGTTCTTCTCTAACTCCTACCTCTTCTTTTCTAATGTAGGGCGTTTCTGTACAATGGCTTTCTCTCTGACGAGGAATGTGACCACCTTATCACCTTGGTACTCATGCTGCTGCTTCTCTTGCTTTAATCATAAACTGATTTATGCTTCGTGGATCTTGACTTTTGGTATACTCAGGCAAAGGACAAGCTGGAGAAATCGATGGTGGCTGACAATGATTCTGGGAAGAGCATTATGAGCAACATCCGTACTAGTTCTGGAATGTTTTTAAATAAAGGGCAGGTGAGAAAACTTAAGGGTCACATTTCATGTGGAAAATTTATACCATGTACGTGCATGCTTGCAGGTGATTGTTCAATGATTTGTTGGAAAAAGCAAATAATGGTGATTAAGCGGCTAGGGTCCCAAACACTGAACTGTTTTTTTATCAGATCAAGCAGTAGCCTTAGATTAAACTAAATAAGTAGAAAAATATAAATGCAACAATTCATCTTAAAAGATGAGATGAAATGTAATTAGACATTTCATGGAATATAAATTGGTCCAAACAATAAATAGGAAAGTCCCGAATGCTTGAGCCCTCTATTGACAACACATCACAACTATGTGATGTATGTCAAAATTATATTTTGCAAGCACAGAGCAAGTCTTTTTGTTTCTGTAGGTCAACTTTTTGTGTAAGAATTTTGAAGAGTCACTTTTGGTTTGTCGAATTATCATATTAAGATGTTTGCAACTTTATAGGTATATCAATACTCAGTGCTTAATTGAGATGTGCAATTTGAAATAATGGTGTAATGTAATAATGGACAAGAAACTGCTTGTAATTTCTTCTCTCTCTCTCTCTCACACACACACACACACAAACACATACATATAGGTATCTATGTATGTATCTATGTAGGAATGTAGGAAATAATGAATTTTTATTTGTCTCCTTCTTGGATTATAATGGTTGACTTCGATTCTAACCCTTTCTCATGGATGAATAACATAAAACCATTTTAATGAAGTTCATTGATTTATTTTCTACTTCTATTCTTAGATAATCCACATTACTTTTGTTTCTATTCTAACAGAAGATTCCCTTTTTATGTGGTAAAGACAACTATCAATAATTATATCTTACATTTGGACTTGTCCAACTCCGCCCATGTAAGGGATCACCCTTGCATTGCTGGTCCCAAGCCCGGATAAAGGAGGAGGGTTGTGTTGGGCTTCTGACAACCAGCGTAAAATTTTGTCGGATTTTTATACCATGGATTACACAAATTATGAGCATTGTTTTGGGGCGTCCCCGCCTAGCGACGCGCTGTAGAGCCCGAATGCTGTGATAAGTAAGCAAGGGCCACTACATTTTCGCCCGGATGTAGTGAATCAATTGTAGAGAGGGTTCCCACATCAGGGACGAGTGTGAGTAAAGAAGCTAGTCCTGCTACATTGTCGCCCGAATATAGTGAATAATTTACAGAGAGGGTCTTCACATTTTCAATATGAATGGATGCGGGAGGTAAGGAAGCTAGTCCTAGATAATAAGATTCGTATTGGTTCTTGGAATATCGGAACATTATCTGATAAGCTAATGGAGGTGATAGATACTATGATTCGGAGAAAGGTTCATATTCTATGTTTACAAGAGACAAAGTGGGTTGGAGAAAAAGCAAAGGAGATAGAGGATACAGGTTTTAAATTATGGTACTAAGGTAAGGAAAAGGCTCGAAACGGAGTTGGTATTATCATAAATAAAGACCATTTCCTTAGATGACATTCACCTTGATTCTTGTTGTAAATTTTTCTTATATTGAAGTATTTGTGAACACCTTTTCATTGATTTTCCCCTCCAAAGTCTTGTTGGTTGTATTGCTTCAAGTTCAGTTCACACTCTCAAGTCATACTTATCACGTGTTTCTGTGTGGTTTGTATTATCTATATTTGACGATCTTGGTATTCCATGGCATGTCCTGGATACGTGTGACCTGACAAATCGCATTCCATGATGCAAGGATGAGGTTGTTCAAAGGATCGAGGAGAGAATTGCTGCTTGGACCCTGCTTCCAAAAGGTACCTAGTCGCTTTCTGGAATTTGAGTTTGTGCTGTTTTTCTTACATATCATCCAGGCTCTCACTCTTGGTTTTGTGTTGTTCAGAAAATGGTGAAGCTATTCAGATACTGCGTTATCAAAATGGAGAGAAGTACTCACCACACTATGATTACTTCCATGATAAAGCTAATCAGGAACTTGGTGGTCATAGGGTTGCCACAGTTCTCATGTATCTATCCAGTGTAACGAAAGGTGGTGAAACTGTGTTTCCAAATTCCAAGGTAAGTTTCCTGGTAAAGAGATATTAGTATTTCCTCTAGCCTTTACAATTTTCATATACAATGATCTTTACGCTTTATCACAGGAAAAAGAAACTCAGATTAAGGATGATTCATGGTCCGGATGTGCGAAAGATGGTTATGCTATAAAACCAAGGAAGGGTGATGCTTTGCTCTTCTTCAATCTCCACCCTGATGCTACCGTTGACACAGATAGCCTTCATGGTAGTTGTCCTGTGATTGATGGGGAGAAGTGGTCAGCGACAAAATGGATTCACGTTAGAACCTTTGAGGTGAAGCCAAAGAAGTCACCATCACAAGGAGAGTGCACTGATGAAAATGAACATTGTCCTCAATGGGCAGCACTGGGAGAGTGTGAAAAGAATCCTGCTTATATGGTAGGCACTCCCGACTATTATGGTTCATGCAGGAGAAGCTGTAAGGTGTGTTGAGTCTGTTTGACAAGTTTTAGATGACTGCCGATCAACCTTTAGCGTATGAATACAAAATTTTCCTGACAGATATATTGAATTTCTTATAGTTGGAAATCTTCTCTTCGCACAAATAACTTATGAATGCGCAAATCGTGCATATGCTTAATTGCTTCGATTCTTGAGAATTGTGGCTTGGCGATGGGACAGTGATTTAAAACTCTTTATTATTTGCAAATCAGGCTATCAGGCTGTCCTACATATGTTCAATGTGATATTGCTTGCATTGATAGTCAGATCCCTGTAATACGTTTCGGAGCTATTGTCAGCGTATTCTTTGAATCGTTGTTGCAAAGGCAAACCTAACAGAAAGGCAGCCACGTGGCTTTATCAAATATATAAAAGGTCATGGGTGCTGCTTTATGAGATTTCCTGGAAGGCAAAGCGCTTGAAAGATAGTCTTGCATGTATTTTTGTTGCATTTTGGACAGTTCCATTTCTTATGTAATTCTGTATTCGAAAGCAAAACTAAAGAATGTAAGACCCCGTAAGTTGTGCAACTTGATTTCACTTAGAGACACAAATGTGCTGCTCATCTTCTGAAGTCTAAGAAAGTTGCAAAATCAAAGCACTGATCTCGCTATTTGAAGTTGCCGGCTTCTTGGTGATGCACGCATGCACACGTGAACACACAGGCCATACCCGTCTGAAATGTGTTCAACATAGTGGCGAAGACCAACGGCTGCAATCAGGCTGAGATTAAATTTTGGAACATTAGCTAATTAGCTAATCAATCGTACTACCAGCAATAGGCCATGGGAACTAGAGGGACCATAACTAGCAAATGGAGTCTATACACCGGACTGTTAAAATCCTTCCAATGGTGCGTTCTCTATGATAAAAAGGTTATTCTATTCACTTCATGAGGGTTGCTACTTGAACCATGTCACAGAAAGCAATGCCATCCGGTGTTAGGGCGGTGTTGGTTGTGTTTTGTTTGTGTTGGAGAGTTGGGTTGTGTGGTTGGTGTTTGGAGGAGTGTCTGGGCTCCCAGTATTATGTGGGTTTTATGTTGTGTTTTTGGGTTGTTGGGTGGGGGTGTTGGGTTGGCAGGAGTGGGGTGGCATTGCTTGTTTGAGATAGATATGTCGTTAGCAAGTGCAGTAGAATTTACGAAGATAGGCACAGGTCAGATTCAAATGAATCCACACACCATTGAACCTTTACGGGGGAGATTACAAAAAGATGAAGAACTAAACATAAAATTGATCACAAGATCAAAGTTTGTTGAAGTTATAGATAAGAAACATGATGCAAAATAAACAGCTGCAATTCTCAATGTTCAAATAGAATCTTCTTCAAGGCCACCCATCAAGCAACAGGGACAAAGATCTCATTGGTCCTAAAAGGAGGTAGAGTCCAGGGAGGGTTATACCTAGCCAACAGATGCTGCCATACTATCTTATACCCATCCCTTTCCAATTCAACTTTCAACTTCTCGAGTTTTTCCTGTACCACCACCTGAAAGGCTACACCATTGAAGGTAACCACACCATATTTCCTTTCCGCTTCTTCTCTGATCACCACTCTCGGATCTATTGGTTTCGGCACATCCTCTACTCTAGTATACTTTGATTTTGGCAGCACAAACTGCATGGTCACAAGCTTCTTGCTTTCCTCACCCTTTGTAATCACCGGCGCAGTCATCGTGATGCTCTCGACAGGCTGACGAGTTTCCTGAGTTATGACCGGTGCAGTCATTGTTATCTTTTCAGCAGATTCGAGTTATGACCGGCGCGGTCATGGCAATCTTCTCTGGCTTGATGTTTTGGGGTTTGCCGAGCGCACCAGTGTAGTTGGCAAGGACCATCAACCCACCATCTGGGTCACCTTCCATGTCCTTCGGATCGTAGCTCACCTCTGCAACGATGGACGGCTCGTACTCCCAGATTTCCTGATGGTTTGGGCCTCAAAAGGCCAGCCCAATCACTGTTTAGTTCCAGTTCATGGTTCCAAGTAAAACGGAACAACTGATTTAAAACCACTGGTTCTAGTTAGCTCAACGGCAGTATGTGCTAGCACCGTTGCTGTTGGTGGGGAATTCGACTCTCATAGGGTTAATGTGTGTGGGTGTGGGTGTTATGCTACGGCATCCTCTTGTAGAAAAAAGATGTGTTTCTTGAAATAGCCTTTGATTGCAAGAAATATTGTCATAATTGCTTGACTTCATTGCTATGTCACAAGCATTAGCTTATGATCACATTAGTGTGGAGAAGCTGCTAGGAGTGAAGGCCTGGGTAGGATGTTCTAACCAGGCTGGTCACCCCGCCTAACAGTGTTTTCTTTCTTTTTCTTTTTTGGTTACAAATGGGAGGCCGAAGCAAGGTATGCACGCCCAACCAGGCGAGCTGATGCTTAGATTTCACTGTATACAATGTTATGAACAGTGTACTGCACCATATGATAATATTGTATTGATGTAATAAACGGGTATGAGACCCGGATTTAGACAGTTGAGTTTGGGTTGATTTGGATGCATGTAAGGGACTCGGTTCATTAGGATCCGGACCGTTTGGTTTTGGTTTGGGTCTTCTTTGAATTATTAGGATCCGGTCTTATTCGTAGGATTTAGTATATAAACTCCTCTTTGAGTCTTAAAACAGGGTTCAGCCCTCATTTGATTTGAAGAATAAAATCTTCACAGAGAGGGAGGGAGGGGCTCTCCCATCTTCTTCTTCCTCTCCACATCAACCGGGTGCACAACAGCGTGAGTTTGTACGTGTGTGTTAGTCGGAGAAACCTCCCCTGACCGGAGTGGGGCTGAGGTTGGCTAAGTGAGTTGCAGCAGGGTTCCACCGAGGGTGAACTAGGGAGGTTGATCGAGAACGGGGTTCTCGAACCATCACAGGGGTCGTGCACTGCTGGTGGTCGTCCAGCAGGTCAGCCCGTAGTGGCCTGGCCCTGGTGACAGATGCCTGACTTGTTGCTTCACGGTCAACATACAGGAGGTTCGTGGTCATGTCTCTACTTAGTATTTACCTTGAATAAGGTTGCTTATCATAACTAAAGAGAGTTAATATTAATGGCTCAATATCACATAAATCTATTAATTCTATACATCTCTTAATGTAAAGAAAGAAAAGGAAAAATAAAAATAAATCAAAAGCTTATAAATTAAGGAAGGAATAGGAAGAATTGTCAGCAGATTTAGATTAATCTGCTCGTGTTCTTCTTCAGCAGGCAGCTCTCTGTACTTTAGTCTTAAATAAGAGGATGAAGACGCGGTCCACTGAAAAATAAATGAAGCACCCAGTCGCGTGAGTCACATATGATCCAAAGCTGCTTCCCACAATGCAATGCCAGGCTGGGCCATAGATCTTGTCGAACTCCTAAGCGACAGGGTTAACCATATGAGTTATAAAGATAAATAAATCATGTAAATAAATAAATAAGCACATATATATATATATATAGAGAGAGAGAGAGAGAGAGAGAAAGGGAGAGAGTGTGTGAAACTAATGGACCACAATCATCATCACCGTTCATATGATCAATTGAACAGTAGTGATCAAAGCACTCATCTTGTACCGCATTTAATACATTAAATGGCATTGATCCGTGTCTTGACTTTGGCGAAAAATTCTATCAAGATTGTATGTACAATCACACGAAGTACACAAAATCGCAAGTGTCTAATAGAGTTTAGCACGAGAAAGTATTTAGCAACTCTAAGTTTTTCCATATTACAAACAAACACGAGTATATATATATATATATATTCATATGTTAACATATGCATATACATATCACCTGCTAAAAGTATAGCTCAAGGTTAAAGTCATAGGCCCTCTCAGAATAGCCCACGGCTGAGGACAGTTTCTGAGTTTATTCTCAAAGAAAAAGCATAATCGTGTGCTATTGTACGACTCTCCCTTCTCCCAATAGTGACCTCCCATTGGGGAAAAAAAAAGGAAAGCGATTCACCTTGCCCTAACAAGTCCTTCACGACCCTCGAGCGTTGGCTCAATGACAGAGCGCTCTGAGGCCATTGCTGTTAGGAGGAGTTCAACTCCCAAAGACGGTGCATGTGTGGGTGTTAGGCTACGGCCTCTTCCCATAACCCAAACAAAAGAAGTCTTTCACAAGCTGTCACATTTAGGCCGCTATTCATGGCATTGCTAAATGGGAATTATGAGGGTGAGTTGGATTGACGTCCCACGTGGTTGCACTTTGACTTGGCAGACCATGCAGCTCACCTTGAATCGGCCTACGTTTTGGCTCACATGATGCTACTTAAATGTAACCTATCAATTACTAATATTAAAGGATTTCTTATGGAGCACTCAGAGCGTTAAGCTCACCAGTAGAGCTCTCTGATGTTCATTTGCAGGTGGCAAGTTCAATTCGCAAAGACTCCCACTTTACCATGTGAGTGGGCGTGTGGGGAACATTAGCTAAAAGAATAAGGTCATGTTTAATTATCAATGCCAATCGTCGTTATGCCTTCACCATTTAATTATAGGCTATGTTGATCATAGCTAGTTGGGCTAGCTAATGGCTTGAAGCTGAACCAAGTCACACAATCTTAGCTAACTTGGCTAGCCCGTGCTAGCTGCAAGTCCAGCAGGTGCTCAAATGAAACGCGAACGCACCCAACAAGAAGCGCTATCGAACAACAGAAGCAAAGTACCTTTTTAATGGTGAATGCCATGTGCCTGGGGCTGAAGGTCTGTGAGCCATCGTAGGCACGCCTCGCGCACCGGAAGGCATGAACCTGCATGAAGGGAGGCATGTCCACCGCCCTTACTCTCACGTTCGCGAACGCCGCCACCGACTCCACGTTTATCTCCACCTCCGACACCGATTTCCGCTGCCTCTCCACCCCCATCTCCGCCACTACCACTCGTTTCTCATCTTCTTGTACGTTGCTTGGCCTCCCTGTTGTAAGCATCGATCTCATGCTGCCAACTACCAAGCTTGGCCTTTCTCCCTTAGATCGCTCGTCTTCTTTTATCACCACCTTGATTTGATCCTGAGACGATGAACCTGGTTTACGCGTCGAGGCTCCCTCCATGATCGCCTTCGTCATGCTTCTCATCAGGCGCAGACTGGCTTTGCCCACAACATTCTTCGTTCCTCCTTTGCTTGATTTCATCGGCTCTTCTTGCTTCTTCCGTCCTTGTGAATCCATTGCTCGGTGATGCTGAAACAGTACGAGCATTAAGATCGTAGGTGATGTTGATGAATTTAATCATCTCAAGTTATATAAATGGTAGACTGAATGATTGATGGCAAGGTGAATAATTAAAACAATAAATTAATAGGCTCCATGTGGCCCTGGATTTAGGAAATAATATCATTTTATTTGTTGAAGGAAAGTTAGGCAGCGATTTGATGCGGTTTGTTCTCTTCTTGCTAGTAAGTGAACATGAGCAGGTTTTCAAGGGCTCTGGCTGCTATTATACAGACAGTCAGGGGTTCGATTCCACTTGTGCCACTATCTTACCATGCAAGTTGTTATGCGCTGCATAATCTCTAGAGGTAGGGAGGCAACGACAGACCTAAAAAAAAAAATTAGTGAAGCATACTTGTATTTCACGTCCACCAAACTAGGTGTATTTTCCTATGGTGAGGTGAGTACAAGAAATTTTCAGATTTTGGGTGATGCATGAGATTGGTTCGCCTCCTGTAGGGAGGTTTGTTTGGAGTTGGTTGTTTTAACCCCTTTCAAAGATGGGTTCTTTGGTTATTGTCAAGAACTAATTGGGTGAATATGTATATATGTACATATATGTATATGTATATACTGCAATTACATGATCAAATCTTTTAATTATGAAATTCATGTTATAAAGGTTTTAAAAATTGCTTAATTCCTGGTTGGAGATTAAGTTTTCTAATGATAACTACATGCTAAACGTGATCTTTCGACTACAATGAGCAGATAATGTTCAACTCGTCTAATTGATCAGCTCGTACTTGGCTATGTTCAAGTGAGCTAACGAGCTGAACAAGAGTCAGATTTTGAGTCGATGAATGAACCATAAACAGCCGCAGTTCATTTTATTTTTGGTACAATGGGGAGACGCAAGCCAGATGCACGCCCACGGTATAGAGCTCATGACCTTCCATTTGTGAGTCAACTCCTTAGCCAGGTGAGCTATCGCTCTTTGTGCGGTTGTAAAATGCCATCTTGTGCACCCACCTACCTACCGGCCAACCTACCATATACGTTGCTAACTTATCTCATACTTGCTTTTATTACTGCTTTCTGCTTGGTTTCTAGATATGTTCGAGCTACCTAGAGATGGGTGGTTTCCGGAAAACCGGAATTGGTGGTTTCAAACCAACGGTTCCGGAAAACCGGAACTGAACCTGGACCAAGCATGTTCAAGTTCTAATTCAAAACCACCGGTTTCATTTACAGTTACTGTTTGGGTCCTAAATGCTGTAGAACAGGAAAAAATCATCAAAAGGTTTGAAGTTTTAAAATGATTAATAAACAATGGAACCAAACCATTGGTTTTGGTTCTGGCACTGTTTTGGTTCTATGGAAAGTGGAATTGGAACTGAATCAGAAGGGCTGTGGTCTTGGGTCTATTTATGGATCCACTTCGACTGATTCTGGTTCTACCCAATTCCTGGCCCGGTTCTGTTCCAGCCGGAACAACCAGCCCGGTTCCAAACTCACCATGTCTGAAACTACGCTTATGGTTCAAGTGTCATCTTTTTATCTCATATACTTTGTCATGGGAACAGATTCTGGTTACGGTTTTAGAACCGTTGCTTCTGATTTAGATGAAATTACCTGAAACTGATATTTTTATTTTAAAAATTGAAAGTTATAAGAAAAATAATAAAAATACCGGAATCGGTTCCAGACCCGATATTGGTTATGGGTATGGGAACAGACCATTCATGACTACACACATACACGCATATAAAATTTTCAACATTTCAACGCCAGACATTTGACAATGTTAATTATTTGGATTAAATTTATAAATAATTGAATTTCAATTTAAAACGCTTTTAAAATTAAGAAAACTGCTGGTGCTGGAATTGGGGTATTAGGTGATGTATCCACGGGAAAAAATGCCCAAGCTCTCCTTCTTTTTGTTAGAGGCCGAAGCCTAGTATATCCTGGGAGTCGAACTCTCCACCAGCAGCATCAGCACCAAGGCACGCTGCCATTAAGCTGACGCTCTGGGTGCAAGCTCACTCTCTATTTAACCCATACAACTAGCTGCCTAGCTACCTTAAGACAAATTAAATAGAAGATGATGAACAAATAAAACCAACATTTTCATGAACAAACAGGACAAATAATGAAGAGAAAATTCAGCCTCGAATATCATGTCCGAATGATACTCAACATAAAGAGTCGTCACATTTGATGCATCCCTATGTATTAAGTAGCCTCGAACCTCCTACTCATGTTGATGGGCAAGTTGAGCTACATAGTCTGTGTGATTGCACGAATGATACATATCATTTAATAGAGTCTGGTTCTTAGTATTTAGCATCTCCCAATTTCTCTCTGTCTCTCTCTCTCTATATATATATATATGAATTTGTATACACTAGAATACTTAGGTACTAACAAATCTAAACAAATCTCAATCATCCATCTTTAGTAATTAGTAATGAATGGTTGAAATTCAAATATAAAAAGAAAAAATATATTTATATTTTTTGCACGTACATTATATTCACATAAGCACTTTTGCTTTTTAAACTTTAAATTTCATCTATCAACGATCAAAGATAGATGGTTAAGATTTGTTTTGGATTTACTAACACATGAGTATACTAGCGTATACCAGTTTTCTTATGTATACATATAAAATATGCATGTACTATGTGTATACACATATACAAACATAATAAATGTATGTATATATGTGCATACACACACAAACGCAAACATATATACATATTTATGTATGTATTTATCACACAGGGATTCGTGTATGTGTGTGAAAATGAGTCTTTGGCGAGATGAGTTCGGGTCAAGTTTTAGCGAGAATTGTGCAGAAATTCATAATTTGATCAAAACCGAGCTTGTCCTATGTCATCTCATCAGTAATAGAAGCGGAGCACAGGCCATCATCTCTGGGTTTAACAATACGAATTATGAACTACTTAATACGCAAAATATAACCTACTTATTAGCTTCATGATGAAGGCATTATATCACTCGAGCTGCTGCAACATGTTGCAGGAAATCAAACATTCTATGAGCGAGCCAAACATATTGAAATCGATTGTTATATCTCATTTCCCTCTTACTTGTTAAAGTTCATCGAAACTTGGACATGCAGCACCTCTCAAACAATAGCCCAAGGTAATTGAATTAGGGTATGTAAGGTAAATCAAGATAATTTTTCTTTAAAATTTAAGAAAAACAAAAAGAATTTAGGTAAATAAAGGCAATATAGTTAGAAGTAATTAAGGAATCTCAACTCTTGATGCCCTTCTCGCTCATGAAAAGGAGGTTTTGTTCAGCTAGTGGTTTGCTTGACGCTTCTTGAGCTCATTTGCAAGCCTATTGCTTCCTTTTTCTCTCCTTTTGGTACCGCTGGGAGGTTGAACACATGACGTTCAATTTGTGAGTTGACTCTCGAGCCAGGTGACCTATTGTGCTGGAATTGCCTTCTTCTCGTGTCATGTTGTGTCGTGTCGTATGGTGGCATTGTAGTTATAATTAAACATGGTCTGTTTCCAATGGGAATGGTTCTAATCGAAATTGAACCGGGTTAAAATCAAAACTAGAACCAAGATGGAAACCAGAACCACCTGATTTGATTCCAGTTTCACCTTCCCTAAAGCTGGAATAGACCCGAAACCAAAATCGGTTGTTCCAACCCACTCATTCTAATATTTTCTGAATTTTTTCTTTATATATTAATTTTTTAATGACTTTAGTGGTTTCAAGCAATTCGAGACTCAAACCTGAGCCATTCCGAAACGTAGACATGTTCAGTTTGGGTGATCCAGAACATGAAATCATAATCAAATCGGCTCGAGACTGGCTCGAGTTGCAATTCCAAAATTGTTAGTTTGGAAACTGTTTTAGTTTAAATCCAAAACCCACAGTTTGAAACCAACAATTCCAAAAATCAATGTACTGTCTTAATATTGAACACATGACCTTCAACTGGTGAGTTGACTCCCCACCCAAGTTATTCTGCTCAAATTGCCTCATAAATTTACTATAGTGTCTTGTCGTGTCACGTCGTGTCTTGTTGTTTAATCACGTTGTCTCTAATGTATGTTTGTAGTCATAATTAGACACGATCGGTATCAAATCGAACCAACAATTTCAGAGGAAACTGAATTGGGTTTGAAAGTGACTGAAATGAAAATTGAAATCCAACATGAAATCAGAATCACCTCATTTGCTTTTCAGTTTAAAACCGACCCGAAATCGAAACCAACTGTTTCAAATAGTCCTATTTTTTCTTTTATATTTTAAATTCTCAATAACTTTAGCAGTTTCGAGTTATTGCAGACTGAGACCGAAACCGTCCCGAAGCGGTATGTATGTCTAAATGTAAAACTTGTGACCTTCATAAACAATACACTGAAGCACCCCTCTTTCCGGATCTGCCGCTCATCCAACGGCTCCCCTCTCTCCACCTATCCTCACCATTGGATCCCTCCCCGCTTTCAAGGCTCCTATTGCTCCACGCTTACCAACTATCTTCCCTCTGATCAATAGAGATCGGACGGCTTGACTGTGATACGCGTCTAGAGGCTTCCCCACCCAGCTCCATTCAGTATTCACTTTGACGGCAAATAGTTGTTGGAGCGCAACCCCCTCTTTCCACCACTCCTCTCTCTCTCTCTCTCTCTCTCTCTCTCTCTCTCTCTCCCCCGAAATTAGCAAGGAGTAATCTGCAAGAGAAACCCAATTTCTAGTTTTGATCTCTCTCTCTTTCTTTGTCTCTGAGACCAAGGAATGCCGGAGACGGCGGTGTCTTCCCTGCCGTCAAGTAGCGAGCGGTCGTCGAGTTCTGCACTTCATCTGGAAATCAAAGAAGGTTCGTTTCTGATAGAATTTCTTACTGGTTCCCTTCCTTTGGATTCTTAATTTCCTCTATGGTATATCCGTTCATTGGCTGTGGGGTGTTTTTGAGAGAGAACGGAGGGAAAGAGTTCTAATTTTTCCATGGGTGGTTTAGGAATTGAAAGCGATGAAGAAAGCAGGAGAGTTCCCGAGATGGGTAGTAGCGAGGTAGGAGGACCGTCTGGTTTAGGAAGGGCCACAGGGTCGGTCGCCGGAAACCGGCAGGGCCAGGTCGAAGTTGTGCAGAGAAAGAGTGGTAGGAGCCCGGCTGACAAGGAACACAAGCGTTTGAAGAGGTGGGTGCGCTGGAATCCTGTCTGTTCGAGTCTTTTTGGCGAAATTTCGGCAATGTGAGAATTGGGTTCTTTTCATTTCTTTAATATCTTGAATTCCTTCGTTTAGGTTGCTGAGAAACAGAGTTTCAGCTCAGCAAGCTAGAGAGAGAAAGAAGGCGTACTTGAACGACTTAGAGGTGAGGGTGAAGGATCTCGAGAGGAAGAATTCCGAACTCGAAGAGAGGCTCTCTACGTTGCAAAATGAGAACCAAATGCTTAGACAGGTATGCCTCTCTCTCTCTCTCTCTCTGCAACCATATTCAATCTTGGTGTGATTCATTAGTAATTACAGGTACGCTTTTGGTTGTATTTATTGCAGATACTGAAGAATACGACGGCTAGCAGAAAAATGGGCAATGGTGGGGAAGCTTGAGAGAGATATTCTAGTGTAAAACCCATGATTGACGTCGTGTTGCCATATGTAGATACCCAAATAACCTGATGAGAAAAAGCAAATAAAAGAATCTAGTGTGTTAAGTTTCAAAGAAACTCTTCTCAGATTGAATGTTAGTGTCCGACTTGAGATCATGTTTAGGTGCCCAAGATTCTATTATATGACACCGTATCGAGTTCAATGCCGACTAAATCCATGTAGCTCGGCCAACCCACTCAGTGTGGTTTCTGTTTTGGTTGGTGTGTTACTTGCCAAAACATGCGTTGCTGTATGATTTGGAAATTAAAAACAGAGCAGAGATGGTGGAAAAGGATCATATCGTTCTCTAATTTATACGGCCACGATTTTTATACATATATATATATATATATATATATATATATATATATATATATATATATATATATATATACATATATATAGAGAGAGAGAGAGGGGGGGGGGGGGGGAGAGAGAGAGAGGCTATCAACATTACATGGTATATGTTCGATAGTTTGAATAATTATATTTTTAAATTTCATTTATTTATTTTTAATGGAAAAGGATCATATCGTTCTCTAATTTATACGGCCACGATTTTTATACATATATATATATATATATATATATATATATATATATATATATATATATATATAAGAGAGAGAGAGAGAGGGGGGGGGGGAGGGAGGGAGAGAGGCTATCAACATTACATGGTATATGTTCGATAGTTTGAATAATTATATTTTTAAATTTCATTTATTTATTTTTAAATTAATAAATTTGATTGTTGGAATTTGTTTGAGTAGTCAAAGATATTTGAAGGCTGTGATTGATGATTGAATATGTTTATAGTATAAAGCTCGACTATGGGCTCGTGAGCAACTTGGTCTCGAGGAGTTGGGGTTCTCCTTGAGCTGAGCTTTCGAGTATAGCTCACGAGCAGCTCATCCCATTTCCACCCCTGGACTTACCACAAATTGCGTGCGGGACATCAAATTCGAACAACAGATCGACATAAAATACACTGAGACCTTAGTGATTTTAAATGGCTCATATGCACTTGTGGTATTGCCAGGGGCGTCACATGGCAGTGGAAAAGGGTATAGAGTGTCTAAGGAGGCATTCAGGAATTCACCTAGACATGGCCAGTTCTGAACTGGGCCAGGAACCGGTTGGAACTAGACCCATAATCAGAGAGAACCTGGTTTGGTTCCGGTTCCAGTTTTTGTGGAATTATACTAGAACCAGAAGATGCGATTTGGAACCTTCAGTTTCATAATTTTAAAATAAATTTTGACAAAATTTAAAAAATAATCACATTTTCCGGTTCTAGATGGTTTATGTCCTAAACCAAAACCAACTGTTTTAAACCAGCACCTGAACCGGTTTGATTCCGATTCAGTTCCAGTTTCAAGCAAACCAGAACTGGTCATGTCTAAGTTCAGCTAGTATCGCTGTGCTGCTACTCTATGCACAAAGGTCGGCACAGATAAAAGGCTAAGAGCATGAGGTTCCTGGCATCAAAGTTTTGACCTGAATCTGGTTGTTGCAACTCTTGGAAGATAGTTTCTCTGGTTATAAATCCAAAACAGAATAGTAAATTTCTGGTGTCGATCCTAGTATAATCTAAGGCTCAGTTTTCTTTTCCTTCTAGAATACATGCCAAGGCTGATTTCCATGAAGATGATCGTGTCACACTTATTCACAGTCAAATTTGATCGAAATGACTCCGCAGGAAGATGAAATTAGATGGATCTCAAAGGTACATAGTTAAGGTTGCCGATTATACTTATCACCAGAAAGAACATGCGAAAGCGATGTTATATCCAACTGTTTGTCAAACGATCTACTTAAAAGTATGTCTTTCTCACCTAAATCAACGGGATTCTCCTCCTCTCTCTAAGGAAGACAGAAATTCCCAAATACAGATTATGATAGAATCATCTCTATAATAATGACCAGCATCCTAAGGGCCACATGCACAAAAGGCCCCATCACATGACAAAACGACATGACAGTAAAGGATACTTAACATGGACATTCTAAATGGGATACGATGACATGAAGAACCTAAGATAACCTGGATCCATACATAAATCCAATTTATATAAAAGACCCAAATGATTAGATGGAACCAAACGATTAACCCAACTCAAATCCAAATCAAATGCCGCGCCTTTCCATTTGAATCCACGCGCCATTTGGATCACATGTGAGGGCTCATGCAGTTGACATCCTATGACAATAACCAGCATTCCCTGGCTCACTGTCCAGGAGATACAATTCAAGTTAGTGAGGAAAGGGTAAACAAATTGAGCTACTAGTCTTTATGCAGCCCTTTTGTAATCTGGTGGCCTCTATCAAAACCAGCTTGTGCACACTACGCATGTGCATGTGCAGGCGCACGCATGCACACACACACACATAGAGAGAGAGAGAGAGAGAGAGAGAGTG
Organism: Brasenia schreberi; assembly: GCA_036023115.1. Classification (NCBI taxonomy): domain Eukaryota; kingdom Viridiplantae; phylum Streptophyta; class Magnoliopsida; order Nymphaeales; family Cabombaceae; genus Brasenia; species Brasenia schreberi. The sequence continues at coordinate 6,857,565 of JAYKKT010000061.1, read as the reverse complement.
AGAGAGAGAGGGGTCTTAGTCTGATTTCCTTGCATCAGAACACTCTCACCCAAACCCATGGTACAATAAAATAAATCGTGCTTGTGCATTTTGCTTGTTATATACAAACACTCTCAGAGAAAGAAAGAGAGACTAGCAGTCTATACCACATTGGCCGCACCCACAGCAAGGAGAAGATAGAAGCAAGAAGTATAGCCCACACGATAACAATGGTTGGTGTGCGGTTTTGGCGACCCAACAGACCTTTGAGGAATGGGTAGAGATGCAGAATGACCCAGAGTGCAAAGAACAGCTTCCCAAAGAGGGGACCCCATGACTGATAGCCGCTGTTGATCGCATAAGAAACACCAGCCACAATCCCTACCAAATTCACAATAAGCACTGTTGTAGGAGGGATAAGAAGTGATGTCCATTTGAACACATAAAGCTCGGCAAAATCCCCATCATCATCGGATGCCTTTGATGTAACAGTAAAATTTGTATCGATCCCAGCAAGAACTTTTAGCAGCCCTTGGAACACAGCGAAAAAGATGAGCGGATGTCCCACCAATAACCCAGAACTGTTCATTCCTCCACCAGTCTTCTATACTCACTCCACTCCACCTAAGCTCAAGAATTGAAGTAGTAAAAATGGAGACGAAGAGGAGAATGAACCACATGCTGGCAAAAAGTTACTTATCTGCATATAATTAACCAAATATTATCAGATTTCCAAGATTTAGAAAGCTCGGATCGACAATCAGACCACATCAAGAATTATAAATTTATCAGCAGCAAAATGAGATGGAAGAAATTACTTACCTCAGGAATAATAAATTTATTTGTGAGAAGACAAAATGCAGGAAGCACAGTATGGCAATCAATGGGATTGAGGTAAGAGGGTAGACAATGGTGTTAATATAAGCAAGCCTCTGCAGAGGCTTCAACCTCCCACTGTAGCCATACCACAAGGGACAATGCCTGCTTAGAAAGATCTCAATTGAACCCAAGGCCCACTGAAGCACCTGATTGAGACGATCAGAAAGATTGATGGGAGCAGAACCCTTAAATGCTGGGCGCAGGTGGCATGCAATAGATGGAAATCCAACCACGAGCATGCATCTTAAACCCAGTCAAGATATCTTCAGTCACAGAACCATAGATCCATCAATCTCTGGTGGAGTCAGAAAATGTTTAAGTTATTTAGTTGCAAGCATCCCTAATGCAGTGGAAGAAACTACGTGACTAGTGGAAAGGATCATATGCTTTTACCTCTTTTCCCCATTCTGTTTTGTCCTCGTAACCGCAGCTGATGACATGTATTGCTTCCTTCAGCAGTGAAGCTGGATCTGTTGAAGGGGGTATTCCACCATTTTCCATAAACGTTGAGGCAATAAAATCTGGGGATTGGCCAAATCTCTTCTCTAGGCTCTTTTGAGACATAAGTAGGGATCTTTCGTCATCAAAACCTGCAACAAGAGAAAAAATCAAACATTGGCTATTAAATATTATGCCACTCGAGATCTGAATATGGATACTTTTGTGAATTTCCCATCAATATGGAGATGTATCATCCCGTCATTTTCACAATGTCTTGATTTCTAAATGTCTCTCGAGCCGTTTGATTTGGGTGCAGAATAGTGTACCCTTACCAAAAGGGCTCACAACCCTCTAATAACTACAGAACTGCTTTGGTATCATAAAGCTGGTGCAACTACATGCAGAAGCCTATGCAAACCTCAGTTTTCTTTTGCCAAAGGAAGATAACTTAGTTTTTGAAATGGTTCAATTTTGTGGTACTTGGGAACCCAACACGGTAGTTGGTGAATATCCGAAAGTTCTTCAAGGAGATATGGACATAAAAAAAGGCGACCCAATGAAGCTCCCTAAGATGGTGTGCCCATCAAAAGAGGACAGAAAGACCACAAAAGTAACATGAAGTGGCTCTTCTGAATTAAATATTGATATGGCACAAGATCAAGCTCTATGGCATTAAAGATTCCATGTAGTGGTGAAACATGTAATGGTGAAAGGCTTGGTTGTTGTTGGAACCCAACGTGAAGCCAAAGGCACAAAGCAAACTAGTACATCATTTTACAGTTGAGTTTAGACACCATCCTAGAGGCTGCACGAAAATGTCCATTTTCCATACAGATGCTGGTAAACAAATACTAGTAACCAAAACAATTATCAGAACCACATCTCCTTTCCTTAGGAAGAGAAGCCGACCTCACCTAGTGTGGGAAAAGGCTTGGTTGTTGTTGGAACCCAATACGAAGTCACACGCACAAAGCAAACTAGTACATCATTTTATAGTTGGGTTTAAACACCATCCCAGAGGCTGCATGAAAATGTCCATTTTCCATACAGATGCTGGTAATAAAATACTAGTAACCTAAAACAATTATCAGAACCACATCTCCTTTCCTTAGGAGGAGAAAGATCCTGGATGATATGCCTATAGTACCTTCTACACCTTCTTCAATATCTTCCATGTTGAAAATAGGGGTAGTGGATTCCGTCCTTTTCGCTTGCCGCTTCTTGTCTATAAACTTTTTGTTTTTGCTCTTTTTCCTCGAGCCACAGCAACTTTTGAGAACAATGTTTGGTTCCAAATCTGCCTCAGTCAAAACTGGGTCATATCCATATAATGCTTGCCTGTTGAAGCAACAACCAGTACCCACATAAACTGGTCCCTGGATACATCATGAAACACATGGCTTCTTTAAGAGCTTTGCTATTATTGAAATAGTGGTCACAATCAACATTCAAAAGATATGCACCATTTGTTTCCATCAGTATCAAGCCCTCCACTCAAGGAAGACCTGTAAACACCTACAGGAAAAATCTAGAATGTGGACGAAACATTTTCACAGAGAGTCTAGACTGAAGACTATGTTTTGCACTCAGAAAATACTATCTCACCTGTATCATTCCAGGATGATCCTCTGACATTGTTCCCAGGCTTTAGTACCATGGAGAGTTCCATCCTGCATTGTCCAGCCATCCTCAGGAACCTTTCTGGTGCCATTGCAACCAATGCATTGAAATCCGCACTTTGAACTTCTTCATACATCCTCTCTGTGCCAAGCACAATTAAAAACACCAAATGCAATTTACCATTCATATATGGATTTAAAAGAGATGAAAAAGATTTTAAGGCTTTTGGAAATTGGTTCTGCCAAGGATACAAAGGGACATAGTAAGGAAACAATTTCTTAAACCTTAATAGCACGACGCTCTTCCTGATAAATGCTGCATCCAGTTTGTCTTTCTCTGATAGTCAACTTTCTGAGCAAATATCATTCAGGAGCCCTTGGTTCAATGCTGAACTTCTTGCAGAATGGAACCCACTTCCTTGCAAACTCAGATGTTTCCGAAAAGGGCTTCAAATGTAAGCATAGCTGACACCATCATCTGAGACATAGCATGCAACTTTGTCCACTGGATAATCGACAGCAAGGATGGACAGAACTGTGTTTGCAGTGATAAGTGGAGGCTCTTTGAGTAGGATCTACTGTACTAACAAATAATATCTACAGGGGCAACTGAATTCAGATGCCTTTCCGTCTTTGATCATATCTAAACAAGTTGACAGAACAATATGTAGTAGAATTAGCTATGGAATATTTCACCTCATTAGTTAAATGAAAAGCAATAGCCCAACTCTCTCGCACACAGAGGAGAAGGACACAGAAAGATAAATATCCTGAAATACCTTAGTGATAAACTGATCAAGGGTATGTCTCTCGAATCAATTGGGAACCATTTTGGAAACTGATCAAGAAGCCATGACAGAGCAAACCAAATCTCACAAATTACAGAAGTCAGCCACAATGGATATGCGTTTTCAACTGGGTGGCTCACACGGTATTGAAGAAAAAAACCCAAGATAATCAGGCGAAGTATAATGACAACCCTGTAAGGAGTCAGATGAGAAGATGGAAGGGGTACAATTCTACTTAAAGGTTGTTGAGCATCATCAGCCCTGCCATACAACGAATCAGCATTGTGAGTCTTATTTATGTACCCATCCTCATTCCTAACAGTTTCAAATACGCAAAAAGGAAGCAGCAATTATAGTTTATTTTGGTGCTAGGGTGTACATTTGCAGATCCTCGCCATTTGACCCAGTTCCCTCTATATCTCCTCCTTTTCCTTCAGTGTATCTACTAGTCATTTGTGTCATGCTTTTCTCCTGTTTGAGCTTCCAACCTTCGACACGTTCCTTCCAGTCAACACTTCCTAGCCCATAAGAATTAAGGTCCTTGGAGGGGTCGACAGTTCTCACAGGTACTGTGTAAAATAATATTAAGATTCAGATATAGTTGATCAAGAAGAAAAACCAGTACCATATTAGAACTTTGTTACTATATAGAAAATGTGTGCTCATACCAGGAAGGCTAGGATCAACATAATTGGCACGCCTCTCAGAACCTAATGGGCCCGAATGTTGAGTTGCACGATCAGGAGTCGGAGGAATTTCTCCAGAAACCTAGCAACACACAAAAACGCATACAAGGAGTAGAGAGTGTTCACAAGGGAAGGAATATTATCAGAAATTTGAGTAGTACATTGCAGCCTGCCAAAGTTTAAGTTTTCAAAAGTATTTTAACAATTTACATGATTATCTGAGAAGCCGACCCCGTCTAGTATGGGAAAAGGCTTAGTTGTTGTTGTTGACATGACTATCTGAGAAGTGAAGCGACTAAAGATTTGGCCCATAAGATGTTTTATGTATGTTTGAAACTTATGTGCATGTCAATAATCACTTCAGACAGGGACAAGAAACAGTTAGTGAATACCGGCTGCCCATGGGTAAGAAGGGGAAGTGGGCGTTCAGACTCCCGTCTGGACGAAGTAGCCAAATCATATTCCCCTTGTCCATACGCCTGCCACTGTTGTCTTGGCTTAGCATTTCCACTAGCATAGTTGAATTCATTTTCAAGATCATCGATGTCATCCTCATCCTCATCTCCCTCAACTCGAGGGCTCCCTGGAAACAAAACATCAGTCCAGCAATATTGAAAAATCATAGTCGGCTGTGTTATATTGAAGTTGAAAACAGACATGAGAAAAAGCAAGGACTGGAATACCTTTGTGCCTCTTATATCTTGTTTTGCACTGTGGGCAGGACCTATTTCCATCTTTCCTCTCGTATTCATAACAAGGGCGGCAAACAGGAAAGGCACATTCGCTGCAAGCAACAAAAGGATCCCCGCTAGCAGTAATTCCCACAGTATCTCCACATATTTGACAAACTTGGGCATTAAAATGTGTAAGAGGCTTGGGCTGCAGTCGAGACGATGAACCGCTTGAGATTACAAGAATCAAAAGTGTAGGAATGATGTAAGCATAACTCCTTAACCATTGGTATCCATCTACCACTTTGAGAATAGTCATATAATGCAATCAATTGACCCATATTTCTAGCTGAAAAGAATAACACGCATACATGATTGACATCGTTGAGACTCAAATCAGCTAAAATTGGAAGGTGACAGAATGACCAAAAGTTACATACAAAAGTGACTAAAGATACTATACCAATATAACCAATTTGCTTGATCTGGCCAAAATGCGCAGTACTTAAATATGCCTTCTTTGAAGAATTTTAAAAAAATTTATGGGTAAAACCAACTTTACGAAAAACACAGCGATCCATTTGTAGAAACCATAATAAGGCTCAACCAGATCTATATAATCTGTAAACAGTAACTTTTCCAAACAAAACACTGAAAGTGGATGCCCAAGATGAAGAATAACTCATCGTGCTGAACAATGAGAACGCAACTACAGTTCAGCCGAAGCACAGAAAAGCTTGAGATTTAGCATTGCAGGTATGAAAGATCCAACTATTTCAGGCACTAGAAACCCAAAAAGTAATTTCAGCTGACGCCGTCATTGTAAGAGATCGCTAGACTGACTTGACTAAAACAACACCCACCTAAATTCTTGCATTAGAAAGGGCTCATTCGTGAACAAGACGCTAGGATCTAAACAATTTAGATAAAAAAGAAGGCAAGTGAGATTCAACAAAGAGAAATTACCCCATTTTCCGATTCATGGCGTATCATGACAAACTCATTCCTGTTGCGGGAACCAGCCACCATCCCGGCATTGGCCTCCATGAATCCCAAACCGGAGAGCAACAGAAAGATCTAGACAGAAGAAAACTATGAAGAGATAGATCTCGTGGTCAAGAGAAAGAAATCTTCTTCTTCATCAAAAGAGGAACAACAGTCCTTCTCCCTCTCACCGTCTGCCCTCTCTTTTCACTCTTCGATACTTTTTCATTATTGTGTTCGTATGTGTCTGAGCCTGAGAAAGGACGAAATGCCCACGCAAAAAAATCAGTGGCACCGTTTACCGGCTAAACCGGTCACCCATCTACGGCTCCTTTTCTTCTCACCACCAGTAACCATAAAGACGATGAAGAAACATACTCTGGAATCCTTCTGAAATATCAGCCGTCCATCTTGATCATGAATAGTTGAAATTTCCCTTAGCGGAATCGACCTTTCCTTCAATAAATGACGATAATAATAATAATGGTTCATTGCCAAACCGGACGGCTGAAATCTAAAAGCACGTTTTGGAATGTGATCTCACTTGTTTTCAACTTCTGTATACCACAGTTTTGTTCACCTCTTAAGCGTTGAAATCTATGAACTTTTCTTTTATTGATAAGGTGAGGTTAGATGAGAGTACCTACCCACTAGCGGTCTATATGTTCATGATCATTCGTTTAAGCTATCTTAGTCATACATAATATATAAGAAACTTAGATCCTTTGGCTTTTGGATGACATGAATTTAATTTCAAAACTTAAAAAAATCTTGTTATTTAAAAGTAATGAATGTACGCTAGTGAGTACATGTGAGTGAGGGTGCAATTCAATCACTCTTCTTTTCATATATATATATAGATATATATATATATAGAGAGAGAGAGAGAGAGAGAGGAAGAGAGTAACTGAATCATGTTCATAACCATCCATTCTCTTCTTTTCATATATATATATATATATATATATATAGATAGAGAGAGAGAGAGAGGAAGAGAGTAACTGAATCATGCTCATAACCATCCATTATTTTTTATTGACATGAGTTAAATAATAATATTTTTCACACTTTATTACCTAAAACCTTTTAAAAATTTATAAAAGTATGAAAGATATTATTATTTCACTCGTGCCATTAAAAAATAATGGGTGAATATTTAAGCATAATACGGTTACTTTCTCTCTATATATAGAAAGAGAGTAGAGTAACCGAATCATGCTCAAATATCCGCTCATTATTTTTGAATGACACAAGTGAAATAATAATTTCTTTCATACTTTTGTAAAACCTTTTAAAAATTTAAAATTTTACTTATATCATCCAAAAGTAAAGAGTCAACATATTAGGAGTGTACCCAATTTGGTTTCCATATATATAATCACTATATGCTAGGACTTTAACTATAAGCAATTACCAATAAATCTAGGCCAGTGAGATAGACCGGCTAGGATGGAAGCTTTTTAAAACTACTTTTCAGTCTCTCTCTCATGCAAGACCTTTTCTCTCTGGTTCTTGTGAGAGGCAAGAGCCTTCTCTCTCACCTTTCTCTCGATCCCTCATTGAGTCGTGCCCTCTCAAATAAGTAAGTTCTCTCTCTCCCTCTTTGGTTCATGAGAGATCTCTTTCTCTTTGTGGTTCATTCAAGCAGTGAGAGAGCCTTCTCTCACAGGTAAGTTATCTCTCGCTCTTTGGCTCATGTGAGACATTTTTTCTCTGGTTCTTTCGAGCTCATAGTCGACATGAAGGGTATTGTTCTCTATGGTGTCATTGGGTTCTAATGCATTTCTTGTTACTCTCTTTCACTCTTTTGTTCATGTGAGACATCTTTTTGGTTCCTGCGAGTTCATAGTCAATAGGAAGAGTATTGTTCTCTCTAGTTCATGTGAGACCTCTTTCTCTTTCTCATATAAGACCTTTAAAGCATTTTGCATGATGGACACATGGATGACTTGTCTTTGGAAATACTTCTCTTATCATGGCTTTCATGATAGGATCTTGATTTGTGATTATTGTACATCAAGGTTTATTATCCACTACAATAACTATTCATTAAACAACTAAATAGATGATTTTTTTTTCTCATCACCAAGCACAGGACAATCTTCATGTGTTATAGCATCCACCCAAAAACAATATGTTACTTGACTATGCTCCTTAGTTTGAATTGCATAATAAAAACAAGCATATGCAACTTATTTTTCTTGAAAGTTTGTTAATACAATTTGACAATTTTTTCCAAATAATTACCTCTATATTTTTGAAGACAAGCATAAATATATTCCTTATTAAATGGTACATTATGAATACCACATGTCTCATATGATATCATATCCATTTCAGAAGCCCTTAACCCTGACTTATACAATGAGTCTATCACCCTTTTATACAAATCTATCTCTTTTATTAACCTATGCATGTATATTTTTATGGTGAATGTAACTTATTGTTATGCTCCATATGATGTGCTTTAACAAACCACTCTTTGATCTTTGGATATAGTTTGATAATTAGTCTTGTTTTACAATCACATCTTGTAATAATTCTTAATAATTATTTATCTCCCTTTGACTATTTAAACCTTTCTTAGTGTACACGAATAGTACCCAATATAATACACCTCTCTTTTTTTTGAAGTATCTTTTCATATTACAAATCCTCATACTTAGCATATAAATGATAAAAATTATGTACATCATTATTACTACCAAATTGCATGCCAAGAGATGATATATGGTCTAGTGGGACCATAGAGTTTGCATTTCAACCCTACTTCTTCCTTTCATATTTTTTCCATACATTTACTCGTGTTTTGTTCTTTCCCTTGGATATCATCATATATTTTCTTCCTCACTATTTGTTCCCACTTCTATTAATTCAACATTATTATCATTACCATATCTATTTACAAAGTGATCATTCACATCCATTTCAACTGAAGTCATGATTTCTTAGTTCATGCCCAATTTCCTTGTACCATTGGTGATTGATGAACTTTGACTCAAATCCATGATCCTATACATATTTAATAAAACATATTTGTAAAGTCGTGGTGGTGTGTTTGGCAGCACAAGATATGCTTTTTATATAAAAAAAGATAAAAACATGTGATAGCAACACAATCAAGAATGATAGAGACAACAATCAAGACTATACAAGACAAATCTGTATTAAGAATGTATTATATTGCACCATGTTATAAATTGTTAATAAAAACTCAAGTTGAAGGAATAGATCAAACACTTGGTATGCATTACAATACACACCTACAAACAAAAATGCATTGGTAATCATGGCCTATGGTACGAACCCAAACCAAGGAAGCTTGAATGGAGTAACTTGTAGCATGAATTAGAAGAATCCAACAACATTATAGAGAACAATACCCTTCTTGTTGATTATGATCTCGTAGAAACTAGAGAGAAAGAGGTCTCACACAAACTAGAGAGAACTTACTTGTGAGAGAGGTCTCTCGTAAGACTCAAAGAATAATTGAGAAAAGGATATGAGAGAAGGCTCTCACCGCTCACAAGAACCAGAGGGAGAAAGAGATCTCGCATGAGAGAGAGGAAAAGACAAAACTTACTTATGAGAGAGGCTCTCGCAAGACTCATAGAGCAACCAAGAAAAGGGTGTGAGATAAGACGGCCTTACAAAGAGGGAGAGAGAAGGTTCTCACCATTCAGAGGAGATAGAGAGAGAAAGAGGTCTCACAGGAGAAAGAGACAAAGAGGTCTGGCACAAGAGAGGGAGAGGAGAGAGATTGAAAATTAGTTTTAAAAGGCCTCCATCCTAGTTATTCATCTCAATAGCTTAGATTTGTTAGAAATTGCTTGTAGTTGAACTGTTAGGATATACCTGTTTCTCTCTCTCTCTCTCTCTCTCTCTCTCTCTATCTATATATATATATATATAAAACAACAAATAAGCCTTTTCCCATACTAGACGGGGTCGGCTACATGGATTCTTTGTTTCCACATAGCCTTATCACTTGCCATGTTAGCAGTTAACTCACAATAAGCTAGATCATTCTTTATTGTTTCTACACTTTTGTGGTCATCCTCTACCTCTTTTAATACTTTCCAAATTTAGTTTTTCATACCTTCTTCCATGTTCTTCTTTTGATCTTCTTTCTATATATCCAAACCATCTTAAACGATATTCTCTCATTTTATCCTCTATTGGTGCAACTCCTAATTTGTTTATATATATATATATATATATATATAACAGCATCAATGGCTTAAGTTTTGCACTCGAGGTTGATGAAAGAAATTATTAGTTTATTTTTTGGGTTGGAGTTGCAAAGTTATAAATTCGATGGTGATTGCATACCTGAACCCAAATCTGAATCCAATTGCATTGTTTAAGCACAAAATACAATTTGATCTGTCATTAATTTTAAATTGGATGGTGACATTTGTTGTCAGAAATTGAACATGGTTTTGCAGGATATGTTTAGATTGGTTTCAGCTACTATCAGATCCAATTCTAAATTTAAGAAATCTGATATCAAACCACAGTTACGGTGATGATCTTAGATTGATTTGGTCTTTTATCTTTATGCCCAATCTCAAACCTTATCAAATCTGGATCCGTGTCTAATCCATTTGGATCCCTGATATGTTAAACGAATCAAATACCAGACCACTGATCGATCCAAAGATCCGAACCAAAAGTTCAAGAACTATTCCTCAATCAGCTGGAATCAGTTTACTTGCCGGACATGGCAGGGATTCCGGCAACATGTATGTGATAACACTTGATATGATAAAGTTGATTTAAAACAGATATTGTACAGATAATATAGACCAGAATCGATCTTTTCGATGAAAACAAATGACTTAAAATATTGGTCAGAGTTTGATCAAAGTAGAAAATTATCTGATTTAGCAAACAAGAAGCGTATCAAATATAGAATTAACAAATAAAAAGAAGTCATAAACCCAAAACAAAAACCAAGCCTTCTCCCACAGTAAGCATACAGCATAACGTCATTATTGAAATGACTAAATCCAGGCCCATTAAAGGCTTCGCAATTGATATCGGCTGTACTGGTAGAGCCTTGCTCGTCGACACCTACCTTACTCTTGAGGCTGTTGCGTTCGTTATCGAGCTTCAAATCCTTCTTATTCTCCTTCTTTTTGTTACAATAAGAGGCCGAAGAAGCTTCACACGCACACCCACACATCTGGGAGTCGAATTCCCCACCAGCAGTTTCATTGTCAAAGGCGAACTGCTATTGAGCTAATGCTATGGATACAAGCTTCAAATTCTTCTTCTTCGTCTTCTTCTTTTTGTTACAATAAGAGGCCGAAGCTTAACACGCACACGCACACCCACACATGTACCCCTGGGAGTCGAACTCCCCACCAGCAGCGAATTGCTGCTGAGCTAATGCTCTGGATACAAGCTTCAAATCCTTCTTCTTCTTCTCCTTCTTTTTGTTCCAATAAGAGGCCGAAGCTTAACCAAACCGTCGCGTGATCATAAACTTGCAAGATTTTACGTTCTAACATCACGATTTTAACTACTATGCACCTTTAGAATCATAAACTTGAACTTGCAAGATTTTACATTCTAACATCGCTATTTTAACTAGCATGCACCTTTAGAATCATAAACTTGAACATGCAAGATTTTACATTCTAACATCGCGATTTTAACTACCATGCACCTTTAGAATCATAAACTTATAAGATCTTACGTTCTAAGATCGCGATGTTAACTGCTATGCCTGATTCCGCCTCCACCCACGTGGGATGCTTCTCCTCTATAAATACCACGGAATCTTAAACGCACTCCGTCTCTCGCTGGTCGTTGATCGCGCGCGCTTCACTTCCCTCTGGTATCTCGAAGTCTTCGTTTACGTTCGTTGGATCTTCTTGTTTTCCCTCGTATTCGTCAGATTCTACTTCTTTTGCGTTGTGTTGATGCTGTTTCTAGCGGAAAACGTTTTCTCCTGAAACATTCGAATTGGAGGAAATCTTTCATGTGATTTTCTTCTTGTGAGTGGATTTCTGCTATTTGTATCAAATTATTTTGCTGATTGCTCCGTGATTGTGAATCTCCTCTTCCATTTTGGGGGTTAAAATTAAGGGTTTTAGCAGTGGAGAAGTGAAAGTTGATTTCGTGAATTTTCTTTGGAATCGAATTGTTTTGAGATGTATAGTTTGTTAAGGAAGATAATTCTTTGGCATGGATACCCTCGGAGTTCCATAGGTTTCCATGAAATAGTGATCTTTTATGATTGTAATACCTTCTTGTTTTTCGTTTTCCTGGTTGAATATAAGTTTCCATTGTTTTATCACGCAATGAAGAGAACGAGATCGTGCGGTTGTTATTTTCCTTTGTTGATGGGGTGTATTTATAAACAGTGAGCACGCTATCTTTATTTATTGCTGATGCATACTCTGTGAAGCTTTGGTTTCAGAACATGGCGACGTTTGAACTGTACAGAAGGTCAACTATTGGAATGTGTCTCACAGAAACTCTGGATGAGATGGTCTCAAGTGGGACTCTTACTCCTGAGCTTGCGATTCAAGTGCTTGTGCAATTTGACAAGGTAAACCTGTTACTTGCTGCTAGATTTGTAGATATAACAGTTTTTCTACTTCTGTGGTTTGACGGATAGTCTATATAGTAATTCTTATCCTTCTCCCATGTTTTCCTTAGGTTTGTGCTTTTAGAGAAAATTTAGGAACAGTACAGAGAATTTACTGCTGCAGTTGTTGCCTTTTTGTGCAGTCTATGACAGAAGCTCTTGAGACGCAGGTGAAGAGTAAAGTTACCATAAAGGTATGGATTTAATTTAGATTTATAATCTTTACATAACCATTTCCGTATCTTGGTTGTTCAAAACTTCAAAGTACATGGATATGTTTAAAGAACCTGCAGGCAAAGCAGTAGTTCCAAACAAAATGCCAGTTATGTGGAAGTAGAATATTGCTCCTGCATTTTCACCTTAAGTTTCAAAAGATAGATGTCCTACCTAGTTTCTGCTTTATAATCATATTGATCGCATGTATTCTGTGTTTCTTCTTTCGTCTTTTGCGTGTTTTTTATACAAATCGTGTGTTCCTCCTTGGTTCATGGTTGCTTCCAACCGATTGGATTTCAGGAAATAGACGCATGCAGAACTATTTCCAAAACATGCAGCTATGCGCCTGTGCTTTTGTTTATCCGCCTACCTACTTTATTTTTGAAGCTTATGTTCATAATGATGGATGGAAATAGTAATGTGTTTTCAATATTATACTAAGCTTCATCATAAGTCTAGGGCATGTATTTTGTTTTAAACTTTGTGTAAGGCCAAGGGTAATTGCTGGTCTTCAAATAGAAAAGATATATCAGGGAGATTTATAATTAATAATGTCCTACTGAATCCTGAATCAGCAGTTTCTTTTGTTTGTGAAGTACCACGTACAGTCATTTAGTTTATTCCAAATGGTTGATGAATAGTAAAGAACGTAGCAGGGAGGGAGGTGCGTCAATTGTTCTCAGACAAGAAAATAATAATATAGTTTATACACAGATTATAAAGGAGTGGTAGAGAAACATGTTAAATGGCTTATGGAGTTCAGGCCAGTCTTCGGTATGTGTAGGAGATGTCCGTGGCAGTTACAAAATGTTGATAAATGCTTATAGTGAGATAAGGTCAATCAAATATTCATCCAGACTGTCAGGGGATAAGTTGACATTGTTATGATAAAGATTTAATAGACAGATGAAGATGATGTGCATATCGGGAAAGGCAACCTAATGGAACTCCAGTGTGAATGTGTGAGTTCTTAGAGGATGTGCACCACAAAGGAGGATTTGAAAGACCTAAAAATCTCTAGAGTGTTTAAATCCCATATTCTAATATAGTCCATTTTGAATTAAACGTTATGATACTTCCCAAGACATTTTGGAATATCAACTAACATTTTGCGTTGCCTAAACCGCACAATGTCTGCAAAAGTTTGTTTTTGGTTTGCTATGTAGTAGTTATGTGATTCTCTCAAAGGGATTTAGAAAATTATTAAGAAGAACCTACTAGATTTCAATTGTAAGTCATATTTTTCGGGAGGAATTAAACAACACTTGCATAAAGTATCTAAGCTCAATGCAGCCGGTTTCTGTTCACTAATCGTCGAACTAGCTATTTTATTAGCAAAAGATTTATGATTGTAGGGAGATTTAAAGTGTTCGACTCCATCTTGATTTTATCAATGAGCACCTTCTCAGCAGTGGAGCTGGTTATTGTTGAGCCCTAGATTGATTCAGTTGGTAGAGAGGAGAGTTGTACTTGGCAAATTACCAGATTGTGATATAAGGAAAGTGTTTGATGGAAAAAATAAACTTTTTTGGTTTACAAACCAATTTATATAAGTCATTGATCCTAAATACTCTTCTCTTGTACAATGAAGTAAAACAAAATAGAAGTGGTTGACAGAGTTGGATGAAGATAGGCTTTCTATTAGTTGGATTACCTTGGGAGCCTCAGAAGGTTATAAGAGTAAATTACAATTATGTGGATCCTGGAGGTAGTTGAATGTAACTACAGATGTCCAGTGTAGTGCTAGAAAATATGCTATGAGCTACATTCATGGTATCAAGTCATTATTCAATTGTTCTTTGCAAACTCTAGAAATTTAGATACGCTATCACTAATGTTAAGGAGGAAAACATGAGGGATTGAAGTGTTGTCTGACACGTATCGTATCGCGTATCACTGGGCTCCACGATACGAGCGTATCGTATCGTATCATACTTTAATATTAAAATAATGCAAAAAATAATTAAAAAATCAATAAAAATTAGTAAAAATCCGAAAAAAAATAAAAATTTTCTGAAATTTTCTGGTAATTGCTTTAAATTCATATAATGTAAGTTTAGTTATGATTGAGCATTCAACATTTAACAATTGCATCCAAATTTACATATTTTGAATCCAAAAAATGAAATACAGTTACATTTTACAAATTGTAATCAGGATCATCAACTAAATAATCTTCACCTTCTCCTTAGTGCAGTTCCTCATCATCATCATCAGTGACACTATTCTTCTTGAAAATCAAATTCTTCGTCTCCTTGATGTTGTTGTTGCGCTCCTTCCAAATTAATCCAGGCAATGTCTTCTTCAGTTAGGAGGGTATTTTCTTCAGTATCTTCCATAACCCAATCTTTTAATATATCAAAATTATCCAAACTTATTGGATCGAACTGGCTTTCTTCTCTATTTACTTTTTTTAATTGCCTACGACAAACAAAAATAAACAATTAGTAAATAATATTAACAATTGAAGACTGAAGTTAAACAATATTGAATTGAAAGTAATACAACATTACCTTTCATGAAGGCGCATGTTACTAACGAATATAAACTAAATCATTTAGTCTTTTATGTTTCCACCTGTTGCGCTTCTTTGTATAGATGTGTTCAAAAACACTCCAATTTCTTTTATAACCTGTTGCACTAAAGGTTTGGCTTAAGACTCTCACTGCAAAATCTCTAAGGTTTGGGCAATCACTTCCAAACCTATTCCACCAAACGTTTGTAAAAAAAGACAAACATTAGAGACATAATCCACAGTAATGTAAGATGCAACTTAAATATGAAAATAAACAATTTACCTAGACGCATAGTAGTGCGGTTACGAATTGCAACAGGCAAACCCATCAAGTGAAGAGCATTATCATATATCTCCATCTCTCAATGTATAGCATGATTAGCATCTGTTGAACTCTCATCAGGGACTAATCTGTCGATACAATCAATGATGCCTCGATTAACCTCACCGTCCATTTTGAAGCTTGCTGAGTACCTAAATGATAGGTTTAGATAATATGTTGCTGCATGAATAGGCTGATGCAATTGTTTATTCCATTTACTATCAATTATTTTTCACACGGGCATATAATCCCTCTTTTTTCCATTAAAGTTATTTCTAATTGCTTCTTTTGACCTATCCATGGCTTCATAAAGATAGCCCATAGATGGTTTCTCCTCGCTATCTGCCAATCTCAAAACCTTGACTAAAGGAAAGGTAATTCTCAACAATCTAACACATGCATTCCAAAATGTACTTCTGAAAACTGTGTCTGCAATCTCATTCAACTTTCTGTTTCTTCTATTTTGAGACAACTCTGCAAATTGTTGCCACTCGTCTGAGGAGAACATTCTCTTCAATGCTTGCTTCTGTCTCACAATACTCTATATAGATAAGAAGTTAGTTGTAAATCGAGTTGCAACTGTATGAATAAGCTCTGCACTATCTGGATATCTCCTCATCATATATAGTACAAATGCATGGTTATAGATGAATTTGGTGATATCTTGGCAACACTCAGTTGTTGCCTTTATCTCATCCATCTCACCAATATCCTCAAGGATGAGATCTAAACAATGGGTTGCTCATGGTGTCCAATAGAAAGTCCCATAAGTATCTGCTAACTCCTTCCCAACTGCTTTGTAGTTAGCTGCATTATCTGTAATCAATTGGACTACATTCTCTAGCCCAACCTCATGTATAACCTTATCAAATTCTTGTCATAGGATCTCTGCAGTGTGCCTCTCCTCTGACATATCTAGAGATCTAAAAAACATGAGTCATTTAGGACAGTATACAAGAAAGTTTAACAATGTCCTTCCTCGCCTATCTGTCAATCCATCTGCCATGATAGTGCATCCCGTTTCCTTCCACGACTGTCTCAAAGTCGAACAGTATTGTTACACTTAAATGACGGTCTGATCTAATATATTTCCTCTCAACTTCTGATAAGAGGGTATCCTGTATCCTAGAGCAATGTTACCAATTGCATCTGCCATTGCTTGAAAATGAAAATTGTTTTCTGCATTAAATGGAATGCATGCATCATAAAACCATCTCCCCACTGCAAGGTTTGCTTGATCATGCAGTTGTTCTGAAGCCATAGCAGCACGAGGTGTAGTGGAAGGAGGAAAGAATGAATGTATGCTAGAAGAAGTTCTTCCTCTACTCCTTACTGAACTTCCTCTTCTACCACCGCCAAAGTCTTCAGCAACCCTCTTTTCCCTGCTAGGTGCTCGTGAACTGCTACTACAAACTTCTGTTCTACCATTGAAGGCAAACTATCAGTGAATCCAAATCCAGTGGCAGTAGCAGCATCAGCTTCTTCAAACATCTCGAAATCATTCTTTTGTTGTCTCCTTTCATGTATACTCTCAATCATCTGCAAGCATTGCCATTTAATACCTTCTGGCAAACTTTTAACTCTGCTTGTGCATGGAGCAACTTCTTTTCTTGTCCCTGCTAGGTGGTGTTTCAACCTTGAAATTCTACCACTAACTACCTTTTCACAAAATAAGCATATGATCTTTAACCTAGAACCCTCCTCAATCGGTATACCCCACTATCATGCCAGATCATCAGACCGAGAATGAGAGTCTCTACCACCCCTTCCTACCATCTAAATGGAGTACTTTAATTCAAACAAAAACTTGAAAATAAAAGCACTTCGTAAATCCTCAATCTTCAAATAACACTCAAATGGAGTGTCTCCTACTTCATGAATGCAATAAAAATTGTATACACACACTTAATAACTTCATATTTTGTCATTCAAAAAAGAAAAATACGAAATAACATAAAAAACAATAAATATAAAAGGAAAAAATGAAGAAAAACATTAAAAATATACCAAAGTCCGAGTTAGGAGGCTTGCGCCGACACCATAGAGCACGATTTTGGAGCTATGAACACCAAAGAGGCGGGCGGGTTTCCGTTCGGCCGGAGACCCTTTATAAGGATCCCTTGCCGTATCGTACGATACGTGCAATACGCATCGTATCGTACGATACGGTGCGATACAGATAACACTGGGATTGAAGGAAGGGGCGAACCTCTGAGGGAGGCTGCCCCCCTTTTCTCCACTCTTTTTTACACACAATCTCCCATCCTAATACAACCTACCAGCCCTTATATAAGGAGTTGTAAAACGAAAATTGACCAAAATACCCTTAGTATAAAAAATTATCAAAATGCCCTTAGTACTTCAGGCAATTACAATAATACCTAAAAACATCAAACATTATAAAACTAACAACACCCCCTCAAGTTGGGAGTGAGATACTTCGAACTCTAAACTTGCCAAAAATCTTCATGTGTGGTCTCCAAATAGATAGAAGATGGAATTAGGCCATCTCTCTTACTTTATTCTTGTCAAATCATTAGAAGATAAAATAAGACCGCCTTTCTCTCTTTCTTCTTTTCAAACTTTTTCAATCTCCAAATCATTAGAAGATGGAATTAGGCCGCCCTCAAGATGGAATAGGACTACCTTTCTCTCTTTCTTCTTTTCAAACTTTTTCGCTTTTGTGGTTGCTGTTGGTGCTTACACAACATAATATAGAAGATCCGCCCTCAAGATGGAATAGGACTACCTTTCTCTCTTTCTTCTTTTCAAACTTTTTCGCTTTTGTGGTTGTTGTTGGTGCTTACACAACATAATATAGAAGATGTAATTTGGCATTTCAACCCCCCTAGGAGCTACCGCCATCTCTTTCTTCTTTATATTTTCCTCCGCTTTCTAACACAATATAATGTAGAAGATGGAATTTGGCATGTGCAGTCCCCCTTAGGAGCCGCCACCCTCTCTTTCTTATTTATATTTTTCTGCTCTTTCTTGGCTGCAAAACACATTTAATCAGTCCTCATGACTGCAATCTTCAGCATAAATCTCTTTTCTGTAACTTTCTTCATGCTGTTGTTCCAATGGAGACAACCATTGGGTACTACTTTATATCTTCTATACACTTTTTCTGAACTTTCAGCCCTCTTAACATTTCCTCGAACAGTTAATATGCTGCGAAGATATCTCAACGTACTCATGGTGAAGAGGGTATTATCCAGAGGGGCAGAAATGTCAATGTTGTAACCAGCTCTCCAAGCTGCTTCATACTGCAATTCAGTAAATTCCTCATCTTCTACTAAAAGGTCATTTATAGTCATTAACTCTTGTCCATAAAGATCGAGCACATGGGTGCAGCCAGTTTGCTGTAAGGTTCTCATCAACCCCTTGCAGGATTCCAAGCATCTTTCTCCATTTCCAGCTTGATGTGGCATCAACTGCTCATTCCCCTGAGAGCCATTCATACTCTTCTTCCAACTGGAGGCATCACCATGCTTCATTTTTGCAGTTCTTATCAACAAGTCGTAACTCTCAAGAGCCTTACTCCAGTTCCCTCATGCTCATAGATAGTGATTCGAGATGGCAACTTATGAGATTGAATGATTCCGTAAATGCTATCAGCCTCATTGATCTTTGTTACCGCTGAGACCAACAATTCCACATGTGCTGGGAGCATTTCGAAAAGAGAAAAGTCAGGGTTTCCCAGTGTAAGACTCTTAAAATGCTCTTTGCACCAAAGCTCCACATCCACGATGAGCATGAAATGGTTCCAAGTTCTGCAGAACATGTAGAGCTGTGATTCTCATATTGTGAGGGAGACCTGAATCGTCCACATCTATCAAAGTCCCAGCAAATGTTCTCTAGCCCAGGATGAGATACTCCAGGCAAAGCTTCTGCAGATGGCAGAGAACCTGGAAAGATGTTGAGTAATCAAAGTGTAGGAGATTCATCGGTAGCATGGAATGATATTACTGCGTTTCACATCCTTGAAAGATCTGCAGTTGCAGGCAATGAAAATGAGGAAGTTGTGGGACAGCAGAAATAATTATGATATATGATATTGCTGCGTTTCACATCCTTAGATGTTTGCCTGCAGTTTTATCAGCTCTCTTCCTCACATAAGCTTTTTTAGATTTAGTCCTGTCACTGCTTTTAATTTCCATATCCAATTGGGCTGGATGTGAACCACCACGAACACCAGAGAGACTACTATCCACTGTTATCTCATCAGATCTTTGCATTACTTCACTCTAGGATTTGTTGTCCGCATGTATTAAGTGTGCAGCCACCATCCATAAATGCAGTCCATATTTCAATAACTGCAGGTAGTTAAAGCAGCCCTTCTTAAATGCCATAAAAGTTTACAGACCCAATGACTGTTCTCAACATTGAATTCTTTGCTCCACCATAATTGCCTCTTATATTCCCTGCCCAACATAATATTGCAGCTACTAATATGCAATTAATTCATAATACAAACACCACAGCTAACTTTTTCCTAACACATTTACATCTGAATAAATCCAGCCGCCATATGCAATAAATGAAATAATTCCAGCCACCAAACTGCACCTGTAACGTCTTCCTGCACCACTTTCTTGGGAATTCAAATATACAATAAATGTGCTACCAAATCCAATAAAGACAGCCACCATAATCTTCTCAACATTAAATTCTCTGATTGACACAATTTCAAAGGAACAAAGATGAGAGGAATTGATCTTTGTACGTTGTCTATCTTGATTAACCTTCACCATAGATCGGCGTACTTGAATTGCACGAGGCAGAAGTCCCTTTAATTGCATAGCCCAAAAACAAAATTGGATTAACAATGGCAGATCATCATCAAGGCATCATCCTCTCCATGAAAGATCATTTTCCTCCTTGTTCAAACCTTTGACAACATCTCTGGGACATCTGAAAGCCAGATCCTTAGATATAAACCCAGTTCCATCCCATTTCTGAGGGTTATGGCTTGCAAGCCTTCAATAAACACAATCAACACTTACACATATTCAGCATATACTCATACTTAGCAGGAAGAGAAACGTTCAAGCAGTGACTCTGCATAAGTCCCATATATAGTTGGCAGTGGTATATCCTCCAGTCTTTTCTCCTGATGCAGCCAAGAGAAGATCATTCAACATCTTTGTGTTCAAGAAGAAATTCCTTGCATTCATCTTCACCAGTCTCTTGAACTATCTCCATTCCTCAAGGTGTATATCCAACCATTGCTCCCTCGACTAGAGCTGTGTATAGTTCTATCATTGGTGGCTTCCCCAAGTTGAAGTAGTCATCAAAAAACTTTAACACCACGGTCTAGATCTCCACAGTAAAGATAGCACCTCATTGTTTGTATCACAATAAAAACATTAGGGAAATAGTTGTCTTGCTTCAGCATATCCAAAAGTGTTTCTAATGTCTCTACACTCCGGAGTTCAGCACAAGCATGAAGGGCAACATGATACACAGTCAATTGCCTGTTCAAAAAGGCACTCCTATAAACATAATCTGCAGTAGGAATGTTGTACAATTCTTCTTCAGAAACTCCCATCATCACATTTTCGGCAATGTCACTTGATGATTCAGGAGAAGACCCTCCCTTAGATTGCTTGAAAAGCTCAACTATCTTCTTAGTTGTCTCCTCTGTTAGGTTTTTTGTTCTTATAAGCAGATATTAGCCCAGCATAGCAAAACTTGTTCAATCCTAAATCTGCTGTAGTCATATCCCGAACAATTGCATAAACTCGATCAAGACGACCAGCAGCAGCACAGGCATTCAAAAGACAGATATATGTGTGTGGACTTGGTTTCACTCCACATATTTTCATCTCTTCCAGAAGCTAAACAGCAGCCTCCGCATCCTTGCATTTTTCACGTGTTGAAATGAGGAAGTTATACAATGGAACATCAGGAACCAATCCCATAGCCTTCATCTCGTCCCTGAAAAAGAAGACATCTTGAAGTCGCATCCTTTCTCCACACTCACTACACTATCGCCGTCAATATTTTCATTAATAGGCTCTGATACCAAGTAGAAATTCAGAGACGCATTGCAGAAGATTAAAACAAGAATATCACTAATGTTAAGGATGAAAACATGAGAGATTGAAGGAAGGGGCGGACCTCCGATGGAGGCCCCCCCTCTTCTCCACTCTTTCTTACACACAACCTCCCACCCTAAATACAACATACCAGCCCTTATATAAGGAGCTGTAAAACGAAAATTGACCAAAATACCCTTAATATGGAAAATTACCAAAATGCCCTTAGTACTTCGGGCAATTACAATAATACCTAAAAACATCAGAAATTATAAAACTAACACTAAGAACACTAAATATGCATATTCTTCAACACAAACAACCATTTAAGGGAGATTTGATGCAAGCTATTGTAGAACAGTAGAAGTAATATGCTATGGAGTATAGTAGAAGCAATACACAAAGGAGAATGTGATGAACTAAGTAACAGATTCCTTTCTGGATAAGTGACAAGGAGCAAGATCAGGTGCATCTTGCAAACCTGGTGTTCGGTGAGGTGCTCAGAAAATTCATGCAGGGACACCCTAGTAGAAACTATAATCTTTGCACCTCCCAATCTCTGAACCATTGACAGTTTCTCGTTATCAATGGGATTAATGAGACTCCAACGCAACTGATCTATTGAACAGGCTTGTGGCTGTTGATGATTTCATGGGAAAAGGAAATTGTTAAAATGGATATGAAGATTGGAATAACCTATAACCACAGAATATGTTACATGTTTTTTCAAATTTTAACTTGTCATTATGATGTTGCAAAGAATCCGAGACATGGAATACTGATCCATTAAATTTCATTATGCAATGCTAAGGCTGATCAGTGATTATACAGTTGGGTGCCCCCAGAAACCATCTTCTTCTAGACCAGTTTGGGTATCAATTTACACCCAAAGCCTGTACAGTTCTGGCGCACCTGTCATATAGTCACATAGGGATTGGGGTTGGACCTCGAGGCAGTAGAAGCCCAGTCCGGCCTTAAATACCCCATATTCAACAAGTCAAAAGAATAAAGGCATGCAAATACTATAACTTGATTCTGATTCATAAGAATCGTCATGCCAAACTCTGACCTTCATGAAAATCATGTCTACTTTATGAAGGCTGTAATATAACTAGGTAATATAACTAGATTTTTTGTTGAGGTACATAATTCAACGTTATCTCAGACTGCAACAGATGTAATCCCCGTGGATTTGCAATTCCATGATATCATGTTGGCTAATCTTGCCTAGCCACTTGGATGAGCGGGTCCTGATTGGACCTTGGCTCAGTGGACTTGGGTGCAGCTAAAAGGAGATATCCAATTTTGAGTGTACAAAGTCTTGGTATGTCAACCAGCTTTTTGGGTTCATAACTAGGCGGATGCATAATTAAGGTGCATTTTCACCTCAAAGACAAATTTTCATAGTTTTAGCATCATAGGTGAGCTAAACTGTGTTAACTTCTCAGAAAAATAAAACCAATCACAGATCAAGATCATTGAGAAGACAACTTATTTGTTGAATGATGATGAGGAAAACACCCTCATAACCTAGTTGTCAGGACTTCTCTAAAGGGTTATTGCAGTTAATAAGGTCACGCTAAGGAAGAAAAGTTGTCTAAAGTAGACCACTTGCCAAAGTTAACCTATTATTTAAGGTCATTTAAGTTTCCTACCATTGTTTAACTTGGTTCATGGAAGTGTCAGTTTCTTATGCTTTCCTCTGCTATAATAGGTTTGGAACTCAACGTAACGTTAAAGTTAGATTCCTTTGGTGAATTATTAGGTAACTATAAGTTCATGCTAAATTATTACTAGGGCTTCAGAAGGTGGAAAACACCATGTCCAAGACAAGGTTGAGTTGCTCCATTCAACTGCCAAATACCCAATCCAGAGGAACAACACGCAACCTATCATCCACTATTCCATTCCATATGTTTTGGAATTTGTAAACTGCAAACCCTTTGGGCCTGTTCGTCTACTCCAAACAATCTGAGCTCTGAGTGGAATCAAGAAGGTATAGGATCATATGAGGTAGAGTATGTAGAAATTCCATATATAATCCCTTGTTTTGGTGGAGAAATCAGGCTGGCTTCTCGAGGTTTAGTTATGTCTAAGTGCAACACTGGTTGATGAGAAGGTGCATTGATGTTGTTCCACGTCAAGAGGGAAGGTGGTGAGATGGGAACCTATTAGGGAAGCAGGTTGTGAAGGCCCTATCCCGATCCATTTGGATGTTCTGCAGTATTGTACTTCTGGCCGTCACATAGTTATTAGATCCCTGCAAGAGTATCAGGCTGTACTTGAACACCATGGCCTTCTGATGGCCATAAGCTGCCCTTGATCAGGAGTTACGAAGGTGTCTTGTTTAATGTTTCAATTAAGTATTTTTCCAAATGGTCTCCACTGCTTCTACTATGGTAAGTAGGTTAAGAAGGCTGACAATTCCAAGCCAAATCGCCAAATTTGACAGGGCAAGTTGATGAGGCTCGTCATGCTCTGGACATCTTCTTTGGAGTAACGATTCATAGATTACACATTGCTCCAAGAGAAAGGAAAAGGCTGATGTCTTCCGTTCCACTAAAAATTTTGATAATTCAGAAGTTCCACACCTCTATAGGTGTCAGTGAAGGAATAAGGATTTTCTTTATAATTGCATTAAAAGATGAAACCAGGGAAGTATTGCAGGTCCTTGTGTGGTGAGAACTTAAATGATGAAAACCTGGTGGGAAACAATCAAGCTTGTCAGTGCTAGAGTAGAGGTCTTATGTATACTCTTCATTATTAGGGGAGGTAAGTTCTTCTTGCTAACCTACAGCCTACATCTATGTCAGCTATGGAGGAAGGCATAGATAGATGGAAGACAAAATAACAAGGTGAACTTGTCTGTGTGTGTGTGTTGGGGGAAGGGGGGTTCGTATTTGATCGCAAGTTAAGCATAGAATGCAATTGCGATTTCAGCGTCTTGTTTACTGGAAAATATAAAAGTGTGAAGTGAGGAAAAGAACAAAGATTGCTTCTAAAGCAGAATAAAGTTACAACAATCTTCTCACCAGTAGTCTCCTTTGCATTTGGACAGAATGCATATGACAACGCAACTTGCCGTTAATGTTTTGGAGTTTTACTTTGCTAATTGCTTACAATAATCATCAAGCGTCTAGGTTCCCTATCTCTTTGATTTATCTCTGTTTCTTTCCTTCCTGGTGAGCTGAACTAGAAGCAACTTTCTAGCTGCCAAATCGTAACAAAACAAGATAATAGGGGTTTAATTTTAATACTTTATCCTCAAATCAGAGGGTTGAGATGACGAACGTATATCCTTACATATTCCATGTTGCAAGGTTCTAAAGGCTCTACCTTGTCCTTTGCATTCAATCTAGTGTTTTTCACTTTCTAGGATACAGCTTTGACCAATTAATTTGGAACACCTGGGCTTGTCTCATGCCACTGTTTAATCTCTACATGCATTCTAGGGTAGAATGTATTGCTGATACAAGTTCCCTTTTTGAACTTCGATTTTAGATATTCCAGCATACAGTATGCCCCCCTTTTGTGGGCTGTGGTAGCTTCATTCATATAACCATATTCATAGCATATCCTGTGCTCCGTCTAGTACTTGTATGATAACCATATAACCATATTCTTGAAGAATCCTTCAGTATCTCTTGATACCATTTAGCTTCTCTTAGCAGTTTTGGCCAAGGCTGTCATTGACCATAACTGGTGTGCAATCGTTTACATCTATCTTACCATTCTGTTTAGTAACAGATACCTTTTCTTGAGAAAGATGAACACTTTTTCTTTATCTCAAGATTTCTCTGCCCAATAATTAATGTGGCGGTATGAGGTCCTTGACATATAGGACTCAACTCTTTGAATCCTTTATTTCTTCCACATCATCTTTTGTTCTTGCAATATCATCGTTTTCTACTCATGAACCCTTAGACCTGGAGGGTAAGTCATGTCCAGGCAAATGACATACTTATCTTTATTCAGGTTACCATGAATAGACGCATGTCATATCTAATTGGTGCAAGGTCCACCAATAGATTGCTCATAAGCATGTTCTCTAAACAAATATAATTCCTACATGTCATTGCAGTTTTCACTGAGTCTATGACTTGGAGCTGCCAGAGTTTACTCGATCTGACTAAACTATTCTTTTCTTAGAATGAGGATGTCTTCTAATTTGTAAGGCAATCTGTTACCAGTTCAATCTCATTTAAGTGCTTTGTTTGGCTCCAATCAATCTTGCTCATTGTTTACTTGATCCACATAGTTTCGTAACGGTTATTTCCAATTATTGCCTCATCTTTTGTCAGTTGTACATCTAAGACGTGATTCTTTGTTCATGGTCATATAGTGCTATCTTGCACTGTTATAGAACTTGATTCATTCCTCGAAATAATATTTATTTTCTGTTTGGTAGTCTCCTGCCGATGTTACATTTGTAACTCCAGGTTGTTGCTGAACATAAGGATTGTCTTAATATGGACAATGTGATTCTTTATGTAGTGGAAAAATATTTCTGCGGATACTTTTTCCAGTGTAGGCGATGGTTTCAAAGCGGCCATTGACTCATAATCCTTCCGGAGAGGTTTACTCTGATTTTGTTAGACATAGTTTCTTATACTGCTCCTTGTAGGGTAAACATTAACTTGCTGTTTGGCTGGAAAGAAGTATCCTGCACAATATACTTTGTACAGCTTATTTCTTGTGATGTTCTAGGGTGAATGGTTGAGATTCTTCAATATATTATACACATATATATATAAGCAATGGTAGGGTACTTCACGAATATATATTCCCAAATGGTAGTCATCCAATCGCCTTTTAAAAAGAAGCAAAATAGTATCAGGTGCATTAAATGCATTGTACTTTTTGCTTTTTATAGTTTCAAACTCAACCATTGAAATCAGTCGCCTTTGAGAGACGATTAGGGATGGGCTTCTTGCCGTTG
The DNA here is from genome assembly GCA_036023115.1 of Brasenia schreberi. Classification (NCBI taxonomy): domain Eukaryota; kingdom Viridiplantae; phylum Streptophyta; class Magnoliopsida; order Nymphaeales; family Cabombaceae; genus Brasenia; species Brasenia schreberi. The sequence goes on along the minus strand of JAYKKT010000061.1, from coordinate 6,830,884 downwards.
TCTCTATTGTCCATCAAGGGCCATCAAATGATGTTACTCAGGAGTATACTCGTAGAGTACCATATACACACACACACACACACACACACACATATATATATATATATATATATATATATATATATATATATATATATATATATATATATATATATATATATAGAGAGAGAGAGAGAGAGAGAGAGAGAGCATAGTTCTTGTGCATACTCCCATACTCAAATATATTTAAAAATCTCGAGCCTTTGATCATTGAGATCAAACTTTAAAAAAAGAAGAAAAATAGTACTAGGTGTATTAAATGCACTGTACTTTTTGCTATTTTTAGTTTCAATTCAGGATGTTTGCACAAATTAATGCACATTTACCTTGTTTCTCTCTCTCTCTCTCTCTCTCTCTCTCTCTCTCTATATATATATATATATATATATATATATATATATATATATATGTATAAAATATGTATGTATTTGAGAAAGATATAGATATTATGTTGGTTGTATTTATGTGAGGTCACAACGAATGTCTCTGTGGTAAATATGGCCTCTTTTCTGAGCCTGTCATCTGTTACTGACTTTTGGGTCATTTCCTCAGATAATAACGTTTCTTAAGAAAGACATCTTTTTGGCTTCGCAGGGGCATTTGCATACATACCGGTTCTGCGATAATGTGTGGACGTTCATTCTGCAGGATGCAACTTTCAAGAATGAAGAATGCCAAGAGAATGTTGGCAGGGTAAAGATCGTCGCCTGTGACTCGAAGCTGCTGTCACAATGAAATGTGTGTCCGATGCCATAGACAAACAAGTCTTATGTTCGAGTAGTAATGCCAGATCAGCTGCATGTGACTAAGGAGCCAGTTTCCTCTGCTTTTCCTCCATCGTAATTCTCTCTCTCTCTCGATGGAAGCTTTATTTTTTATCTGTACAACTGAAAACTTGTCAGCAACTCTTCGTACAGAATACCCCCAAAACTTTGGAATTTTTACAACGAAAGTAAGACTTGTTGACGACAATGGTCTCGTTTGATTGAGAAAATAGCTGCTTTAACCGCTTCACTGTGGAGCTTTTCATATGGCAAGGTGGGTCTGGTTAGAGGCCTGCGACATGCATGCCTTGAGCACTCAACTCGTGTTACATTTTATGCCAGTTGAGAACGCAGGGAACCCTCCTGTGAGGCCCCTTTTACTGTAATAAGGCTTGGGGAGGAACCCTGTTGAGAGTACATGCAGGATACATCTAATTCGGAGGTTTGATAATAAAACTTGTTGGTTGTTTGGATTCAATATGTCCGCAAGGGCTCTGGTATTTTTCTTTTTATCTGGAAAAGAACCAGCACTCGAATTACCATCTCACCGATTTTCCATTCTGAATACCCGAGATCCACTTGAACACCAAAAAGGGGACCGATGATAGATAATAGCAGAGCTTGGAAGCCATAGAAGTTAGTAATTTGAGGATAATTGACATTCTAAATGAATAGTACTGGCACTAAGAAACTCACTCTTCACAACGAATGCAAGCAGATTATCATACCATCGATTTACACAAATTATACCACAAATCACACTTCATTAACTCGTGACAAGTAGAACATCAAAGCTGACACAAAGAACTTCCAAAAACCTCAACTGGTGCACGTCTAGCTCTGCTCCTCCCCAGCAGCATCCTCTGCAGCAGCGGCCATCAACTCATCAAAATGTTCTGTCTTTCCCAGCAAGATTTCAATCTGCAAATCAGGATTAGGACTTAACATGATCTTCGGAATGAGATCAATAAAATTAGGTTGTCATATGGCATACCTTGGCCTTTTGGATTGAACGCCCTCTTGATTCATCTTTCATGTCAACAGTTGATGTCATGATCTCTGGTAATACATGTTTGTTAGGTGTATCCGTTGTGTTTGTGTTTGTGTGTGTGTGTGTGTGTGTGAGAGAGAGAGAGAGAGAGAGAGAGAGAGACTCACTCCTTTCTACAGCCAATCCGTTGTTCTTTAGTATCTCTGCTACAGTGACAACAGTTGCAATAGCTGCGCATTTGTAGAGAAAACACAAGTGAGCAATCAGAACCCAAAAAACAGAACTCATCTATGTCACACGGGTGCGGGATACGGTAAATTTCAAAAATTTTGGGTGCGACGACACGGCTAGGGTATATAATATAATATATTATATATAATATTCAAGCTACAACAAGTGAGACATCAATTAACATAAGTATACGACAATAGCAAGTACACAACTTTATATTAAAGCAAAACACATAAATGGTAAACAACTACTAATTTCATCATAATACACAAATCAATCTTCACTATCCGGACCCATTTATCCAAAAAGACCCAAACTTCAAAATCGATATGAGATTTTGAAGTGTCGAATATCCACACAAAAGGAAGTAAACAAGGTCCGCGTTGAGATATTTTTCTATGTTCATTGGCGGAGTTTCATGGGCTAATTTCATCATAATACACAAATCAATCTTCACTATCCGGACCCATTTATCCAAAAAGACCCAAACTTCAAAATTGATACGAGATTTTGAAGCGTCGAATATCCACACAAAAGGAAGTGAACAAGGTCCACGTTGAGATATTTTTCTATGTTCATTGGCGGAGTTTCATGGGAGATATGGAAGACAAAACTGAAGGAGCATTTTGGAAACTATGGTGAGGTAACTCAGGTGGTCATCATGGGAGATAAGGTCACAAGTCGATTAAGAGTCTTCGGTTTCATCGTCTTCACGGATTACTCCCTCTTTGATCGGGTTCTGCAGAATAAATACACCATAGAGGGCAGAACTGTGAGTTAAAAAAAAGTTGCATTTTTTTTTTTGCGATGCCGTACCGACACGGTGTCGGTGTCGCACCCGTGTCGAGGTCGACACTCCACCCCTTAGAAGTGTTTGTGTGACTTAGAAACTCATGACATGGAAACAAATGATAATAATACCAAACAGGAAAAAGAAACAAAAAAAAAAAAACAAATTAAATGACAGAATAGGAAACCCGAAAGTGAACCAAATCAAAATTCATAACCAATAATGACCAATCTAGCTTCCGTAAATGGAACCTTCACATACGGAGTCCATCTTTTGGTGTAGGAACACGCTTTAGTTTGGACATAATATCAGTAGTGTGCTTAGTAATATACCATAAAACAGCTCATGATATCATACATGTATCATTGCAATTTGATGTAGGGCATTTTCTTGAACTGGTATGAACAATCTTAGGAGAGAAAGCTGATGACTTCAAGCGGTTTCAAATAAAAAACAGAGGTGAATGAATAAGAGATGATGAAGGGAGAGATGAAGAAAGATACCTTAAGATGAGGATGTGAAGACAAGAAATTATTCTTACCTCTTTCATATCAATTATATTAGTTTCATGAAAGAAGCCATACCATTATGTCATCAATAACACGAACTGATTTGGTGAAATTCGTTACCCAGTGATTACAATCTCACAAAAGTAACCCTCTATGCAATCCCCTCAAATAGGCATATAGATGCCAATGATTCCTGGATTCGTTAGGGTTTTTATATGTTTACACTCCAATAATCCAAAAGTGACTTCAACTTTCAAGTATTCCTGCCAAAGTTCAGATAGCTGAGAAATCTTCACAAATGAACTTGGTTATCACTAGTAATGTGTTTGATTTATTAACATCACAGGGCAACCAGAATAGCTAATCTATTGTCACAATTATCAAACAGAAGATCGCTTAACTCATCCAATGCAAGCACAAATGAGTTGAATAAGAGTGGTGATCCGATATCCTTTCGTTATAAGCAGGGTAAATGAGTTCTTGTATCAGAAAGGAGAGTTCCTCTCGAGGCAAGCATACCCTGTAGCGGGAAATACCGGGTATATTTCATATGGAGTGTTCAAACTTTGATTTTAGTCACTGGAAAAGGCCGCCTCAAAATGGATTCCATGACTTATAAGCAAAATATCTTTGACAAGGATCGACTTTTTGTGGGCATTTGATTTGGAGACCACATATTGTTTTTTATTTCACCATGATTTGAGCATCATGCAAATCATGAAGTAGACGCATCCTCTAATGACAAGTTCCAATTCCCATGTAAAACTCCATGTTGCATTAATGAGTATGGGAGTAGAATTCCTTTCTCAAATAGACACCAGTCCATCTACACCTGGCATGCAATCTTGATCTGGTGCATGCAAATATAATCTGAATAGACCCACAGCACAGCCAACATCCAATCTCATAATGGTAGAGTTTGTGGGCATTACTAATTCTTGATGCTCTAAATGCCTATTGCACATCAGTTCCTTCAGAATGATTTTAAAAATGGTCTATTTAATAGGCCTTCAGAGGTACCTCACTTAGATGTGCTTCTCCTTACCGAGTAAGGACACAACAGACAGATGTGGGTATCATACTGGATATGGATATGCTAAGAATATTATTGAAAATTTTGTCAGTCTTGATCAACTTTATCAAAACATGCACAAGAGTGTAACGGAAAAGCCAAAAAATCCTTTCTCTTTCCTCACACGTGTGCTGGTGTGCACACACACAAAAACAAATAAATACATACATACACATACACATTACTGATTATAACACATCTAGCAGATAAACCATCAATTCTACAAAAACCCAGATAAGAAAGGTCGTGAATCTCTAACATATGCTCAAGTCATATTGCAATTTACACTTACAGTAGCAATGACCCATGACAAAACATGAGTTCACGAAAAAGAGGCGCAAATTTCCTCTAAATCAATTTGCATGCATCATGTAGCATCCAAGAGCTTGCAACAATAAACAAAAATTAACACAAACACACCTGCATTTTTAAATCAAGAAGAAAAACAGAGGAAATATGGGAAGGGATTCACAAACTATTCATAATCATGAAGGCTATGATAATCACATTTGTTAATTTGCTATGCCTAGATGGCCAAGGAATTGCTCAAGCATTTCAACAAATAGAATAATGGAAAAAACAACAAAGTGAAAATGTTAATTAGCAGCCTTACCCATGCCCAGAGCAGAAAGCTCCACTTCTTCATTCTGCTGCATATATCGCTGGAACATGAAGAAGAACTATCAGACATCGATCATGATTCACTATGGAGAGGAATAAAATGTGATAAGAGAATGAATAAAATGTGATAAGAGAATAAACACTCATACACCAAGACAAATGGTAACCATTTCTCATACAGTAAATCACCAAATGGGTTTCACAATAAAGCAACACAGCATTCAAGAAGAAAATGGGAAGACGAGAAATCTAGCCATAAGCATCATAGCCGAACTCACATGACCGGTTTCTCTTGTATGGCAAAACAGGATTTTAACATTGGAAGTTAATATGAACTAGTATAACCCCACTAAATTTTCATCATGCTGTCCCCAGAAGGAAAAGCCATCCAGCTAAAGGGATCGGATCCCATTCTGTAGGTCAGCAGTTTGACAGTCAGGGTGGGCATCTGTTAGGGGTATGTGCGATGTATTTCCTGCATCTAACTCCAAATTCCTTCCAACACTTTGTCTGGTCCCTCACCCTAACTCCAGCTTGTATGAAAAAAGTTCGTCATCGTGCTTGGACATTAGAAAAAGATACATTTTTATTTTCATTGAATTAGCTGAGAAACTAATGATACAGTTGCTAGATGCCGCTCCTCACAATAAGCGTTGGGAGAAAACAAGAAATGGAAAGGAATACTATTTGTCATGAACTACGATTAGGTTTAATTCCTCTTCAGTTCCCTGATTAATATCACCGAAGCACTCAAAACCAAACACAAACGGAGAACGCATGAGCACAAAATCTACTATCTTTTTCAAACGTTTCCAGCGACTGCAGAAAATACGACCACAATAACCCATCAATCGAAGAGAAAAATAAAACATAGAGCAAAAGGAAATCTCTCACACTCAAATTCTTATCTTGAAAGAATTCCACAAAGCAATAGTACAGTACCAACAAAAGAGGAAGTATATAAAAGAGAATAAAAGGGCGACCAGAAAAGGAAGTATATAACAAAAGAAGATAAACCCTGAATTCAAAACACCTAACATAAACTACGAAAACAAAAGCGAGCGAGAGAGAGAGACCTTGGCAAGATTGACGTAGAAGAAAAGTGGTTTCTTGGTGTTGGAAACCTGAATCCTGTTCTTCTTGTGGGTCTCGGAGATGCTGATGTTGTTGACCGCACTCGTGATTTCCTCCATTAACGCAATAGCAAGAAAGAAGAGAAGAGGGAGGGAGGCGCAACCGGCGTAGAAATTCAGACTGGATTGAGAGGCCGTCAGGGTTTCCTTTAGGGATCAATTAATAGATATTTAAAGCTATATTTTCAACCGTCCTCCTGAGGTGCCGTCAACTGTAACTTTCAAGCTATCGCTAACACTACAACCCAACACGAACACGACCCGGCCGATGTTTATCGTCACAAAGCGACTCGCCCAAGTTGCACTCGAGGCAAGGAATTTGCTGAGACTCGTAACACTAAAACTAAAACATAGCCTTTCATGACAGTAAGCGGGTCAGATACATTAGCATTTAGGGTCAAAATACCAATTTGTTTTTGTTGCAGCAACTGCGAAGCCTTCGAGTGGAACAAGAAAGTTTTTTGATAATATGGGAAGTTGGCGAAATTCGAAGCAAGCCGATCTATATTATGTTTTAAGAAAAGTTAGCTATTTGCGATTTTATTTATCTAAGTAATCTTACCTCACCCAAGAATAGGTCCATGGCTGTTTTTCTACCTCGATTATTTTTATTTTCTATTCTTTTTTTAATTTAAGTGAACCGATTACTCTTTGGATGGACTTTGATATCTTGTTTTTTTTATATAATTGTTGATGCCGAAAAATAATCAAGAAAGATACTTACCGAGTTCTCGAACGTTAAAAGGGAGATAACAGTTCAAAACTACCTGTATTGCATCGTCACATTTTGGCGACAACAATGGTCATACATTCTATCGGCGTTGCATTTTTGTCGTGAAGATTTGGTCCACCGGCTCAACACTTAATATCAATAATCTCACTATTGCTCCGTAATATTTTATATATAATTGTTTTAATGATATTTTACCATCACAAAATATGGCAGTCACACATGATAATAAATGCACTCATGATTGAGTTCACCTGTTTTTGACACGAGCAGACGATGATACGGCGAGCACGAAATTGCCAGCTCCGTCTCTGTCTTCGAAGACGATGGACAAGTAGACTTTAGGCTAATAGGTGCAAGTAATGAGGCTATCTGTCCACTAATCAAGAAGGGTGGTGGTGACCATAGCAGGTGTGCCCACCTCTCTCCCAAGGAAGGAAGAATAGCGATGCAGACAATGGCTTCCACCTCAATTCCCGTTCTTACCCCAACCAAACAGCCTAAATCCCACCCTGCAAGCCGTCCGTTTTCTCATATTCATTTCGACGATGACTCGCTTACGCGGAAACGCCTTCCATGGACGCACAAAATTCGGGAACTGACCCGTTCCGGGAATTATAGAGAAGCGCTTAATTCTTACGTCGATATGTTATCGTCGGGAATTCCGGGGGATAATTTCGTCTTTCCGGCAGTTATCAAGGCGGGGACCACCATCGAGGACCTCTTCGCCGGAGAACAAACCCACGGCCTTGTCATCAAGACTGGGTACAACCGTTCTGCCACTGTATGAAACACTATCATCACCATGTACGGTAGTTGTGGCCGAATTGTTGATGCACTTCGGGTGTTTGACGAAATGCCGGACAAAGATGACGTCTCGTGGAATTCTGCTATTGCTGCATTGTGTCAGGCAGAGGAGTATGAGGCGGCCTTGAGGTTGTTCAGAGAAATGCAAAGGGTGTGCCTGAGACCAACTTCTTTTACGTTGGTTAGCACGTTTTCAGCGTGCCGGCATCTTCATCAATTGTTGCTTGGTAGAAAGCTGCATGGTTTTACTATAAGGAGGGGCTTGTTAGGTGCGGAGACGTTCGCTACCAATGCTTTAATTGCGATGTATGCGCAGCTAGGAAGGATTAGAGAGGCGAGGTCTGTGTTTGACTTAGCCCATTGTGGGGGAGAGATAGATCTTGTCTCGTGGAACTTTAGGATTGCTGCTTATACTCATAATGATTTGTTCGATGAAGCATTGCATTTCTTTCAATTTATGATGGTGGTGAAGGACATTACGCAACCAGATGCCGTTACCCTTTCCACCATACTCCCTGCTTGTGCTCAAACTCTGCGTCTGAGATTTGGCAAAGAGGTTCATGGATTTGCTGTAAGGAATAAGGGAATCTTTCTTAATGACTATGTAGCCAGTGCTCTTGTTGAAATGTACTGTAATTGCAGTAGAGTTGAGGTTGGTATGAAAGTATTTGAGATGGTGCCTGGGACTAAGAGGATTGGGTTGTGGAATGCCATGATTGCTGGTTATGCTGGGAATGAGCGTGATCATGATGCTCTTGATCTTTTTGTTGGCATGTTATTGGATGCGGCTACACCGAACCCAACTACCATAGTAAGTATTTTGCCAGCCTGTTCGCGGAGCAATGGTTTTCATGGTGGTAGAGATGTCCACAGTATGGTGGTGAAATTGGGGTTTGATTCAGATAGGTTTGTTCAAAATGCACTGATGGACATATATGCTAGGTTGGGGAAGTTACAGATCTCTAAAAGAATTTTCCAGCTGATGAAGACTAAAGATTTGGTGTCATGGAATACCATGATAACTGGCTATGTTGTTGGTGATTATCATGATGAGGCACTCAAGTTATTTGGGGAGATGCAGAGATACAGTGGAGGATATCTCCGACCGAATTCAGTAACACTGATGTCTGCTCTTCCTGCATGTGCATCCTTGGCTGCATTTGCAAAGGGCAAAGAGATACACACGTACGCCCTTAAGAATGACCTGTTGTATACTAATGTTGGTGTTGGCAGTGCAATTGTTGATGTGTATGCCAAATGTGGATACCTAAATGCAGCTGAAAGAGTGTTCGATCAAATGCCTGAAAGGAATGTAATCACATGGAATTCTCTCATTATGGGTTATGGGATGCATGGACAAGGTGATGAAGCCCTTCATCTTTTTCATAAGCTGGAAGCAGAGGAGGAGGTTCAGCCTAATGAGGTCACTCTTATTGCTGTCTTTGCTGCATGCAGTCATTCTGGGCTGGTGAAGCAAGGCCGAGAAGTTTTCTGGAAATTGCAGAGAATGGAGTATTCCTTTGAACCACAACCTGATCACTATGCTTGTATAGTTGACCTACTTGGCAGAGCAGGGGAGTTGGAAGAGGCTCACCAGTTGATAATTAGTATGTCATGCAAACCTGATGCTGGCTCATGGAGCAGCTTGTTAGGAGCATGCAGGATCCATTACAATGTAAGGCTCGGGGAAATTGCTGCAAACCATCTTTTCACTCTAGAACCCCACGTAGCTAGTCACTATGTTCTCCTCTCCAATATCTATGCAGCGTTAGGACAGTGGGAAGCAGTGAATAAAGTTAGGAGAATCATGAAACAGAGAGGAATCAAAAAAGCACCTGGTTGCAGTTGGATTGAAGTAGGCAATGAAATTCATCATTTTCTGGTTGGAGATGGTGTTCATCCTCACTATGGTGAAGTTTGTGAATTCTTGGATGTGCTTGCAGAGGAAATGAGGAAACACAATTATGTTCCAGACACAAGCTGTGTACTGCATGACATTGATGATGCTGAAAAGGAGTTGCTACTGCGTCGCCATAGTGAGAGGTTGGCAATTGCCTTTGGGATACTCAACAGTGCACCAGGGACAACGATTCGTGTCACAAAGAACCTCAGAGTTTGCAATGATTGCCACAATGCCATTAAGTTAATCTCCAAGATCACAGAGAGGCAAATTCTTGTTCGGGACATTAGAAGATTTCATCATTTTACAGATGGAGTTTGCTCGTGTGGAGATTATTGGTGATAGTGTGCTAGTTTCCCCTTCATTTTCATATGGGGAATGCTTTTATCTCCATAGACAATTTATCAGCATATATATATGAAAAGCAAAATTAAAACCAAGCCTTTTCCAACATTAAGTGGCATTGTCTATATAGATTCTGAATCACCATTAAGCTCGATACGGAACTTATGTCATATTATCTTTTAACTCCAAATATTTTATCGAATCCTTGGCTACGTATCCCTTTCTTAAAGTGTTAACCAGCCAATTTCTGTCTACCTTTTAACTGTAGCTCGTTATGACCACCTCTCTAAATGTCCAAACCACCTCAAGCATTTCTCACCTTATATTGGTGCTATCCCTCCTCTTTTCCTAATGAATTTATTACATATCTTTTCTTATATGCCCACACACTCGCCTCAATATATTCAATTTCCACCACGAACAGCTTATGTACAGCTATATATTTATTCATTATTGTTTATACTCTTTTGTATATTTTGTGTCATAAGATCTACCTGTTTTGCTGCTGCCTCGGCGGCTTATTTTTCTGCTTAATTGGCTTCTGATGTTGTAGGTTAATCTTTCCACGGAACGTTTCATTTGTTTTCATCATGTCACATTGATTTCATTCAATTGATCCACAATGTGAGGGGTCATTGAAAGGTTTTTACTTCAAAGTCTTTTCCCAGTTGCCATGTTTACTGCAGGTTATTCTGCTCAGCTAATGAAGGATGGCCTTTCTTCCTGTAATCTATTACCAACATTGCCTCCAGATGATCAAGAAGCTTCACAGAAAATTGGTAGATCAAACCTGCAGATCATCCAATCTGATATATTGTATTTCCAAATTTCGCACGAGGAGCTTCTAAAAGCACAGCTTATTTTCAGGCAACTAGGAGAATTGTCACTCCATATCCAATGCTATCTTTCCTGTTAATCTCCAGCAAAGTAGATTGACGGGACAGTCCACTGTGAAGCAAACATTGATTAAAAAAAGAAAAGAAACTTGCATCCCAACTATTTATTATATTATTAGCTGGTCATTCTATGCTGAACGAACATGTCATCTTAACATCTTTCCGTCCTGAAGATTATGCTTTAGATGAACCACATGGTATGAAGCGGCCTTTTGGGGGCTCTGACCTGAACTGAATGCTTGAGGCTCTCCAGGTTCACCATGAATCTATCACACGACTTATAAGAAAAATATACATGCTACATACTGTTTTTACGTAAGGAAAATATGAGCATAAGGTAAACAGAGACATTCTTGTTTTGGTAAGACGGGCACGATTGCAGTGGAATAACCTATTCCACAGTCGCTGTAAAGAAAACGAGGAATTGCACAAGAAGCAATGGCTCACCTGGCTAAGGTGTCGACACACAAGTTCAAGGTCATGAGTTTGATATGGACCGTGCATCTGACTTCCACCTCCCCTTTGTACCAAAGAAGTGATGGACTTAGACAAAACGGATATCCATTTAGCTGGCAAATTAGTGTACCCTGAAACACTTTTTATATTAAAAAGTATGTGCACCTCACTAGGATAGATGCTGCCTTTGTTATATATATATATATCCAGTTTCGGGTTACCTAGAACTAAGAACCTTAACTGAACTACGGTTTCAGTTTCATTGAAGCTGGCTTTGGGTGGTTCTATATTCGAGTTTTGGGTTGTTTAAGACCGGTTCTGGATCTGGTTTCGGGTGATTCATTTTGAGCTCAATTTAAGTTTATAACTATATGTATTAGTGTGTAAAATGTATTACATTGTACATACATATATTACATTAAAAAATGTATAGTTACATTATTATATAGGTTATTATAACTTATAAGTATTACATTCATTAAGTAATTTATGTATACATGATAATTGATAAATTACATTACAAAATGTATGTAGAGTATGTAATAGTAAATTAGTAATGAAGCTATGTAAATATATATACGTAATGTAATAATGTAACTATGCAAGTATATAGCATATTACATATATATGATATATATAATGTATTATGTAATATAACTATATATGTATTGCATTATATATAACATAATAAGGTGTTAAACTGGAGTTATAATATTATAAAATATAATACAATATATAAATAAAAATCCATATAAGATGTAATATATATTATAAAAACAAAAAAAAATAATGAGCTTGACTATAATTCACTTACCTATGAATTATGTCTTTTATGTATCCTCTTGGAAGAAGCATAATTAAAGCTCACATAGTTCTCTTACCTTCTGAACTTAATGATGCTTGTATGAAACCAATGTTAATAGTTCATCTTTCAGTAGTACAGTCTTCGGTATACATATCAACTGATATTTCTTCATGCTCTTGTGCTCGATACCTTCCTCTTGTTCTTTAAGGTTTTGGGTTGTAAGTTAGAATAGTGTTTTCTAATATATTACCGTTTGCACTAAAGCTACAACAACAAAAACATCATTAGCAATTAAAGATAAAATTGAATAAGTTGATACTCTCGCTACTATTTTAAAACATCTAATTTCTCTTCCCTGTCATCTTTTTCAAATTTATGAAGATCATAATGAGTAGTATTATATACCTCATACTTAGTCGAGTTCTACAGAATTTGATTGCTTTCTAAGTATAGATTTCAAAATATGACAAAAAAAACTTACCATCAAGAGAAGATGATGGATGACCACACCACCATTGTTTTCTTCTTCTAATTGTAAAATAATATGGTCATGTGTAAAACTATAATCGACACATAATTGATTAATATTTAATCTTATATGATTGATTATAATGTTGATATCCTTAAGCCTGTTTAATAAAAGATTTTTATAATAAATATTCAAAGATAATTCTAAGGCTTCTATTTTTAATCTAGAATCTAACGTAGATGATGATTCCATACCATCATTATCATATATTGATTTAATATATTTACATATACACAATTGAAGACTTTAAGTGTTCCAAATGAGAGAGAGAGAGAGAGACAAGACTCATGGAGCTAATCTTTAAAGTATGAAACTATGACTCCAATAGAAACAAGTTGGGCTGGGATGAACCCAGCCACTGTTCAGTCCCCGCCTATTACAATAGTCAAAAACCAAACATGCATCAGGGGTAAAGTTTTGATGTGGGATGTAAGACGTTGTCAACAATGCGTCGTTTGAACACAGGTTGCGTGCTTAAAAAGGTATCTACACTCGCTGATAGATTTGAAACCCAGTGGTGGGTTCACCTACACCCTTGGCTAAACCATTTTATTAATGAATTACCTTCTTAACAAAATTTTCTAATGTCAATGAGATAAAAATCCACCATTACCAGAACGGAACTTTCTCCTTTGTCTTTCTTTTTCTTTTTTTAGAAAAGAGCCCGAGAAGCTGGGTATGCGCGCTGCAGGAGTCGAACTCATGGCCGGCCATCATGCTTGTTGAGAGCCCTGCCAGATGGGCTAATGCCTTGAGTGGTTCTTCTTTGTCTTGATGATGTAAACATGGAGTTATTTAGTATTTGATTAGGCACATTATTTTGGTTTAATAAAGTATCGCGCACCTGACCGGGGAGAGAGTAATCTCCCTGGGTATGGTGAGGCGTCAAAGGCAGAGACTCTTCCCAATAGTGTCTGTTGCATGCAAACTGCCCCAACCATAGATCCCAGTGCATCAGCCCTTCCTGTGTGACCAACACAGGTTGGTGATTAAACACATATTCATCATAGACAAGTCTACCCTAGGCTTAGGCTTATGCATGAAGAGTAATAACTCACCTGGCCAGGGCGTCGACTCACAACTTGGAGTTCATGAGTTTGATATCCAGGGCTTGCAAGAGAAAGAGGGAAAACAGTACAATGAGCTTATTGTTTTCGACATTTTTGGTAGAGAAGGTTGTGTTCATGTCAAAATCCTTTAAATTAAACAAGCAATCCAAGCTCAAAGAAACCTTCCAAGGCAATATTTTTTTTCTAGGCCACCTTTTTTCTTTTTTTACAAGTTATACCAAATGGAGAGTCTCAGGTGTCGAACTTGTAAAGCCAGCTGTTTTTTTTAATCTTACGGTGCAGAGGACAAAGCCAGGTGTGCACGAATCAATAATCGAACCTACTACCTGCATCCTGTGAGTCGAGTAAGTTGCAAGGGACACTAATCTCTCGAGTGAGAAAAAGAGTTATTTCGAGTTGACTGTTTTTTTTACTATAGACATTTTATAGTTTTTGGAATGATCGATTCGGAAACCGTTTTAATTTGAGTTCTAAATTGTTTGAAACTGATAAAATAAAAAAATTATGGAAACTTAACGGTTTCAAACTGCGAGTTCCAGTTTCAGGATAAACTGAATGATCCTCAGTTTGAGAATGACCCTTAGTTTGGAGTCTCATTTGAGGTTCAGTTGTACCTGTTATGGTTCCAGCCAGGACTGTGGTTGAACCATCGAGCTGATGTCTATTAACACACATTCACGTTATGAAAACCGAACTCACCGCGCACCTAGGTTTAGGGAGAGGGAAGAGTCAGAGAAAGATGAGGTATGCGTCAATGATCAACAGTTCCACAACAGTTACAAGCACGGCATTCAAACTTCCTCTTCACCGCCTCACCTTCTCCATCTCATTTTCTTTTTACACTATGCATCCTCTTCTACGCCTGCTGTTCTGGCTGTGTCTCCGTTTCACTGCATCAGTTGTTTTTAGAAGGCAGTGTTGAGTGCGTGGGGGTGACAGAGTTTGGTGGTCCGAGTAATCATCTATTATCATCAAAGAGCATTGATTTTCGTGGGTCACCCCATCTTCCTACTATTCCCAGTTTCCCATGACTGCACTTTCCCGAGGACCACCCACCTTACGACTCTCTCTCTCTCTCTCTCTCTCTCTCTCTCTCCATTTTTAATGGTGGGCCGTCCTCGTTAGCGTTTTCTCCTCCTACTCTCTAAGTGCAGCTCAGTCCACCGTACTCCCATTTTCTCTCCCCTTCTTTTTTCATTCGATCTACGCAAGGCACCCGTCGATCTGTGCCTATCCTAGACGAGGGTTTCCACTTTCATGGTTTTGAAGATAGTATTCGTAGTGGTGTTCGCAAAAGCAGAAGATTTTGCCCATTCCTTTCAGTCTCTTACTTTGAATCGGATTACTTCACTCCCCAACTCTTGTTTGCTCTCGTTTCCATCCGATTGGGAAAAGTTAGGGCATTGTTTGTCAAGCTTGTTATTTGGGACCTTTGCTCATCTCTGTCGCCCACTTGGTCTTCTGCGAAATGGGTGTTATTCTTTCTGCTTGAGAAGTTGTCCGGTTACTTGTTATGGAACGAGGGATTCAGCCTCCTTTGGTAAGTCAGCTATGTTGGTTCCTCCTCTTCAATTTTGTGCTTGTTGGTATTTCTTCTTTCTTTTCTGGTTCTCCCACAATTTGCCTGACGTTTCCGTTCCCCGAGTATTATTTAAGAAATGGTCTTGTTAACTGTTGGATTTGTTTTCTTTTTCCTGTATTTCCAATCGATTGATGGATGGTTCAATCTTGATGTGGCTTTGTTGTTTCCTTCATTTATATGGTCTTTCTCATGGTGTGAAATAAGGCATAAGGAGACATTAACTGAAAAGACTAAAAAAATCTAAGTTTTTGTACTTAATGTTTGTGACGCAGCTTTTCAGAATCCCAACGAAGTAGATGATATCAACTATCTTATGTACCCCCATCGACATCGTTTTAAACAAAAACAAGTGCGTCCTTGTTGTGATCCCTGCCATCTTTTCTAAATTTATGTGCCGCACATCTTACGGAATTAGCATTCTAGATTCTTGTTAACTTCTACTTTGCATTGGTAAAGTGTAACTTATGGTGATCAGATAATTTCTCATGCGTTCGTGCTTGATTTATGCAGTTCATAGGTAAAATGCACGTCAATCTCTTGACTGTACGTTATTTTTCAAAAGTCTAACTAGGGAACAAGCATACTTAATGCCTGCGTATTTTAAACTAAAACCGTACCTGGAGGCTAAAGTACACCTAACGAGTTTTTGCACTTTTAATCGAACCAACCTTCTACCCTCAATTAAAATTAAACTGTCTTCGGTTAGGTTAATTACGTTGACAGCTGTTCTCTCAAAAGTCAAAACCGCTTTCCATGCTAGGGATCTCATTAAGTTCACAAACTTATCATCAAAGTCTCTTTTTTCAATTTAGACTTTAGAGTGTCCGTACTGTTACCAAAAGGATTTATTGAAAAGTGGTAACCTTAGTATATATTCTTATGACATATTCACCGTGGGTGAGCCTATGGGCTTTCTTAAGTGTATTTGTAAAGTTTGTCAAATTTAGGTGCATTTTTACGATTTAACCGTTAAGATGCAGTTAAAGTAGCTGAATATTTAACTGTTGCATATGTTTTTTTTTTTTGAAAAATACCTGCAAGTAAATATAAGATCACTGAGTTTTTCCTGTTCCAAGTTATACCAGACAAGAAGGTAGTCAAGTTGTGGAAATATCTGTTGCATATGCTTTACCATACACCTGAATAGGAAACAACTACAAGGCTGCATTATTAAGAACAATAACTCAGGAAATGCATTAAAGTATCTGGACATATCTACTGTAACTTTTCCTCTTATGATGTTGCAAACAGTATCTTTTCCATTTATATCTCTTCGTGAGGGAAAACCTCTCCATGCAATCCAATAGTTTCTTGTTTTCTTAATCCATCAAAAAGTAGGGGTTCAGCTTAACCAAACCACATCGTAAGTTCTGGTTTGACCAGTTCCAAGCTGTGGTTCTCCATTTAAAGATAGTTAAACACCACCTTGATGTTACAATAATTAATAGTATAAGGTCATATACAGAAGACATATAGGAAGGAAGTGGCTGTTATGCTAGTTTAATATTAATTGTATTTTCACAAGTCAACTCAGGGTTGACATTTCATTGCTATAATAATTTAATGTTAATTGTACCTGCACAAGCCACCTCAGGCTTTGTTGTGTATCAAAACAGGAACAAGTCGACTTTGGATGGCATCAAAATCTTGCCAATGTGACATAAGCTTCCGCAATTAACACAGTATTTACAACAATGTTTAGAGACAGATCCGTTTTCTAGTAGTGCGAACTTTTGCGGTAACCTTGGTCATGGCAGTCATAGTGATAAATATTTTGAACACTCAAAAATACTCATCCAAATTTACTGAGGATTGAAGGCTTTTATGATACTTTTGATTTCTATGGAAAAGGTGGTTAGTTAAAAACTTAATAACTAAGTATTCTTCAATAATAATGTGTAGATCAATTTACTTTTGGGTGAACTTGTCCGCACTAAATAGTTGACAAACATAATTTTGTGGGAACATTGGAAGATACTCCTTTATGAAAATATCATGGAATTTCATGATATTTTGCTGTTTTATATGTTAAGCGAAATCTGAGTGTGTAGCTGTGCGCATGTATGTATCTCCCTCACAGGTACACACCGACAAATTTCATGTCATCAACTGCACCAGAACAAACTTACCTTTTCATGAATCTCATTTGCATGCCTTGTTTGTGGTTCTTTCTTGATAAGCTTCAACCTTATCCTTCATTGATTCATTTCTAAAGTTTGTCAAGCATGAGGTTCATGCATGGGATGGATTCCCAAAAAATGTCCCACAATTTTCTGCATCATTAGTAATAAAGTGGACCGCTTTTGATGAGTGGAACTTACACATCTAGCAACGTATAATACAACATTTGTCGATCTTGGTTGCTTTTAGTTTTGACTAGATTAGCTTTAGAAATAGTTCCATTTGGAGAACAAACAAGAAGTTTTGTGAGGGCTTCTTTTTCTTGTATCCATATGTTGGCCATTGTGCTACACTGAGTATCATTACAAGATGTTTCATTTTGTCATATTAGGTTTAGTCAAATGAGTGACGAGAACAACTACCATTCAAGATTTAGCCATTTAGCTTGATGGATACATGCATATGTTGTGAGTTGTTTCTTTCTACATCACTGGAAAACCTGTGTTTCTTTTTTGCATCTTCTGGTCACAGCCTTACGGCCAGTTTCTCTTGTAGCCAGTTCTTGATTAAGTTTTAGACCCTAACAATCATCTTTTAATATCATTTGAACTTTTGAATCGAGAATTAAATCATATTTTGTAGACAAATTTATGAAAGTATGATCTAGGCTGGAGAAACCACCTTTAGAGGGCTTGGAACATGGTAGCATAGAACACAAGGTTTGGGGTCCAGAGCCATCATGCTAGACCTCAGCTTGGGCAGCGGGAGGGGGCCATGAGAGTCAAGTCAGTAACTGGCTGTCTGGCAGCCAGAGGCCCTTTCCACTAAGCTAACCCCCTTCCGGCTTAGGCTAACCTCGATTACTATAACATAAAGTAACTTCTGTTTGAGCTTTTCTTTTTTCCCCAATGAAGCATTGTCTATATATTACCACGCGGAAAAGCTCAATATGAACATGTCAATTATCCTTATAATCGAATTTAAGTTAAAGTCGTTCATTTGTGAAAGCCTGAATTATTGCCTGTAGGTTGTAACCTGATTGAGGATGGGCCATAAGGTTGAACTTTTGTCCTTGCAATAAATATATCGTTTTATAATTTTCACCAGAATTAGTTCTCCATGTTGACCACAGTTACTGAAAATACTCCCTCTGAAACTGCTGCTTCCTGAAATAACCTTGAATAGGATCAATTCAATGTGCTTCTTGGTTGCAGCATGCTCTTTCTATTTCGAATTGCTTTCCAAAATCAAATCTTTTGAAGTATTAGCCAATGATTCTTTTGGAAACCCTTCATAGTACATTTCGAGGTTCTACTTCCTATCTTTTATCCTATGCACTATTGTTGTTTTCTTTTTCTGTCTTTTACACTGTTAAGCTCTAGAAAGAATGTTATTGTGGTTTCTTTCATGTTTTTTGAGAAAAATAGATGGGAAGATAGGTTCAACAAGGAAAATTTGTCATGTTGATTGCAAGATGAACTTATGCGCACTATTCTCTTCCTTTTATTTTGTTTAAGAGGGATGAAATTCATTTGCAGATTTGCACTATTTAGTGTGGTTTGTATAGCGTATAAAAGTTAGCTTCATTTTAAATGATGTATTATATAGGCTGAACCAGACCAGGTTATGTAGGTCCTTTTCGACTCACAGTGGTGACATCCAAGTTCCGAGGGACTGGTGGACCTCTCATTTCCCAGAATGTTTGCCTCAAATGACTTTATGTCATACTACTTGAAAAGGAATAACTAAACAACCTATTTCTCTTTTGATACAAACTTGAAATTGGCTCATTTGTTATGCAAAGTTTAGCAGCTCAATTTGTTGTATCTCTCATTGTCGTTTTCTGTGTTATCTTTTATTGAAAGCGATGGTTTCTGAAACTTGACGTACCCATGTGTGCTTCTAAAAGATGTTTTGATTATTTTAGATCTATTTTCGGTGTAAATAACATATCATTTTGGAAAATTGACCTTGTTTCTTTGTATTGATTGCTAAGGTCGACACAGCAGCATGCTTCTGTAGAGTAGATGCAAGTCTGAAAACTGTTGCAGGTGCGAAGAAATTTGTTCCTGGTGCGAAGCTCTGTGTTCAGCCTGACATTAGGCATGGCAACCCCTTCCCCCTGTTCCTGGGGAATATTCTGAAGCATTGGGGTTTGGCTGTGCAGTTCTTAGTGGTTGCCACCTGTACTTATTTGGTGGAAGAGATCCTCTGAAAGGATCTATGAGACGTGTCATTTTCTATAGTGCCCGTACAAATAAATGGCATAGGGCACCAGATATGCTGCGGAAACGTCATCTGTTTGGTTCGAGTGTAATAAATAATTGTCTTTATGTGGCTGGTGGGGAATGCGAAGGAATTCAAAGAACTCTTCGATCCGCTGAAGTTTATGACCCCAACCGGAACAAGTGGAACTTTATCTCAGAGATGAGCACAGCAATGGTGCCCTTTATTGGTGTTGTTCATAATGGAACATGGTTTTTGAAGGGACTTGGGTCCCGTCGTAATGTCATGTGTGAAGCTTATTCACCTGAAACTGATACCTGGACCCCAGTTACTAATGGAATGGTCGATGGTTGGCGTAATCCTAGTATCTCACTGAATGGACAACTCTATGCACTTGATTGCCAAGATGGTTGCAAGCTCACAGTATATGATAGAGCAACAGATTCATGGAAAAAGTTTATAGATAGCAAGCTTCATTTGGGTAGCTCCCGTGCTCTTGATGCTGCTGCACTCGTTTCTCTTAATGGAAAGCTGTGCATCATCCGCAACAATATGAGCATCAGTCTAGTTGATGTTTCGAGTCCTAACAAGCAAGTGGAAAGCAATCCTCACCTTTGGGAAAATATTGCTGGAAAAGGTCATCTCAGGACTTTAGTTAGAAATTTATGGTCAACTATAGCAGGGCGTGGTGGTTTGAAGAGTCACATTGTTCACTGTCAGGTGCTTCAAGGTGTTGAAATAGCATGCAGTTTTTTCGCATGATGTTTATTATATGAAAGATAAGAAACTTCAATTTTTCTCTAGGGTTCGTTCTCACGAGATGCTATTCTTCATATCTGTACTGTTTGAGGCTTTTGAAGTTATATCTTTTTGTGTTTCATATTTGTTGGACTCAGCTATTTGTTTTCACACTGTTGTGTTACGTAGTCATTTCTGTTTACTCGGCCACCTTTTATCTGCTAAGCTGTAAAACGCACAATCTTTTTCAAAGGACTTCCTTTTTCGTGACTGTTTTACTACATAATGATCCCCTTACTGAGTGCGATATATTTGATCTACGATTTGACAATGTTCTGTTACCCGCTTATGAGTTTGTGGCGAGGAATCATTACTGTATGCCAGAAGTTTTATGAAGAAAAAGATGCATACCGTTAAATTTTAATATCCTGCTTGCCTGTCAAAAAGATAGAAAAGTTTACTAATTTTGAGCAGGATAGCTTGCTGGGCACACACGCATACACAGGTGCGTGCATGCATGCACAGAGAGGAAGCAAATGTAGGCCTCAAACCGCAAGCACATTCAACAACAGGCATCCCTAACCTCGGTAACATAACCTCTATACATCTAATGGCTATGCGGTAAACCAGAGTACTGAAAACTTCATAGTTGGGCCTATAGTGTCCTCGTTGCTACAAGAGATTTAAAAAGCATACAGGAGTACACGGCCTAACATGGAAGCTGAAGAAAATCATCATATAAGCCCCTGTTTGAAAAGCTGAGAACAAGTCAATAACGCCAGAAGCCTCAGAATTATAGCTATAGTGAAATTCAATATTCAAAGCTGTGCGACATAAAAAAAATTATCGAGACTAACACCCATGTTCCCATGTCCAACTTGTAAATATTTTGTTTAAAAATTTTAACCCTATTTCGTACTTCATTAATATTAACCAATTACTACTTTATTAGTAAGTTGACGTATGAAACGATAATTTGGATTGGTTCACATACACTTGTTTAATTTGATAATCAGTAATAGTTTATGAAATATTATCAACTATATATAATATATAAAATTTTACTTACACATAGCTGTGTCCCTGCACCCATTATGTTTTATAATTGCTTTCCTACACCGTACCAGCACCCATGTGACAGCTTTTTCCAAACCTAACATAAAATTGTGCAAGGAACTGGAATAACTATAAGACCAAAAGGTAATAATATTCCACAACAAACAAATGAATCGCTATCAGTTGCTTTTACTTGAACCAACGTACTTCATAGAGCAACACATTTTACAAAAGAACAAGTAGGAGTGCGGCGTGCCGCATGGACAGACAAGGAGAGGCTCAGCTTTCGGATAAAACTAGTAGCTTTGTCTGCTCCGACTAGCAGTCGAGCCAACAGGGCTCCCAAAGTTAACAGGCGTGTTTGGTGCTGTTGGAATTCGTTGAGTATCATAGCTCGTCGAATGTCCAGAAGGACTGAAACTTTGACCACCTCTCCGATTTGAAAAGTCGTTCTCCAAAGCTGCAGCTTCTTCCTCCAACAAAGATGACTGTTTCATAATGACCATCAATTGTCTGTTCAGTCTAATAAATGAATGACACGGTTCAGATGGGAATTTACCCTAGTTTCATTTTCCTTCAGTTGGTTTTGTAATGAAACAATCGCAGGGCTCAAGCTGCAAAGAGTTACAAAGGCATACGATCACAACCATAATAAATCAATATTATCCAACTAAAGACAACAGTGACATAGACTCACCAGTACTCCATAAATTTGCACAATGAGGCATGGTAGGTTGAAGTATGATGAATGACAGCAAGGGGGTGAATCTTCCCACGCCTAACAGGAAGAACAACTTGCAATAAATAAAGAACATAGAGAAATAAGCTAAAGACAAGACAACCATGTCTAAACATCATAAATTTAACGTGAACTACGGCAGAATTTTGTTTAAAGCCTAAATCAGCAAAGGAAATAAAGAGGGGAAAACATGGAAGGTAAATGAAAGATAATGAAATAACAAAATCAGCGTGGAGCATTACTATTTGCACTGTGAAATTGCTTGGTTGTATGCTGCCTTTTCTTTCTCAAACAGCATGCTTTGCATGTCAATGAATGACGACAGAGGAGAATCATGCTGGAGGAAAGAGATGCCTGGGACAACATGCTGCTGGAAAGAGATGATTGAAGAGGAACTTCTTTCCTAACATACTCAGTCCCACTGACAGCAAAGTTGTTCCTCACTCAGAAACACTTGAATATAAGTCCAATTTCTATGGAACAAAATTAAACAGCAAAGTATCTCCTCATCCCCTAAAAATAGTGGAGTGCTCAAAGAACTACAAACTTGAAGCCCAAAAGTAAACAGCACAAACCGATTTGGAAGAGTTTAATAACTCGATGACCCATGAAGTGACTAACGGTAACGTTGTACTGGCTCGGAAGCCTCATAAATACACATTACTAAATGTTGACATGCAAGTTTGATATTTTCGCCAAAATTATACAATACAAAAACTGAAGTTGATGCACTTTGCATCTCAAAAAAACAAAATACATTGGGTCTGTGTTCTAACGACATACAAGGATTGATGAAGACATCACAAAGAAAATCAATTCAGGCTGGCTAAAATAAGAAATGCATCATATGTGCCAAGAAGATGCCACAAGCAAATTTGTTAATGTTGCACCTACAATGCATGGAAAGTGTCAACAAGTGGGAATTACCAGCAGAAGAGTTAAGAGAAGTAAATATTATAAAACAGTGATGAGGCCAACAACATTTCATAGTATGAAGTGTTCGCAGTCAACCATCAACGTATGCAGAAGAAATCAGCTGTGGATAATGAAGATGCTGGGGTAGAGTTGTGGCTATACAAAGGAAAGGCTTTTATATCCATACTGTAGTTATAAGAGAAAAATTGATGAGATACGAATGAAAGACAAAAGTGAATGTGTGTGTGTGAGAGAGAGAGAGAGAGATGATTAAGGTGACCTGGGCATCGGTCAGATGAAGCTCAAGGAAGGTAGAATTTTGAGGGAGAACACTTCAAAGGCGGCACAGAAAGGCTTCATATAGTTAAATGTCAATATGACACAAGAATCAAGATCAATCACAACTGAGAATCCATTTAGCTGACCCCACTTAGTGTGGAAAAAGGCTTGGTTTTGGTTGGCTCCATTTGCTCACCAACTATATTCAGGATAAGCCCTCCATTGTTTACATTTATGGAGCCTCAAAGTTGGTCGAAAACTTTTACTCAAAGTAGAAGTCAAGTTTCTAGCGATATGAACAAACTATATCATCTAAAAAGTACCAGTGCTGGTGACAGTTATGTTCTTGAAAACAACAGCGGAATCCACACTCTGATTCAGGAAATGACAGTATTTTCATGCTGTTACATTGTTGATAGATAAGTTTATTAAAATGCACCAAGGTAATTACCAAATACCCCAAGACAAAACTCTTAAAGAACCTGTAATGTCAAACACATTCACAACAACACTTCCCCCTATTCCAAAAGGACAAAAGGCTAGGCCAACTATTCAATAACTCACCTGCTGATCTTTTATCCTGTTATTTTAAGAAAATAAAATAATCATAAATGCTTTACTTGAGTTCAGGGCATCTCAAAGAGAAACTTCTGCCACTGCTCTCTGACACGTCATGGGTAGTAAATGAATAAAAGATGGCGTCCAGGAACTTAACATAGCATACCCATATTTTGCCTCCAAACTGCAGGTAAGATCTTCATATCATTAATTATTTCAACGTGTATGACCTATACCCTTGGGCTGGAAAACACTAAGCCACAAATATCTATCTATATTTCATTTCACTTTTCAAGTTTCCAGTAGCATGATTAACAAGCTAAACAACTTATGGCCGACTTTGAGGTGCCTTTTGATCAGTGAAAGCTACAAATGGTTTTCAAAGAAAACAAAAAACAAATTGCAACCTATAAGAGATAGATTATACATGCGCTACCTCATATCTAAATTTGATCGATGCACACCCTCCTGCATACCAGCTGCCATATCCATCGGATCAACATCAGTTGTTCGTTGCAGGAAGTCATTGTCTACTTTTGACGTTACTTCCTTCAATTGGTTGACCTCTGCATGAGCAGAAAAACTCCCTGAGACAGACAAACCCTTCCAAGTCATAGAAGTATATATAAGTGGTTGCTGAGTTGCACTAGATCAAATCAATGTTCTCAAAGGCTCAAACATTAGGGGGGAAAAGAGCAAGGTTTTTTCTAAACAAGGACCAATCTGTCTAATATGACAAAAGGAAAACTTTCTACACTGCATAAAGTATAGTGCAACGTTTTTCTTTCTGAACTTGCTTACAAGGTTCACATTTAGTAATAAAATCCTACAAAAAGGAGAGAACCATAAACACCATAAAGCAGAAAAATAATTGTTGTGAAGTTCTGATAGTTAGAAGTGAAAGTTTATATTGTTAACTTATGAACAAAACCTTTGAGAGCTGGAAGTGGAAGCGGGAAAGTTTATATTGTTAACTTATGAACAAAACTAACTATCATGTAATACAAAGAGCAACTTTTTAAGTTCATCTGCATCAGAAGCGTACCCCACAGAGAATGGAACTAGCTCCCATGCAAATTTTCCTGACAGTTTCTGTTGACATTAAGATAAATATATGAAAAATCAAATATGAACAATAGTGAATATCTACAGCAATGGAAAAGATAAACTTTGACTTTAAAGAAGTTGCAGTAGTCTATTTAGCATCAATTGGGGACTATTCATGAGCGAGGGGAAGGGGCTGCTGCTGCCTCAACCAAAACTGCAAAAAAAAGTAATACAAACAGGCCAATTTTCTTTAAAAGATTATATAGTCCACCTCGCGATAAGTTCATCCAGCTGGACTTTACCTCAGAACAGAAAATTATCCAGGTCCACCACTGGTTAGCATGTTGGTTGAAAACATGTCAAACAGGTTAACAATATACAGTCGAGAATATAAACAGCAAAAAAGACAACTACCACTCGTTGATGGTGAAAGCCAAGCAGTTAATGCAGAGTATGACCAATATGAATTTTATTCAATTCAACATGCCGGCAACAGTTGCTAAACATGTCCAATTCGCAGATGTATAGAAGGGATGTTTGACAAACAACAACAACTAAGACTTTTCCCATACTAGAAGGGGTCGGCTACATGGATTCTTTGTTTCCACATAGTCCTATCATGTGTCATGTTAGCAGTTAACTCAACATAAGCTAGATCATTCTTTATTGTTTCTTTCCAACACTTTTGTGGTCATCCTCAACCTCTTTTAATACTTTCAAAATCTAGTTTTTCATACCTTCTTACAAGCGCTTCTTTTGATCTTCTTTCTATATATTCAAACCATTTTAAACTTTACCCATGTAAGGGATCACCCTTACATGGCCGGTCCCAAGCTCAGATAAAGGAGGAGGGTTGCGTTAGGCTTCTGACAGGCAGCGTAAAACTTTATCGGATTTTTATACCATGGATTATACAAATTTTTATAGCATAGAAGGGATGTTTGACAATTTCATAAAAAACAAGATTCATTGCAGAGGCTATAGATGTATAAAGGGATGTCTAAAAGATGGTGAAACTAAAAAACATTTCTTCTCTATATCCCTATTCTGCATTCATCCTTCCCCCTTCCAAGCAGAGCACATCCATTTCTGACAATAAAGACAGAACATGAATTTCCACTTCATGGTGGAAAAGAGGAAAACTAAAAGCTACGGGAAGCTCACCATTCTGAAGCAATTGAATTGATTCATATATGTTACCATAAGGGGACAGATTCTTATCACTCAGTCCAACGATGAAGTTAAAATATACACACACACACACACAGATATATATATATATATATATATATATATATATATATATATATATATATATATATATATATATATTCACAACCTAACCCTACCTTTCAGTCCTAAACAAAGAAAATTGTCACAGGAAAAATATGTAACTGCAACTCTAGACTGAGAGGATCCATTCGAGAGTTGCCAATGCTAAACCAGAAATACAGTAGTTCAACTTTTTTTTTTGTTTATCTCATGTTCAACTCCAAAACCAAAATCAGAATCAAAAGTGAGCCTTTTATACTTTCCTAATTTTGCTTCCAGCTTTCACAGAATCAACTGAACAACTAAAATATGACTGGGAAAATTGCTGGCCACAGAACAACTCAACTACCATTGGGGCATCTAGATTCAATAAAAACATCAAATCCATCTTAACAGATTCAATTGGCCAACAACCGCCTCAGCAATACCTTCTGTATTCATCTTTTAAGTGTTCTTAATAAAGATTGAAACAGGTGAAGGAAAATGGATGCTCCCTTGTCTAATGATTCATTTAGTCAGGAAGCAAGCAAAGATCATGCAATCATTTTATTAACTATTTACAGACAAGAACGATGATACTACTTTGGTTTCTCTCTTTAAGAGAATGATAGATGAAGTCAAGTTTCAGAATAGGGTTCATGATTCCATCAGATTGATTTACATCATTTCCCCCTTCTCCTTTAGATTTTATTCTGATCAGTTTTTTACATTACAGTTCCTATTGTTATCATAAAGTAGTAAGACATATGAAACATCAAAAGTCTGAACTTTTTTCAGTAGTGATAGTTGGCTTAAATGTATTCAACTTCTGTGACTGTGCGCAAATATCCGCAATGCCCAGGTGCTACAGAAGTGCCTATAACATGGCAACAGAATAGCTTAAAAAAGATTGTCTACCATAGTTCAGCATTTAACCCCACCCATACGAGCATTCATCCTACTATAACCAACCTCAAGTCAGGGTAAAGGAGGTATTGACATGGTGGAATAAACAAATACAAGAGGCAGCTTTATTTCCGATGCATTGGTTTGGAACCACAATAACACCTTTTATTCTGCTAGTAGACAATATCGTACCTTAGCACTTCTCTCTGCAGTACACAGATCAGAAGCATCCTGAACAATGCCTTCATGCCTTTCAGATCCAGATGTAGATAGCGGATTGTCCAGTGTCCTCCAAGAAGATTCAGAATATACAATTGAGGGCCCACCGACTGTGTTAGAGTGCTGACTTCTTGAGAAGCTCTTTTGCTTCCCATCCAAAGATTGAAAAGCAATGACCTGGATTCTTCCCACCTGCAGGGGACCCCTGATGAGGAAAAAATATGGAAATTCTAGAAGAAAGAATGTTATCATGTACACGTACATACCTTCAGGGCATCTTCATTAAAACATGAAAATATCAAACCAATGAACCCAGAATCCAGAAGTTGATACCTTCTTTGAATTCGTACATCTGCAATAGGAGCTCTCAGTTTTTGAGCACATGCTAAAGAAGCTCCTACCTGTACTTACCACAAATACCCAGCGTGCTTCACATGGATGTCTTTAAGACATGAATCTAAATGTTTCCCCAAATGGGTACTGCTTAAAACAGGTAATTAAGTTCTACAGATGAAAATCAGAAACATGATTTTCAATAATAAAATGAGAAGTGCACAACTACCAAGCGGTAATTAGGTTCTAGAGGAAGAACAGAATAGAATAATTTCTGAAACAGAAAAAAGAAAGTGCACAATAACCAAATGCGCCCACTTCTTCTAGAAATAAGTACAATATAGAGTTTGACCGAACTGGTACCCACTTTCAAGACTTTGTGCCTTCACGAGAATATTTGAAGCATGCTTTAGACAATTTGGTGCATAAGAACCACGGATCTACTGGCTTCTTGTTGAAAGGACAGTTTTACACCAAAGATGGTGATAATGAAGAAGATTACGTTGTTGATGATGATTTGATTTTTATGAGAAATTTGATTTTATATCTTCAGATTGAAGCATATGATTATAAAATTTTCGTAGATTGTAATGCTATAAAATTGAGGTCTTCGTTATGCTGCTCTATATGGTTTATAGTTTCAGAATGTGTCCCTAAGTACACTATATGATAGTTATGTTTTGTGTCATGAATAGACCAACAAGCATCCCTAGTCTTATTGGATCTTTTGAACTTTGAATTTAACTTAAGCATGCTTTTATGATACAATGAACTCCATATCTACTTAAGGGCCTTCTCGACATGTATAAGGATATCCTTTTCACATTGAGTTTAACAAGATGCGGCAATTTAAAGAGATGGAAGCAGCTAACAAGAAAAGGAAACAGCGCCTAGCATGTTATGCTTACCAACAAGGCAGTTGGTCAGAAAGCCAGACAACCCCAAAAGGCAGTCTGCAGACAACCCAAAAAGACAATCGGCCAAAAGGCCAGAGACAACCGCAGACGGCCCAAAGGTCAAAAGGCCAGGGACAGCCACATACGGCCCAAAGACCGAAAGGCCAGAGACAGTTGCAGACGGCAAAAAGCCGAAGAACGACGACTAGTGACGGCAAGAAGGTCGTAGCTAGGAAAGAAACAGCAAGAACACCGGCCGGACTGCAGTTGGAAAAAGAAACAACAAGAACGTCGGCCGACGACGACCACCCGCAGAACCCCCTTCTCTCTCCCTCTTTCCAGAATCAGACCCTCTCTCTCTCTTCATTTAAAAACAAAACCAAAAACCGTGGGCCGAAACCAGCGGTTTTTCGAAACCGCCCCCGATTTTGCAAAACCGCCAATGGTTTTGTAGAAGCCGCCTCAAGCAGTGGATTGAAAAAGTCCGTTTTGCTTCGGCCGGTTTTCTAATATTACAAATCTTCCCCTAATCAAAAATATTGTTCTGCCCTTACTGAGCAAAAAGTCTTTTTTACCCTTCGGTAGTTTGTGAAAATTACAATATACCAAGCTACAGTTTTACGTTATTGCCCTTCCCGCTTTTAGTTAATTTATTTTCTACCATTATGTCAAAAGATAGGTTTGTCCCTATACTTTTGAGAAAGTTACTGATTTGGGCTGAGGGTTAAAATTACAGTTTTAACCCCGATTAGTTACGAATTTTACAGAAATACAAAAGAATAATTTTATGAATAAGGCTTTTCAAAAATTTTCAAAAATGGACAAATAGTTAAAATTATAGTTTTACCCCTGGTATTATTTGAAAAATGCTAAAGGCAAAAATTTTTGGAAAAATTCCGAATTTGTCTCAAGTTGCTTATAAAATGTTTTTAGTTTATTTTTATGATATTATGCATCATTCTAACATGGTCCCTGCTATGTGTGTTTGTTGCTTATTGTTTATTTTCTTTTTAGACCATCTATTGACAAACACATAAAAATGTGTTAGAATATGTGTGTCTGAATTGGTAAAAAACGAAAAATTTGAGGGTGTTGAGTACGTATTAAAGAAAACCATGTGTCCGCCACCACTAGATGCAACTGAGCAGCAAATAGAAATGTATAAAATATTTCTAAAAGATGATACAATAGCAAGGACAATCATGTTGACCTACATAGAGGATGACTTGATTAGGGTCTTCAAAGAATACGAGACAACCAAAGAGGTATTTGATTAAATAACAGCTAAGTATGACACAACTGCCAAATTACATATGGAGTCGCTACTACAAAAGTATAACTCTTTCAAAATGAAAGAAGGAGATAATATAGTAGAACATGTAAACCATATGTTAGTAATGGCTAGGGACTTAGCCGTGGCAAAATCAGTCATCCCAGAACCGATGCAAATATCAACAATCTTAAACAGTCTACTCCCGTCATGGAACATGGTCACCACTGCCCTCAGATTAGGGCCTAAGATTAACCTTTCTGAATTGCCCCTGAAACTAGCAATAGAGCAAGAACATATGATAAAAAATAAGAAAGAAAAATTACCAGTGGTATAAGATAAGATAGGGTTTAGCTTCAAACCCAAGCACAAGAAAAATAAATAAAATAAGAAGTTTGGGAAGAATAACAAGAAGGGCGATCAAAATTTTAAGAAATAACAGGAAACCACTTCTCGGGTAAGTGTTTCAACTGTGGAAAGATGAGACACTTTAAGAGGGACTGCCGCAACAAGAAAGGTGGAGGAAACAACTCACAGCACGGATAATGAGAGAAGCAGGACATAATCTGCATGATTTCAGAGTGTTTATACATTAACCGCCCAGTGACAGGTTGGTGGATAGACTTTGGAGCTACAAGACACATCTCAAAGACCAAGGAAGGGGCAATGGATCTGAAAGAATACAAACCAGGCGAACATCGAGTCTACATGGGTAATAATACATTCTCGAATGTTTTGGGTACTAGGTCCTTTAGAATTTATGTACAAGGCAAACCAATTGTATTAACTAATGTATTAATTGTGTCATCTATAAGGCACAATTTAGTCTCGGTCCCTACCTTAGTAAAGAAGGGTTTTTAGGTCAGGTTTATTCCTGGCAAGGTGACTGTGGGAAAGCATGGGAGAATATTATTCTCTAGAGAATTTGATATAGAGCATGAATTATTTAAATTTTGTGATAATGCAATTGGTACTTCTTCTGCTTATATTGAGTGTGCATTTAGTGTTGATGTGAATATGTGACATAAATGCCTTGGGCATATAAGTCTGGAAAAGTTGAGAAAATTATATAACTTTGACTTACCGCATGGATTTGAGCAAAATACTTTCAACAAGTGCGAAGCTTGTATATAAGGAAAGATGACAAAGGAAAGTTTTTCCAAAGGAATCAACAAGGGCAACAACCTTGTTGGAGGTTATTCACACAGATTTATGTGGACCATTTAGAGTAAGGTCACATCGTAGAAAGGTTTATTTTATAACCTTTATCGATGATTACTCTAGATATATGTATTTATATCTTTTGAAAGATAAATATGAAGCACTGGATGCTTTTAAAGAATATAAGCAAGAAGTGGAAAACCAATTAGGGCATTCAATCAAAGTCTTAAGATCAGATAGAGGTGGTGAATATATCTCGGTAGAATTTCTTAAATTCTGTAAAGACTTTGGTATTGCAAAGCAAAATACAATGCCCAGGACACCTCAACAAAATGGTGTAGCTGAGAGATACAACAAAACCTTGTTGAATATAACAAGGTCAATGTTGATCGATGCCTCTCTGTCAAGGATATTTTGAGAAGAAGCAGTAAGTACAACGGTTTATATACTTAATAGAGTATCGTGTAAAGTTGTATTCACTACACCATACGAGATGTGGTTTGGAAGAAAACCCAACCTAGGTCATTTCAGGAGGTGGGGATCTGTTGCACATGTAAAGATCCTTGATCAGTCCAGAGATAAGCTAGACAGTAGGTCCTTAAGGTGTATATTCATTAGATATCTGAAATGTTCAAAAGGATATCGGTTTTATCATAAAGACCACGGACTAATTGAAAACAAAGATGTTGAATTCTTAGAAGATTCTAAGATTGACATCCTGAAAAACAATGATGAATGTATCGATGATCTAGTAGACCTAGGTTAATTATCTTTTGAGCCTATAAAAGATCTTCCTTAAACAACCGAAACCTTAAGCGGACATAAAAGGCCAAGGGCCAGTCCGTCCTACTTAAAGGATTATCACACTTATCTGGCAGAAGAATTATGTAATTCGGTGGATTTAGATGAGTTGACTGAGAACTTGACTTATCAGCAAGCTATGAACTCATTGAAAGCATCATACTGAGAAAAAGCCATCAATGAGGAAATTGAATCTATTAAGAAAAATCAAGTCTAGAAATTGGTTGATTTGCCAAAAGGAAGGAAAGTCATAAGCTCTAAATGAGTTTTGAAAAAGAAATACAAGGTCGATGGTATAATCGACAAGTTTAAAGCGAGGTTGGTTGTAAAGGTTTTTTCACAAAAATAGGGGATAGATTATTTTGAGACATATTCTCCAGTTGCGAAATTTTCATAAATATGAATAATCCTTGTAATATATGCATATTATGATTTGGATTTATATCAGTTAGATGTAAAGACAATATTTCTAACATATCAGCCTGAAGGATTTGTGGTTGAAGGCTAAGAAACAAAGTATATAGGTTGAGAAAATCCTATATGGCCTGAAAGGCTGAAACAATCACCTCGACAATAGTATTTGATTTTTCAAAATGTCATTATAGATTTTGGGTTTGTGGCTAATAAACTTGATCACTGTGTATATGTCTAGAACAGTGGGAGCCACTTTGTCATCCTATCATTATATGTAGATGACATATTGTTGATTGGAAATGACAACGAGATGATTGTCAAAACCAAGTTATGGTTAAACTCCAAGTTCGAAATGAAGAATATGGGGGAAGCATCTTATATCCTGGGTATAAAGATCTCTCGAGATAGAGAATCTAAACTCTTATGCCCCAGTGAGGAGAGATATATTGACTATATCCTCAAGAAGTTTAAAATGGGTGAATGCAAGTCTGCTGATACACCTGTTGCAAAAGGAGTTAAAATTAGTATGGTTTATTGTCTCGGTTAAGGAAACGATAAGCCTAATGTTCCTTATGCACAAGCTGTGAGTAACTTGATGTATACTATATTATGTAGAAGACCAGATATCAACTTTGCCGTTGGTCTTTTAAGTAGATATCAAAGTAATCCTGGATGGTAGCACTGGATGGCTGTAAAAAGGATTTTAAGATATCTGAAAGGAACAAGAGACTTAAAACTGTGTTTTCAAGTAGATAAACTGAAAGTGACTGGATACTCATGCTGACTTTGCTGGGAGCAAAGATGACAACAAATTAACCTCGGGTCAAATATTCTTATTTGGAGGTGGTGATGTTTCTTGGACGTACAAGAAATAGGGTTGTGTAGCATTGCATAGACAGAAAGCTGAGTATGTAGCTTGTTGTATGGTTGCAACGAGTGCTGTCTAGATAAGCCGCTTCATACGTTATTTGAAGTTGGAAATATTGTCATTTACTGTGATAACAATGCAACAATTACTCTTATCAAGAGTGGAGCTGGTTGCTGAAAAAGCAAGCATATAATGGTGAAATAACACTATGTTCATGATATGGTTATGAGAAAGGAAATATCCATCTCATACATGATGATATGTTGGCAGACCCCTTGACTAAAGGCATAATAGAGGAACTTTTCTCATCTCAAAACATGTTACATACATGGGTTTGAGGTATGTTTGATTGTTATGTAGGGAAATAATTATCAAGGGATAAAATGTTGTGTAGGAAAATAACCACACAACGGGCATAGTGTTGTGCACGGAAATATCTACACAACGGACAAATTGTTGTTTAGGGAAATAACCACACAACGGGTATTGATTGAAGTACCAATTATGAATTGACATTACTAGATAATCCCTGGAAAAGTGAGAGAAAAACCATATGAGTATACTCGGCTCGAATGGCAAAGTGAGTGATGTTACCAACGTTATAGAGTCGCCATTCATGGTAACGACTGACTCACCATGTAGACCGTTACCATGACAGGAGTTACGGATGAGGCCCGTAACTGCCGGACCGTAAACACGATAACAGGCTCATGATTCGGATGAGAGAAACCCAGCGTGTGTCAGGAGACGAAGGGCAGAATGCTATATAAATAAAAGCAGTGGGTATACAGAATGACTGATATAAAATACACAAAAAAAATACTCAATACTATCTCTGGGAAGGGCCGCTGTAAGGAAATCTCAAAACACTCAAACACACCATTTCCACTCTAGGTTTACATGGGAGATTGGATGGGGAGATAAAGTCAACGGACTCCGGCAACCGTCTACGAAGAAAGCTTCAGTCGGCTTGAAGATCTCATAAAAATCCAAAGTATGACTGCCGTGGATCACCCCACAAAGAGAGAGAGAGAGAGCACCGTCACGTCTTTCCCTCGATTTATTTGGATGATCCCTTTGAGATCGCAAATGAGGAGCCGTATCCCCGAAGAGCACAAGAAGCACCGTCACGTCGCTCGCTCTAGTTCTCAAAGGGACCATTCTTCAAGCTAGAGGCGATGCGAAAAGTTCCTCTTATTACATTTAGCTTTCTAAAACATGCTTGGGTACTCATACCAGAGTCATACGGTTGACTTTCGGTTAATGAAACTAAAGCATTAACAAATTTGAGCTTAATGCCTTATACATGTGACCTCTTGTTCTTGCAAATCATTCATTTACATTGGCTTATTTTTCCTTTTTTTTCAAAGGATCCATAATCCATTGATTTCGTTCATCCTTAATGCTCTTCATCTTTTTTGGTAGAATGGAGGAGACCACAGGCCCAAGCAGACGCATGCCCTGGGTATCGAACTCATCACCTTCAACTTTCGAGTGAACCGCCTAGCAAGGTGAGCTATTGCTCTTTGCGCTGATCTCATTTAACGAGTTGCTTGCGCCCTTTTTATGACCATATGATGGTTATTTGCATTAGAATCAGTTTAATCCTGAATCCACTTCAGGAGACCCGTGGTCCACTTCTTCCAATAAGAGCAATGACAGACTTCAATTGGTAAAACTTTCACAGAAAATGACAGATGTTCAGCCAGATATAGCGATCATTTTAGAATCTTAGATGACCATATACTGTCCCCGTAATGTACATATATAGAACACAATAGCGAACTGTTTAGAGTCTAGATACAAATATTATCCCAATATGATATTACAGATTAAAACATAAAAGTGAACTAAGTCAACCTTTACATGACAGCCTCTGCCTCGTGTAAACTAAGAACATGGTAGATTAGATTTCATATATGCACCTAATCACATTGAATATGAAGGTTAACCGCTTTCGTTCTCCTCCTTACAGTACATCAGTATCTCTGTCCATGTGGGTCACAAAAAATCTAACAATTTCAGAGTTATCAGCCAAGTAGATCAAGATGTTCCATTCATCTTCTCTGCTACAAGAGCAGTGTACCTTCCCTGATGAAATGCTTGCTGTAATTCCAGTGTTGAAGGCCATCGAGTTCCATCCCCTGCAAATGTTCCTGCTCCGTAGGGGCTTCCGCCTTTAACCTCGTCCATCTCAAACATTCCAGCCCCAAATGTGTAACCTATCGGAACATACACGAGTCCATGATGAACCAACTGCGTTATGGCTGTCAATCTGCATAAAATGTTTGTCATCTCATGTCAGGGTAAGAGTATTCTATTTGCTAGTTTAATAACACGCAATAAAATGAGCAATGCCTATTAGGTTTCAAGCAAAAAATATAACCGCTTTTTCTCCCAGCTCGTTGTTGTTGTTGTTGTATGCAACGGAAGTTAGGGCTTCAATGGGAGGAGCCTACACAAAGCTCAGTTCACTTGGCTTCAGGTATGCAGAGTTCTAATTTTGATTTTATTCATTACACAACAATGTCAAATGTCAAATTAGTAAATCAGCAATAGATTCCGAAATAAATGCAGAATGGTTTATGCATTCATGTTTAAATGATTAAAAGGAGACAAATATTATTTTATTTTTTCCAGTCAACATGAAGATTTTAATTAGGCCAAGCTCAGGCTCAAAGTTCAAACTATGCCTGAACTCGAGAATGTGGATCCTTGACTACAAAAAACACAAGAAGGCAGTCCTATGGAATGATAGATTCTTGTTTTATGACAAAAAGCAAATTTACGTTGTACAAGATCAATCATGGACAAGGAAACGAAATAATTGGAGGATAGTGGAACTAGACAGCTCACAAGAAACTTACTTCAAGGTGCACACACACACAAAAGATAACCATTTATCCAAGTTGTCTTTGTAAATTAAGCGTGGTGGCATTTTATTGTGTACAATAGTAAGCTGTCTTTAATGCTCACCGTAATAAAAGGCACTCGTGACAAAATAAACAGCCAAAACTAAAGAAAGCAGCAACTGGATTGAATTCAAAGATGACATCCGTTGGTGTTGGCAATCTTATGCAGTGATATCCTGGCCACCACCCTGAGATCCTGTGCTGTAAAATATGCCAGCAGGTTTTCCGGCCAGTGCTTGTTCTCTCCATAAACTTCCAGTTGCGTCCATAAAGGTTTTGAATTGAGCTGATATCATCCCATAACGAGTAGGGAAACCAAATAACAAAGCATCAGCATCAGCATCAGCAAGCTGATGTGGCTCAATTATGGGAACTTCAGATTTAGGAGGGGCGTTCATTTTAATGAGCACTTCCCTGGGAAGCGTTTCTGGAACCTGAAGAAGTGAACACCCATGTGGTTCAAGAAGATGCATATACAAACATCTCATATGAGACACACACCATAATCTAAATCAACCTAAGAGATATCACTACGAAAAGGTGTTTCATCAGGCTAGATTATTCGTGAAATACTGTAAGGTAAAGTTTGAAAGTCAAACAATACTAAATTCTTTATTATGGTGCATTGTTTAAATGGTGCCTCATGATGTGATGTCCCAAAAGGTAATAAAGATACTAAAAGGAGTAGCTTATTGAAACGAGTGCCAATGCAGAAACCGCTGCAATAACTGGCGATGAGGAGAACTTATCAGGTGCTGACAGAAAAATCCAAATGCAAAACTGAAAAGAAATAAACAAGCCTCCACCATACTAATTGGGGCTGCTACTTTGATTCTTAGCCACCATTGAGCTTGATGTTATGTGCTATTAGCATCTAACTCCAGACATATTGTTATGACCAACTTTTGTCTAATAACCTTAGTATGAATCTAGTCTCTCCTTGTATAGCCACAAATCTAATCCTACATCTTTAGTACTGTCACATGAACATCTCCTATACATGTCAAGGTTTCTGACTGCTCAAAACTTTACATCATAGAGCATTGCACGTGTTACTACTGTTTTATAATTTTTATCTTTTTATCTTTCAATTCCAATGGAATCTCCTTGTCTTATAGAACATTTGCTGTATCTCACCGTTTTAGTCGACCTACTTAATTTTATGTGAGACATCTACAATGATTCTCCCATCTTTTTGGAACACTTGCAATAATTTAAAAGTGGCAACTGAAGAGTGAATTTGCTGACTTCTTTAATATTTTTAATATTTATATAAGTTATTTTAATTTAAGTAATAACCCCAAAAGAACTGCCCATAACATGTCAGGAAAAAGAGATAAGACAACCTTTCTTCCATCATGTCATCAAATAAGCAAAATTGTATTCTAGAGGAGTAAA
Organism: Brasenia schreberi; assembly: GCA_036023115.1. NCBI lineage: Eukaryota > Viridiplantae > Streptophyta > Magnoliopsida > Nymphaeales > Cabombaceae > Brasenia > Brasenia schreberi. Next base: position 6,793,506 of record JAYKKT010000061.1, on the reverse strand, counting down.
CTCCGCCCATGTATGGGATCACCCTTGCATTGCCGGTCCCAAGCCCGGATAAAGGAGGAGGGTTGTGTTAGACTTCCGACAACCCGCGTAAAACTTTGTCGGATTTTTATACCATGGATTACATAAATTATGAGGATTGCTTTGGGGCGTCCCCACCTAGCGACATGCTGCAAAGCCCGAATGTAATGATAAGTAAGCAAGGGCTACTACATTTTCGCCCGAATGTAGTGAATTAATTGCACAGAGGGTTCCCACATTATGGACGGGTGTGGGTAAAGAAGTTAGTCCCGCTACATTGCTGCCCGAATGTAGTGAATAATTTACAGAGAGGCTCTCCGTATTTTCAATATGGACGGATGCGGGGGGTTCTTGGAATATCGGAACATTATTTGGTAAGCTAATAGAGGTGGTAGATACTATGATTCGGAGAAAGATTCATATTCTATGTTCACAAGAGACAAAGTGGGTTGGAGAAAAAACAAAGGAGTTAGAGGATAAAGGTTTTAAATTATGGTACTTAGGTAAGGAAAAGGCTTGAAACGGAGTTGGTATTATCATAAATAAAGATTTAAAGATAGTGCAATACACATACAACGATATGGTGACCGAATCATGAGGTTGAAATTAGTGTTAGGAGCAGAGGTTTTGAATATAGTTTGTGCTTACGCACCCCAAGTAGGCCTAAAAGGTAGTATAAAGACAACTTTTTGAGAAGATTTAGATAAGGTAATTCAAATGATTCCACAAATGGAGATGATTTGTTTAGGAGGAGACTTAAATGGGCATGTCGGTAAAGAGGCATTAGGATATCAAGGTATTCATGGAAACTTTGGTTTTGGGGATATAAATGAGGAAGATAGGGAAATTTTAAATTTTGCTATGGCATTTGATCTCTTTATAGTCAAAATACAATCTTTAAAAAAAGAGATGGACATTTAATTACTTATAAGAGTGGCTTATCACAAACACAAATTGATTACTTTATTTGTAGAAAAAAAGATAGAGTGTGTTGTAAAGATTGCAAGGTAATTCCAGGAGAAAGTTTAACCACCCAACATCGACTTTTAGTTATGGATTTTCAAATAAAAAAATGAGTAGAGTGCATTGAGCTATTCGGACTAAACGGTGAAACCTCAAAAGCGAGAAAAAAGATATATTTAAACAGAAAGTCCTTCAAGGAGATGCTTAGAATTATGTTGGTACACCTTGTGATATGTGGAACAATATGACTACATATTAGGAAAGTGGCGAAAGATGTGTTAGGTGAATCTAAGGGAGGTGCACCGGCACAAAAAGAAGCTTGGTGGTGGAGTGAAGTAGTGCAAAATAAAATCAAGGCAAAGAGGACATATTACAAATTACATTATGCTAAGAAAATTAGTGAAACTTTAGAGGCTTATAAGAAAGCAAAGAAGAAGCGAAAAAGGGTGTCATTGAAGTAAAAGCTAAAATTTGGGAGGATTTATATAAAAAACTCAACTCAAAAGAGAGTGAAAGACATACTTTTAGGATAGCTAGGGCTAGAGATAAGAAAACTAAATATCTTAATTCTGTGAGAGGATGAAAAAATTCTAGTGGTAAATGATGATACAAGAAATAGATGGAAAAACTATTTTTATAAGTTTTTTAATGAAACTAAAGATGTTAATATTAGCTTGGGAGAGTTAGCCAAATCAAAAAAGTATATAAAGTAGATGATAGTTTTTTACATCGTAATAAGCTTACTGTGGGCTCACTGTGGACATAATAAGAAAGTAACGTATTTTTCATAACTATGAAACAAACAGTAGATGCAAGAAAGTATACATGTATGTCTCTTCAGCATTTTTTGGTGGTAGAAGTAGAACATTTTGCTGCTGTGCTTTATAACCCTTTTCGAATCGTCTCACTGTGGTCTTGGAGAAGCTACTAGTAGCTTTTAAGAATGTGACCTACTTCCTCATGAGTGTGAAACCAACAGCAAAAAAGTCTTAATGAAAGGGAGAATTTTCCATATAGTAAACGAAATTTTCCCAATGGAAACGAGAAGAGTGAAATTGAAAAGCTGTCGCCAAGTCCATAGGCATCCACACTTTGCACTGGAAAGTACATCATCTATACATGTGTAAGTCGTAACCATATGAAAAATCTAAAACATTACCCCAGGGTACCAAAATAAGAAGGAAATAGATGAATGCCCACGAGTATGCTATAAAGAAGGGAGGAGACGATTATGTGATGCTTCAGTATTAATCATTTCAATATTGCTGTCATTTTCCTGTTTATGAAGAATCCCTTTCTAGGGCAATCGTGGTAACAGTAGAAGGTTTGGTTGGTTTGAATGCAATTGAATAGTGCAAATCATTTTTTAGACCATAATCGCAGTCAAACTTAAAACATTCTTTCCTTTTACAAATCAGTGGAAAAATGTATGCTTTAGATTTCCTTATCATATGTTGAATGTAATGTTGTTGATGTTGAAAATACTCCATCTTCCATCACATTCAGTTTTTGAAGAATCCAAGACTTATTTTGATAAATCTGTCCTTCTAGTTGTACAACAGAAGAAAATCTTCATACTAAACAGCAGGGGTTCTGCATGATGTTGGTTCTGGAAGGCTTGCAATATTGTGCCACGGATTTAGATCAAACAAGGTATCAGTAGGAAAAATCATAAAGTGCAAAGTGCCCGATCTGTGAATTCATCCGCATACATGCTATCATGATTGAATTTAGAAGATATTTGAATGTTTCCCAGGAACAAGTGACACTTTTAAACCTTGCTGATTCTCTTGCAAAAGAAGGTATCAGTGCCTTCCGTTTTGACTTTTCTGGAAATGGGTAAGCTCTATCTATGTGTCTTTTCCTGGATTATTTATAAATACTATTATGCATACTGGAACAGTTAGAGTGAAGAAGGTTCTGAAATTATAAATTTGAGCATATTATTCAAGACAAAGTGGCTATAACTGGATCATAGGCCTGATTTGTGTGGTCAACAGCTGAAACATGAATCTAGGTGTCGCAAGAATTTGAAAACCTAAGAATATCCCATAAATGGCAGAAAATGGCTAGAAAACCAAGATTGTTATGACTATGGTTCTTTAGGGTCTAATTTATGTCACAATCATCTTATCTTTGTTGCTTTCTTTTTTGAATGGTCAAACTGGGGATAGCTGCCAACGAGGTTTCTACCTAATCTCTTAGGAAATGCTATAATGAGTCAACTATCTTTATTTACTCCTGCCCTAAGTTGAATATTTATGCCATGCAGATTGTTCTATACTGTCTGCTATTCAAGGAGTTCTAACATTAGTCTCTGTCGCCGTGAAGTTTGTAATCTGTCAGTGTTTGACCAGGAGAACGTGTTATCAGTCAAAGACACGAGCTGAGCTTTCTATGGCGTGCTTGTAGAAACAGGACCCCGGAGCATTTTATTGGATAATTTCAAATGCATATATTCAGTGGGAAGACAACCATTTTCATTAAGAAACAATGTATGTCTGAGTGAATATACATCATTATCATAACAAAATGGAGTTTATATTATCTTTAACATATTTGGTGCATCATTAACATTCCACTTTCATTGGTTTGGAATTTTGCTGTAGTATACTTTCAAAGTTTTCTGCTCATTACTATTTTTTTCATTGTCTTAATGTTGTTCTCCCAAATGAATCTGAATATCCACTTCACAGGGAAAGTGAGAGTTTGTTTCTGTATGGTGGTTATGCAAGAGAGGCTGATGACCTACGTGAGGTTGTGCTATACTTTTCTCATGCTAAACAAGAAGTATGTGCTATTATTGGTCATAGCAAAGGTGACCTCAACTCTTGTCCAGTTTGTTTTTGTCGTTTCAGTTAGTTGATAAAGCTAACACCGAATGAGATTGGCGAGACATGTTAAGTAAGATAAGTACCCACAAAATGAATAATACGTTATTCATTCAAGTGTATTAGGCTTCCTGTTCGACGTTCCTTTCCCCCCATGTTTAGATGGTTCATATCCATACTCAAATTTTATAAAACTCTAGCTTAAACTTCTATTGCAACTCATGTGCTCCAGAACAGGCACTTGTTTCTCTTTTCCAGAAAATTTCTTCCAACTCCTCTTTGGTTCAGTTCAATGAAATACATTTGGTGCCTTTTCACTGCTTTGTTCATTGTATCTTCTACTGTTTATATTGTTTTATACAAATTCATACGTATGATTCAATCTAGAAATATTGGAATGATACATAGCATAATGGTTGCAATTTTCATTTGATTATCATATTGCAAATTGTGACTGTTCCATAAGTTTATTGTATTATCATACGATATGGGCACATAATGCAGCCATGTCATAGCATACCCTATCCGTATTGCAGCAGCGCTGTTAGGAAATTATTCTTGTCCAATTGATTTTTCTTTTTACTATGTGCTACGATATGTATCATAGCATATTGTTAGCGCTTTCCATGATACCCGCTATGCTACTTAAGACACTCAGAATTCGTGCAACTTGTTAATATTACCAACTATGTTGATATAGTTCTTGTCCTATAGGTCAGTTGCATTAATGATATAAAGTCTAATGCAGGTGGAAATGTCGTCCTACTCTATGCATCCAAGTATCATGATGTCAGTGCTGTGATCAATATCTCAGGTAGGTTTGATACAAAGTGTGGGATTGAAGAGCGTCTGGGTAAAGATTATATGCAAAAAATTCAGGATGAGGGGTTCATTGATGTAAGGAATAGTAAAGGTGAGTTTTATTTCAATTAGTAAAGCTTCTTTCATATGTATTTTACAACATTTCATGATTTTCAAAAAACAACAAGAACCTTAACTTTACGGTTAGAACTGAATATAGCTATCTGATCTCCAACTCCAACTAAGCCTTTTCCCATACTAGAGGGGGTCAGCTACATGGATTCTTTGTTTTTTTTTTGGTAGAATCCATGTTAAGTCCGACAAAGTTTTACGCTGGCTGTCGGAAGCCTAACACAACCCTCCTCCTTTTTCCGGGCTTGGGACCGGAAACTAAATATAGCTATCTGATATTGTAAGAAAAACTAATGTGATTAGCTTGCAGGCATATTAAAAGAACAGATAAATATAAAAAAGCAGATTGAATAATAAGCAGCATCTTTCCTTAGTTAACCTCTGGCAATGGTGGTTGCACATTCTTGTTTGTCTATCTAATATGCAATAACACATTTCATAAAGTGAATGCTTTAACTATTTGGTGGATGTCTTTACAGGAGATTCCATTTATCGAGTGACTTTAGAAATCTTAATGGATCGTTTGCATACTGACATGTCCTCTGCCTCTAAGGCCATTGACCTTAACTGCAGGTAAGATCTGTACAGAAACCTTAGAGTTTCATATCTATGCACATGACCTAATGGGGGTTGCAAGATAAGATGGTTACCAAAAGTCCATTTTGTGGTCGGTGATTCTTAATGTTTTCTTCATCTAATGTTCAGTATTTAACATCATCTTACAGTCTAAGAATTTCAAAATTTAGTAGTTCACAAGTAAACTACTTATCACGTGATACGGGAGCTTGGCATCTGCATCCTAGGCATACGAGCACTAGCTACTATTGGGTTTTAATATACTAAGTTTAATCTCAATATTTCATGCTACCCGTCTTATTATAGAATTTGTATATATCATTTCTAGCTAGAAATTGTTCATTACTATTTGTTGGTGGCACTTTTTTACACACTTTGACTTTTTGTGGTAATACAACAACAACAACAACAGCTAAGCCTTTTCCCATACTAGATGGCTACATAGATTCTTTGTTTCCACATAGCCCTATCATGTGCCATGCTAGCAGTTAATTCCATATAAACGAGATCATTATTTATAGTTTCTTTTCAACACTTTTGTGGTCGTTCTCTTCCTCTTTTAACATTTTCACAATATAATTTTTCATATCTTCTTATGGGAGTGTCCCTTGGTCGTCTTTCTACATTTCCAAACCATCTTAAACAATTTTCTCTCACTTTTATCCTCTATTGGTGCTACTCCCAATTGATTTCTAATAACCTCATTATGTATACAGTCTTTCCTTGAGCGACCACTCATCCATCTCAACATCTCCATTTATGCTACTGACATCTTTTGCACATGTTGATGATTAACTGCCCAACACTTAGAACCATAAAACATAGTAGGTATAATTGATACTCTATAATATTTACCTTTTAACTTTAATAGTATCTTCTTATCACACAAAATACTTGATGCCTCTCTCCATTTTAACCAACTGGTATTAATTCTATGTGTAACATCTTCATCAATTTTTCCATCACTTTGAAAAATTGACCTTAGGTATTTAAAACTTTTCTTATGAGGGATGCATTGTGTGTCAATCTTAATTTCTAGGTCCTATGAAGTACACAAATGATCAAACTTACATTTCATATATTTGTCTTTGTTCTACTAAGTCGGAAGCCTTTACTTTATAACGTTTCTCTCCATAGATCCAATTTCCTATTAACTTTTTCCTTAGACTCCTCCACTAACACAATATCATATGCAAATAACATGCACCAAGGTACTTCATCTTGAATATGTTTTGTTAACTCATCAATGACCAATATAAATAAATATGAGCTTAAAGTTATCCCAGATGTAACACAATATCAACTTCAAAGGAGTTTGTTATTCCTTGAAGAGTCATCACATAAGTTTTTGCACCATCGTACATGTCTCTTATAAGATTTATGTATGTAAATGAGATACCTCTTTTTTCCAAGGTTCTCTAAAGAACATCTCTTGGCACCCTATCATAAACATTTTCTAGATCAATAAATATCATGTGAAGGTTCTTCTTTTTTACTCTAAAATATTTCATAAGACGTCACAATAAGTGAATCACTTCAATAGTAGATTTGTCGGGCATGAATATGAATTAGTTCTCTGTTGTACTCGATATTTATCTTAACCTATGTTTGATAATTCTTTCCCATAATTTCGTAGTATGGCTCATTAACTCGATACCTCAATAATTGGAACAATTCTGAATATCTCTCTTGTTTTTATATATGGGTATAACTGTACTCGCTCTGTATTCCTCGGACATCTTTTGGGTTCTCCATATTTTATGAAATAGTCTTGTGAGCAAGTTAATGAGCCATACTAAGAAACAAAGAATCCATGTATCCGACACTATCTAGTATGAGAAAAGGCTTAGTTGTTGTTGTTGTTGTAGTCTTGTGAGCCAAGTGAGCCCCATCTCTTCTAGAATTTTCTATATTTCTATAGGAATATTGTATGGTTCTAGAGATTTATCAACCTTCGTATATTTAAGAGCCTCTTTGACTTCATTCTTTTGAATACACCGATAGAAATTATAGTTTATATACTTTTTTTATTTAACTAACTCTCTTAAGCTAATACTAATATCTTTATTTTCATTAAAAAGCTTATAGAAATAATTTTTTTAATAGTCATTATCAGTAGATATCCCATACTTGATAAGCCATAGTCACAATGTGACATTCCTCCAGGTGCCCTTTAAAAAAGCTTTTGGTGACGTTTCTTTTTGCTTTTGTCTTTAAGGTAGCTAAAAGGGGAGTTGGCTTTGTGGAAAGAGCCTTTGGCTGCTACAGGTGCAGTGAAGGACTGACCCCGTGAATTCTACCCCCTCCACTCGCAAGGAAGGGTTCTAACCTTGAAGTCTTATGCTGGGCAGTCCCAACACCTCAAAGGCATTTTACCCAACTACTTTACGCAGAGAAACAAATAAATAAGTACATAAACGATGCACACACCTATGAATCTTCATGGAACAAACCAGGAGTGTTGAAGAAATGAAATCAATTCGGAATCACCAAATCCCTATAAATAAGGATGATCCTGTGAGGTTCTAAAAGGTTGCAACTTTCAAGCATAATAAAAATCTCCATCATACATTGGATTTTGGTGATTCAAAAGTTTGTGATGATTTGTTCATGCTGGTTCACTTATTTAAAAGTGGCTTTAAATAGTCATTTCATAGGAAAAATGCGAATCCAGACACACACACACACACAAGTTCAGGAGAATTATCTTGCCACCATCTCATACCTCCAGGAAAAAACAATGGATTCCACAGCTTGCCTTCTTTAGGGCTCTGAGAGAGTCAAATTGATCGGTTTGGGGTGCACCAGTTCTTACATTATTTATGGGATAATTTCTCTATTGATGCCACTTTTTCTTTAGATTCTCATGATTCTTGTACATTTTCAGGTTTTTATATTAAAATTTAGTCATAAACAGGCTGCAGTTTCATACTACCCCCACCAAAAAAGGAAGGCTGCAAACATTGTCATTATAGGAGTACCTTGCTTGTCTTTCATGCTATTTGCCATTTCTTGTCTAGTTTGTTTGTGTCAGCTAAACAATTTTGTACAATTACTCAGAGTGCTGACAATTCATGGCTCAATGGATGAAATAGTACCCGTGGAAGATGCTTTAGAGTTTGACAAGCTCATACCAAATCACAAAGTAATTGTGAATGAAGTGAATCATGGTTATACTTCACATCAGGGAGAGTTGGCTTCAATCATCATCGATTTTATAAAGGGCGACTCCCATCACGAAAAAGCTGTCTCAGATCAGGTACTTTCCAATGATAGAGCAAAGTCGTCCTCTTCCAGAATTTGCAGCCTATAATCATGGTAGCTCAATTGAAAAGAGTCACCAAATAAAAAGAGAAGCGAACAATGAAACAGTAATGCACCTTCCCTGCTCATGTGAATCCTGATATCCTTTTTCTTTCATTTATGTTTCACATGTCGAGCGATAGTTTCATACATTGTAAGATGATGCCATTCAATTGCCACAGGTAATCGATGCTTGAACAGTTGAAGACTGTTAGAAGGACTACTACCCACCACCGCTGCTGCCACTTGCTGCCACCATCACTGCCACCATCACCTGCTGGGCCAGCCAGCCAACGGCCAACACACTAACCATTGGGTGCTGACCCTTCTTCCTTTCTCTCTTTCCTATTTTGTACTCTTTCTTCTTATTGTATTGTCTATAAATACCTCTTCTTCACTATTGTAATATCATGCTTTGCCTTATAATAAAGTGTTCTTTCTTCAAAGTGTTTGTGTTGTGTGATTTGGTGCTTAAGGCACAGTTAGACTGATTCTTGGTGAAGTACTTAAGGTATTTTGTGTGGCTATTGAGATCGGGTGAGGCCAATTTTCGTTACAAAGACTGCAATTATGCTTCAGGGAACAACACATTACTTACATTATTGTTTGCGTACTATTTCTCAAGTAATCTGTTTGTCTTTTTTATTGCTCCATCAAGCTGCTGCTGCTTGTTAATCAATATTGCAACGCACATGGATGAATTGGTATTCAATATAGAAATATTGATTTCCTGTTGTCATGATGATCTTTCTCTAATGCTTGATTCCACTAAGTGCTTTTGGTCCTCATGCATGTCTTATCAGATGCTTGAGAATTTCCCAAATTAATCTGTCGACATTATTATTTGGAATTATTAATAGCTTAAACGTCAAAGAGACTACGTTGGCAGTTATGAGAACCATGATCAAGCTGATGAGTTCAACATCCGTGCTGGTATATTGCTTAGTTGTGACTAGTGGCATGTGCAAAAATTCTTTAACCCTATTCAGCAATTAGGCTGGGGTGTACTTGGCTGATCAATCATGGAATGAGGCTCCGTTTCATAGAGTTTACCCAAGGTAAGTGGCATTCACAAATCTTGCAGGAAAGTTGGCAGTTGAAAGGTGCAGTTGCATTGCTGCTTAATACCTAGGTTGACTTTCGCTAGAGATGGAGCCTGCAGTCTTTGGCCAATTCTGGATCCCTTAAGACTCACCCCCATCTTTCACATGATTAAATCGAAGGTGGATTTAGATTCAGTAGAGGATTCAGATACCTTATGATAATTTGAACTTGTTAGTTTTCAATTTCCACGTTTTATCAAGGTTTTCGCAGATTCAAACAACTTTGACCACTTTAAGTTGGAGCTAGGTAGACCCACTACCAGATATTCATGCTCCTGCTGTCGAAGTTGAGTCGTTTAACTTGAAGGTTCTTTTGAGTATACCCCCTTGGTTGGGACGGCCATGGCTCTTTGTGCAACAACTTCAATAAGTTGGTCGACGCTGGCCTTCACTGCATGAACAGGATTTGCGGATTATCCGTCTTGACCCCAAACAGGGACAAAGCAGTTGGTTCTTATTTTATCGTAGACCCATAAAAACCTAACTCAGCTTAAACTTTTGATTTTTTTTAATGGAAAAACATACAAGTGTTTCAGAGCCTGCAATTTTCCTTGCAAAGTTTGAAACATCGTGAGGATTACCAATGGCCTCCAAATGAGTTTTGGAGTAGGGATCTCCATAACTTTCAAAACCCATCTTGGTAATACCTGGCAATCACGTTTTCACTTCACGGAATGCTCCCAAACAGAGTCTTGTTTGCAGTTGGAACTTCTCAAGTTAAGACGCCAATTTGTTCATAAGCCCCTGTACTGTTGCATTCAGAGAAGCCTTCTTTTTTCCTGAATTTGGAAATGACGGTCATTCATGCCTTCCGGAAAGAAATGAAGCATACGCCATTGATGCTTCTCAACAATGAATCCATGAAGTGAGAGTAGGAAAAGATCTGTAAAAATTCTGTAATTAACATCGGTAAAAGATAAAGCACTGTAGCACGAACCCTAGTTACAAGTGGATAGGAAAGCAAGCTTTCCTGCAAACTATGACAGTAACAGTGCATGGGGCCATCTCGTGTAGGGAGGAGAATGGTTGATGTTGAACAGCTAGATTCCTTGTCCTGTCTCCGTAATTTAACAGCTAAATTCCTAATGCATTCATTCGATGCGGCCTAAGACAAGTGGAACTCTGACCAGTTTAAGGAAAGAAATCAGCTGTTTCTGGGTTGATGATCTACTTAATATGATTGGCATAAGAATCCTTCAATAGGTCGTTTTTGTTTCCATAGAGGGCCATTTATGATTTGATGAGGACGTAAGTTTCAAGAGAACAATGCGGCTTGTAAGTATCTCCTTGGAGTTGAAATTAGATTTGTCATTTGTCTCTACTGGTTGAATATTCAGATAGAAGCATTCGAAAGCACACTTGAATTTCTCAGATATATGCAATGAAAGACAAGCATGGAAAAAATAATCCAGAAGAAATGTGAACATTCTGTAACACCTTGACAGATCAACTATTGGTTCGAATAGAAACTGACGCAATTAGTTCTGCAACACAACAATGACTAAAACGGAATATGTTTCACGCCTGGCTCTGATTTAAATCTTGCCGCTTAGAAAAAATTATACTAAGAAAAAGAAGGGAAAAGACAAAAAGACGGGGATAAGTAATTTGTATTCCTTCAAACTACAAATTTCGGTGCTGCAGGTGCTGAATTTGTAGCCTCCCCATCACTACCTGCAGGAAACAACAAAATATTATTCAGCTCAGAACATTTGCCCCCGCTTTTGGGATACACTCATTTTCAATTATGTAAAATATGATTAATCATGAAAATAGCAGAATTATATCTGTATCATATAATCACTGCCACTATGGTTGCTTTGCGAAATTAGAGAGGTGAGCATCCTAAAAAGAATTGTACTGTAAATATTTGAGTCTTGAAATTTACAACAAGGCTTCTTATTCCGCCTAGATAGTTGGCCATGTTAACTGTCTGCCAGTCCTCTTGTTTTATTGTTATCACATGTTAATTGTCCATTTCAATTGTCCAAACCGTCATAAATGCATCTTTTCCTCAACTTATCTTTTATTGTTTTCACACAAACTTTACCTTTAATCTCAGCTAGTCCTCTTGTTTGGTCAATAATTTTATTTCCCTAAGAGACATCTTATTCACATAGTTTGATAGATTTCCCAACTACATATTATTTACCTTCTAATTAAGTAGCATCTTCTTGCTACACCCTACATGGAGCACTTGCTATCAATGTTGTAAAAAGCGAATCGGTGCCTGTATCGCACTGGACACTGATACGCGATAACCACATCGTATCATCAAATATGGTACATTTTTTTAATCTGTTGATAAAAAATAAAAAATATTAATAAATAAAAAAATGCAAGAATTGAAATTAATGAACAAAACATATATAACACAATCAACATTAAATAAAATCGAATCCAAAAGCTTGATTTGAAACATATAATTCCTAATAAATGACTATGACTGTATAAGAATATTAAGAGAGATTGTGAGAAGAGAACGCTATGAGGCTAAGTAATACAAAGTTAAATAACATCTCATAATCGACAATCATCCATAATGTGAATACTTAACCTTTGAAAAACAACAAAGTTACACAATTACAATCATCCAAACCAAAACGTTATAAAATTACAATTATATTTACAACAATCATCCACAACGTGGATCATAATCAACAAAAGCATTGTAATTGATATAGTTAGGATCACCATCACCATCATCATCAGCATCTCCTCCCTCTTCCTCCTCCACAATCTGATACGTCCATCCAATACCTTCATCTACATCATCATCTTCAACTCCAAATTATGTTTCGACTTAGAGTGCCCTCTAGTTTTCAACTTTTTATCCTCTAAATTGATGGGGGATCCTTCTCTTTAACCCACTCATCAAGAATATCAACATTTTTATAGCTCAACAGGTTATATGGCACCTTCCTTGCACTTCTTGTATTTTTTGCATTTGTTTGTAAAAAAAGAATAATCACGTTATCAAGAATATCAAATGCAATATAGTCATCAATCATTCATTATTAATAAGAAAGAACTAGGGAGCAACAATACATATTTTTAAAATTGTTACTTTTGCCTTACAAGAAAAGACCGTATACATAATGAGGTTATTAGAAACAAATTAGGAGTGGCACCAATAGAGGATAAAATGAGAGAACATCGTTTAAGATGGTTTGGACATATAGAAAGAAGATCAAAAGAAGAACCTGTAAGAAGGTTAGAAAAACTAAATTTGGAAAGTATTAAAAGAGGTAGAGGACGACCACAAAAGTGTTGGAAAGAAACAATAAAGAATGATCTAGTTTATTGGGAGTTAACTGCTAACATGGCACACGATAGGGATCTGTGGAAACAAAGAATCCATGTAGCCGACCCTGTCTAGTATGGGAAAAGGCTTAGTTGTTGTTGTTGTTGTTGTTGTTACTTTTGCCATAACTTTATGTCAAGCAATCGAGCATGCTCTAATATGTTTCTCTTTTTCATGTGAATGTATTCGAAAAAGCTTCAATTTCTCTCGCACTCACGAACTGCATGTTTGGCTCAATATAGACAAATTTGGTGCATATACACCAAAGTAAGTCCACCATTCATCTAAAATAAAACACGATAATGATTAATAACAAACACTCAAAGTCAATCAATTGATAACTTAAATGAATATCAATAAAAAATATATAATACCTGGTCGTATTTGGGAGCGGAGTAGGATTGAAATTGGCCTTCCAAAATCTCCAAGATTCTATATATACTTGCTTAACTCTAAATGGATATTGCGTCAATTGCATTTAATATACTTTTTTACTTTTTCGTCCTCTACAAAGTTGAGAGAAAATCGAATAGAAGGGTTAAGGAAATATACAACGACATGCAAATCATGATGCATTTGGCAGTTCCAGCGCATAAATTATATTTCAAACTTTTTTTTAGAAGTGATCGCTTACGATCAAGGTTTGCTTGTATTTCAAATTTGGCCTTATCTATAGCATCATATATATAAGGTATAACAAACCTATCTTCATTGTTCACTATCTTCGTTACCTTAACTAAAGATACAATCATCCTAAAAAAATTGTTCTAATTTTCTAAAAAAATAGCATTGAAAATGACATCTAACACACCAATCCCCTCCCCCTTTCTGGACCAACTAATAGAGCCCCATTCATCATATGTGAACATTTTTTCAACGTATTTTTATGTATGACAAGACTTTGCACAGTAATGACATTCGTAAAAAATCTTGTCAATGAAGGCCTAATGAATTTCCTTCCACCTGTATGGATTGAGGTCAAATGCAATACAAAAGAATGATTATAAAATAAAGCATTAAATCTAATATATATACAACACATGGAGTCCATACTAAGGATGGATGGTTCGCCTTAAGCATATTTAAAATTTGCACCATTATCAATAATGAATTGAACAACATTTGAAGCACCTACATCCTCAACAACTTCCTAAAAAATAGGGAGTAAATTATATGCAGTTTTATCAATATTGGACAAGTCATATGATTTCAAAAACAATGTCCCCTTAGGATAATAGACCAAGAAGTTCACCAAAGACCTACACTAACCATTAACAATATCAACCCATTTCTACAGTAATGTACTCCTCAAAGCATGATAAGTAGGAACTCTATAACCTGATCCCACACTGGCAATAGCATCCGCCATACTTTGAAATGAAAATAAGTTTGCAACATTGAAAGAGACAATTTTCATAAAAAAATTTGGCACACTTTAAATATACTTTCTCAATTACTTCCTTTGAAGTCAAAGCTCAACTAATGCCTGGTTGAGCTCCAGGAGTCATATCCTACAACCTCTAGCTCTAACTCCTTCTCTAGTACCCTCGTGGGCATCACGCGAGTATGAACTCTTGCATTGGAACAAGAGCCACTCTTTTCCTTTTCTCGCATCCTCCACGCCTCTTCAGTCTCTTCTTCCATCTCATCTGTACCATTAAATTCATCACCATACATCCATTCAAAAGCATCTTCAAATGGTTGAGACATATCCCAACCACCTATTTCTGCCCTCTCATTAATCTCTCCCTCTCCTTCGAAGCCTCCAATACATGATCAATCTCGTACTTCACTACTTCGAGAACCTGAGAACAAACACTAGCATCCTTCTTGGTTTCCAAAAGATGGTGTTTCATACAAAAACTACTACCATGCTTTACTGCATTGCAAAACATGCACTTATTCAAAAGTTTATTGCCTTCATACATCGGGTGCAATATTTCCATGACAGATCGGCCCGATCGAAAGCCATTAAGACGAGAGTTGACAATCAACAAGAAGAAAAAAGCTTTTAGAAATCAAGAATCACGAAATCCGTAAAACCCCCAAATTATTCAACTGAAGAATCGGGTAGAATCAGTGTTATCCGTACGTATCGTATCGTGGGCCACGATACGATACGGGGGCCAGTATCGCAAATGCGAGTTTATCGCACCGTATCGCACGATACGGGTGATATGCCCTAGGACCCTTATAGGCCGACCGAAACCCACGATTTTTTACGGGTTTCCTCTCTCCTTTTGGGTTCATCAAGCTCTCTAAGAGTCGGTTTTCGCCTCCTTGGTATTCAAAGCTCTAAAATCGTGCCCTACGATGTCCATGCAAGCCTCCAAACTCGGATTTAGGTATATTTTTAATGTTTTTTCTATTTTTTTCTTTTATATTTGTTGTTTTTTGTGTTATTTTATTTTTTTTTAATGACAAAATATGAAGTTATTAAGTGTGTGTATACGATTTTTATTGCATTCATGAAGTGGGAGACACTCAATTTGAGTGTTATTTGAAGATTGAAGATTTACGAAGTGCTTTTATTTTCAGGTTTTTGTTTGAATTAAAGTACTCCATTGAGATGACAGGAAGGGGTGGTAGAGACTCCCATTATCGATCTGATGATCCGGCATGGCAGTGGGTATACCAGTTGAGGGTTCCAGGTTAAAAATTAGATGCTTATTTTATGAAAATGTGGTTAGTGGTGGAATTTCAAGGTTGAAACACCACCTAGCAGGAACCAGAAAAGAAATTGCTCCATGCAAAGGCTGAGTTAGAAGTGTGCCAGAAGGTATTAAATGACAATGCTTGCAGATGATTGAGAGCATACATAAAAGGAGACAACAAAAGGATGATTTCCAGATGTGTGAAGAAGTTGATGATGCTACTGCCACTGGAGTTGGATTCACTGATAGTTTTCCTTCAAATGCTAGAACAGAGATTGGTAGTAGTAGTTCGCGATCACCTAGCAGGGGAAAGAGGGTTTCAGCTGAAGACTTTGAAGGTGGCAGAAGAGGAAGTTCAGGAAGGAGTAGAGGAAGAACTTCTACCATCCATTCGTTCTTTCCTCCTTCCACTACACATGGTGCTCAACCTGGAATTCGTGCTGCTATGGCTTCAGAACAACTGCATGATCAGGCAAACCTTGCAGTGGGAAGATGGTTTTATGATGCATGCATTCCATTTAATGCAGCAAACAGTTTTCATTTTCAAGCAATGGCAGATGCAATTGCTAACATTGGTCCAGGATACAGGATGCCCTATTATCAGAAGCTGAGAGGGAAGATATTAGATCTGACCGTCATTGAAGTACAACAATATTGTTCGACTTTGAGACAGTCGTGGATGGAAACGGGATGCACTATCATGGCAGATGGATGGACCAATAGGCGAGAAAGGACATTGCTAAACTTTCTTATATATTGTCCTAAAGGACTCATGTTTTTGAGATCTCTAAATATGTCAGAGGAGAGGCACACTGCAAAAATCCTACGATAGGAATTTGATAAGGTTATACAGGAGGTTGGGCTAGAAAATGTAATCTAATTGATTACAGATAATGCAACTAACTACAAAGCAGTTGGGAAGGAGTTAGCTGATATTTATGGGACTTTCTACTGGACACCATGTGTAGCCCATTGTTTAGATCTCATCCTCGAGGACATTGGTGAGATGGATGAAATAAAGGCAGTAACTGAGTGTTGCCAAGATATTACAAAATTCATTTACAACCATGCATTTGTTTTGTGTATGATGAGGAGATACACAGAAGGTGCAGAGCTTCTTCGCACAGCTGCAACTCGGTTCGCAACAAACTTCTTATCTGTATAGAGTATTGTGAGACAGAAGCAAGCTTTAAAGAGAATGTTCTCCTCATATGAGTGGCAACAATTTGCAGAGTTGCCTCAAAATAGAAGGAACAGAAAGTTGAATGAGATTGAAGAAACAGTTTTTAGAAGTTCATTTTGGAATGCATGTGTTAGATTATTAAAAATTACCTGTCCTTTAGTGAAAGTTTTGAGATTGGCTGACAGCGAGGAGAAACCATCTATGGGCTACCTTTATGAAGCCATGGACAGGGCAAAAGAAGCGATCAGAAATAACTTTAATGGAAAAAAGAGAGATTATGTGCCTGTGTGGAAAATAATTGATAGTAGATGGAATAAACAATTGCATCAGCCTATTCATGCAACAGCCTACTATCTAAACCCATCATTCACGTACTCAGCAAACTTCAAAAGGAACGGTGAGGTTAATCGAGGAATCATTGAATGTATCGACAGATTAGTCCCTGATGAGAGCATAACAGATGCGATACATCGAGAGATGGAGATATATGATAATGCTCTTCACTTGATGGGTTTGCTTGTTGCAATTCGCAACTGCACTACGATGCGTCAAGGTAAATTGTTTATTTTCATATTTAAGTTTCATCTTACATTAGTGGGGATTATGTCTATAATGTTTGTCTTTTTCTACAGATGTTTGGTGGAACTGGTTTGGAAGTGATTGTCCAAACCTTAAAGATTTTGCAATGAGAGTCTTAAGCCAAACCTGTAGTGCAACAGGTTGTGAAAGAAATTGGAGTATTTTTGAACACATCCATACAAAGAAGCGCAACAGGTTGGAACACAAAAGACTAAATGATTTAGTTTATATTCGTTGTAACATGCACCTTCGTGAAAGGTAATATTGTATTACTTTCAAATTTTCAATTCAATATTGTTTAACTTCAGTCTTCAATTGTTAATATTATTTACTAATTGTTTATCTTTGTTTGTCATAGGCAATTAAAAAAAGTAAATAGAGAAGAAAGTCAGTTCGATCCAATAAGTTTGGATAATTTTGATATATTAGAAGATTGGGTTATGGAAGACACTGAAGAAAATGCCCTCCTAACTGAAGAAGACGTTGCTTGGATTAATTTAGAAGGAGCGCAACAACAACATCAAGGAGACGAAGAATTTGATTTCCAAGAAGAAGGTGTCACTGATGATGATGATGAGGATTTGCAACAAGGAGAAGATGAAGATTATTTAGTTGATGATCCTGATTACAATTTGTAAAATGTAACAGTGTGTCTGTAATCTGTGTTTCATTTTTTGGATTCAAAATATGTAAATTTAGATGCAATTGTTCAATATTGAATGCTCAATCTGTACTAAACTTACAGTATATGAATTTAAAGTAATTACCAGATTTTTCCTGAATTTTTTCGGATTTTTACTAATTTTTATTGATTTTTAATTAATTTTTGTATTATTTTAATATTAAAGTACGATACGATGCGCCTCTTGGATTTTATACCTAAAAAAATCAACATAGACTTATACGATACGTGATGTATCATATAATACAACACAATAGAGTCCCGTATCGTATGATACAACACGATAAATCACTTATTGTGATATATGTGCATGTATCGTACCATATTCTCGTATGATATGCCATAAATTCATATTGTACGATATGATACGATTTTTATAACAATTCTTTCTATAATTCTTCTTTCTATCCAAGCTGCAAAAATTATGAGTGCTTTCCCGTTCTTACATAAAGAATGATCATAAGTTTTAAAGTATTTTTTTCACTATACAATGGTATTCTAGCTTCTACTGCATATCATCTTCATCTTGTAGAACTTATATCCTCATGTACTTAATCTTCGTTATGCTAACTTTGAAGCTCTTATGTTTGGCTTCTATCTAGAGTTCAAGCTTCACAAATGACTCCATTCCTCGTATCATCTACCACAACAATGTCATCTACCAATAACATTGGTATGAATAAAAAACCTCTAAATTTAGTCTAACAAAAAGTTTCCAACTTCCAAACTGAAAGTTCAGCTTTGCCATGTCAAATTCAGCACTGAAAGACTGTTGACAGTTGCTTACAAAGAGCCTGATCAAAGGTGGAAGCTGTTGGTGACTTCAATCCCTGGAAAAGGTAAACTACCTAGTTCTGCATAATGAGACTCTTACATCTTTTACCATTACAACAAATACTTTATAATGCCTATTTCTGCTGAATGAAGAAGATACTATTTTAACTTTTACCATTACAAGACACATTTTACTAGCAGAAGATTATTCTTTATGAATCTCATATGCAGGTAGAAAGAAGGGTAATAAATCGTTTCTTCTGGGTAAGATACAACATATCTAAGGGATGGTGTTGTTCTTTAATCTGGCACCATAAGACATGAGTAAAACCCAAACCCAAGTGCTTACCCACACTAAGTTGGGGCGGCTACATGCACTTAGTCGCCATTGTACTCGACGTCACACCATATTAGCTCTAAATCCATAAAAAGCAAGATCATGCTTTGTTTCCTGTAAAACTTTTCGAGGCCTTCCTCCGTCATCTAATTTAGAAGACAAATGAGATCGTCGTACAATCATCAGTATAATCCCCTTCCAGAGTAACCCTAACAACATTTCTATTCTCACAATCACCAAACCATGTCAATACCCATTTCTAAATTTTCTACACACCGATGCCCGTAAAGTTTATCGATGGTACCACGGATACAACTATCAATAGAAAAGAAACACAGCCAAGGACATAACGAAGCAATAACAAAGAAAGAGGAAACAAACACAATTCTCCACATCTCAAACATACCACCTTCAACATGCACCACAACGATTCAGAAAGTAAGATTACTCGAGCAACAATGACAGGACCCCAATAGAAACAAATCAATAAACCATTAAACTATGATAAGAGTTCAGGCTGGTAATGGAAGATCAAATGATGGTAGGAGAGAAAATTATACCGAGCGATGAAGCGGCATCAGATTCTCCATAGAGCGCGTGGAGCCTAGAGACAGAAACGGGGCTGTTGGGGTCGGAGGCTTCGCGGAAGAGATCCTGCTTCCAGCCCCACATGGTCGTCTTCAGAGACTTGTTGTGCTGCTGGAGAGCGTCCTTCTCGCGCTCGAGTAGTTCGATTTGCTGTTGCTGGTTGAAGGAGCGAAAGGAGAGCGCGGCAAACACGGACACTAAGCCGACGTGAATGAGGTTGTCCGTCTTCCGTAGCCAACCCATCAACGGCCCCGTCGCATCCATCGATACCACTCTTTCTGCTGCCCCCCTTCTGAAAGACTGTTACCTCTGGTGCACTCTGCCGGCCGCGTTTGATATGCCAGACAAAGGGTTGCAATTGACCAAATTGCCCCAGATTCACGATTATAACCATCTTTTAGGGAAACGCAGTTATTCTTGTACTCTTATATTTTTCGGCATGTATATATAAAGAAAAGTTTTAAAAAAAGCTTGCTTTTCCTTGTAAATTTGAACGATTAAGAAAAATTATTAAATTGAAAAGCAAAAAATAAAATACTATGTGAATCAATTAAAACATGAAAAAGTATGCTTTTCAATCTCAATTATCTATCTCATTCATCCGTTGAATGTAAATTGTAAAGGTATAAAGTATGTAACATCACAAGCATACACACACATATATATAAAGACTAATATGCTTGTCATGTGTCACACTCTTGAAAATCTTAAAAATCAATTTCAATGAGTTTAAAAGTATAAAAGAAAAAGTATATATATACTTTTTAGCTATATTTGATTCACATGTATACAATTTTATTTTTAACTCACATTAATCCAAAGAGATATATGAAGAGACGGATCATTTGAATTTTCCAGAATGAAAAGCATGCAACCTGTCAAGCAATATATATAAAATAACGTCTGATTGTTCTATTGAAGGAGATGGATATTTCAGATTAAGAAAGTGGAAAGCCATTTTTAGGTCGACGTACTCTAAAAACTAAAAATTAAAAACCTTTTTCTTTAAATGATTGTGATGCTTAAATTTGATTCGTTCATTTCCTTTGGTCGAATTGGTATGCATTGTTTTTATTGGTCTGCATACAAATCGATCTGAATGGGTCTCAGTTTGATGCAAACCATAGTCATAAATAAGGGATGATGAATTCATCTAAATGTTTAATTTAAACAAGTGTTCGATTCCCCCCCCCCCCCCCCCCACACCCTTTTGGTGTGCTTTAAATGGGTTCTCAGAGTCTCAGAATCAATCCTTCAATTTTCCATGAAAACTTGCCACAACCAAAACTAAACTTTTTCCTACGGTTAAAATGGGTGAGTTACATGAATTCCTAATCATCTTGAACTCAATCGTGTTTGATCTTAGCATTATTAGTATCAAATATTTCGTCAAAACTGGAGGACAAAAGAGCTGGTTTTTCATTGAACTGATTAATACAAATCATGGTTCAAACAAGTTGAGTTAGCATGGTACATAATGGCACTCTTGGGACTCTACGAAAACAAATAATTCATGTAACCCACCCACCTGGTAGGGAAAAGGTTTAATTGTTGTTGTTGTATTATTGTTCAAACAAGTTGAGGAAGGGGCATACATCTTTAGCCCCGTTCTCGTTAAATTGATTCCTAACTATTACAGATAATTGTTACTGAACCGGTTTGATGCATTGTTCTAACAGGAGGCCTTTTTAAGTGCTTGGTAGCTTTTTATGTTCTTATTTTGTCTCTTAAATTATTCATATTTTTTACAAGTATTCAAGGAGGCTTAAAGGACAACACAGAAACTGAAACCACCAAATTTGCAGTCTGGATCAGAACTGGTGTGTGTGTGTGTGTGTGTGAGAGAGAGAGAGAGAGAGGCTTTCAGCTCAATGAACACTTATCATTAGAACAGAACAGAACAGGAACTGAATGTTCATAAAAATGCACAATACACACACACAGGGCACGTGGGCATGCACATATAAAAATGATGCGTTTATCTAATTATTTAATATTTGCACTTGCAAATTGGATATACCAACGATTATATTCAAACACTTACATGCATAAATCCAGACACCAAATACATAAGAACCAACAGAGGGCCATAAGAGCAGAGGGGGTTCACACAAATGCATTATAAGTCTTCATCATCCTTCCTAACATACACACTAAGGTAGGAAAAATCTGCAGCTTGATTAGGAAATGAGAGAGATGCCTTGGAGCAACAGTGAATCAGCCAGCTTCTTGTTTGTTGTCTGCGTTGGGTGCACCGCATCGAAGAACACATACTCACTCGCATTCGCGCACGTACCAAACGATTTTGGATTGCACAAAATTGCTGTTTCTACAGTCCCTGTTCCGCAACAAGCCTTCCTTGCTTCAAAAAATCCTACCAGTAAAGTCGATTTAAGAATCTACAAATTGATGAAGAGATACAAAGTTCTTATCTATAAGATAAAACACAGAAACTTTACGGTATTCCCACAAGATAGAAGAATTTATGGATGAAGAAGTTGCACAAAGAATTAATGCAGGCGAGCTAAGATGAAGAGGAGCATAAGATCTTTCTTATGATGAGAATAGAAAACAATAAGATTAATAAAACCAAATCCCTATTGTTTGAGGAAGAGAAACTCACAAGGTACTTGTATCTTTTTCTTTCTCAATGTTAGAATGGGAGGTTGAAGCCGGATGCAGGCCCTGGGTATCGAACTCATGACTTTCACCTTGTGAGTCTACCGCAGAAGGGTATTTCTTTTTTAGGATGGGAAGCATTAACGGAGGTTTACTATTATTTTACTATAAGTATGATTCTTCTTAATTTAAAAACATTTTGTATTCCAAAAAGTATCAAAAAGTACTTGATTAATAAAACTTTCACCAGCATGAAGTGAATCTCACCATTTTTAGACGGATTCTGGATGATATCAAAGAAAGGCTGATAGATGTCAAACACCACAACCTTCAGGCCGCTCAGTTGCTGCTGCAGGGAGTCTGCTGCTGAACTTAGCTTCTTGTTGAAGTTCTTGGCGTCATCGTTGAGCCTCGTAATGCAGTCGTTGCTGCCAAATCCGAACAAGGTGATGGCTAAAGGAACGCACCCAAATGGTGGCAGAGATGTGACTCCAATTCTCCTAGCCCCCAAGTCATACAGAGTCTGCAATAAATTCCTATTTGATAAGAATTGATGCTGGGTTAGGCAGACCCGCCGGATGCCTCTTTCAGGCATAAAGATTCTGCAGTATCCTTGCAATATACATAGAAAAACACTATATGTATGTATGTATATATGTATCATGCAGAAGCCAAATTTTGACTGACCTGAATGAAGGTATTGAAATTTTGAATGAGCAGGTCGGAGTATTCATCGGGAGTGTAGAATTTGTTAAGAAAAGGATTGATGTAGTAGTTTTGGACAAAGTCACTGCTGCCGGCACTCACTAAGTAGATTGCTTGAGAGATGATGGTTGTCGCATTCTTCTGGCCTGCCACATCCGCTAGCTTTGTTTGGTACTCCCGATAGTATTCCAACTGCTGTGACAATGGAATTGCTTTCTGCACAAACAACCATCCAAATCCAAAGAAATACAGTAATTAATCGTTGCATACAGGAAACAGTAAATTTAAAGCTGTCACTCAGCCATAAAAATCATGCATGATTCTCTCTACCCCCTCTCTGGTTTCATTTATTTCAGACAGCACAAGATCGAGCATGATGACTACTGAGAACCCATGAAACCGACAACATAATACTACCAAGAATTCAAATAGCCGATGCCACTTAATCATGTGAGAGAAGGCCCAACTTTTGGTGTTGTCTTCATCTCTTTCAGTGGAGTTAACACGGTTTCATCATCATAAATGATTGCATGTGATCAAATACACACCTTTTAAAGATTGACGGAAAGGGAAAAGAAGAACCACATATCCTTGCCATTGCCATATAGCGTAGCCGCATCGATGCATCTTTAAGTATTATTTCTCCATGTTTTATGAAAAAAGTTTTACCCTCTTGTTGATGGTGCAATAAACGAGATGAACGATAGGCTTTATGATCTTCCACGTGCTGAAGTTTATGAGAGTCATAGATTGATTGAAAGAGGGCACCTTTTAAAGATTGACGGAAAGGGCAAAGAAGAACCACATATCCTTGCCATTGCCATATAGCGTAGCCGCATCGATGCGTCTTTAAGTATTATTTCTCCATGTTTTATGAAAAAAGTTTTAACCTCTTGTTGATGGTGCAATAAACGAGATGAACGATAGGCTTTATGATCTTCCACGTGCTGAAGTTTATGAGAGTCATAGATTGATTGAAAGGAGGAAACCCGTCATTGGTCGCCAGGACAAACCCAGTTTTTTTTTAAAAATTTTTATACAAGAGGAGGCCCAAGCCTAAGACACTGACGCACGCAACCTCTAACCTCTAGAAGTCCAACTCCCAATCAACAACAACAGCGCTAGAGTGTCCTGCCGTAGAGCCAACGCTCTGGGTGTGTGTTTTCTCCTATAAATAAAAAACAGCCTTGGTCTTACTAGAAGCATGCTTATAACACGCTAAGTTACAGGACTTAAACTTAACTAGGGTTCTACTCATTAAGTTTGTCCTTAACAACTAACAAGTCAAAAGACAAAGCATGAGCATTGAGCTCGAACTAGAAAAGACTCGATTAAGCTCATTAAACATGTCCACAGACAAGTTAAACTTAGGTTAGTGCTAGCACTGAATCTCCTTAGATGTAATAATGTTAATATTATGCCAAGTGATGGAAAAATGCGACAAAATATGAGGATCCTAATATGACATTGCCTTTTGTTGTTTGGGTTTTAAAATTAAGCTGTTTTGATTTAATTAAAGTCCATCCTCGAGCTTAGCCCAGCAACATTAAGCTGCTTGGCTTGAAAGGTTCAAATGGGCTCACCCACAACCACGCTGAAAAGCCCAAAGCTAATCTGAGCTGCAGCGATAAACTATGCTCTTCTTTCATGGGAGGTGTGTGTGCATGTGCGTGTGTGTGTTCTAAGGTCAGCAAACACGTTTACTTGTTGAGAGGTAATCGAGTTCACATTTTCTAGGGCAACGTAATTTGCAAGACACCCAATGCTGGATAGAGCTGTCTTGGCTTACCAAGCACAGTTGCTACTTAAATACTATACAATTTGCTGGGGAAGTCGCTTTCCTAAAGTTTAAGCACATTAATTACTATTTACACGGAACGTTAGATTAGTGCAATGATAAGGATACAGGTTTAGACAGACACTTGTATTTAAATTATGCAGCTCAATCATCTTACATAAACCAAATCATGCACCCCCAAAAGAACAAACTTTTTGGCCCCGTAAAAAATCCGTGCCACTAATGATCAAACATGAATAAACAACATCAATAATAGACAGAATCCAGTCACTCTATATATATATATATAAAAGAATACTGCATTGTGCAACCTTATAGAAGCATAGTAACACTTATTTATGAGTACATGAGAATAATAAGGGTTTTATATTGCATACAACATTTTAAATGCCACACAAGCAATAATGAATGAGCGTGAGTAAAGTATGCGAGACACACACACATATATCCATTCTAAATGACACTCATATTTTCGACAAGCAAAGAGTGGGCTATCATGAAAGTATTATATACATAGAGGTAATTTGTATGTGTGAGTGAATCTATATGTGTATGCATGAATCTCGAAACACACATATATATAGATGCATACATATACAAACACACATTTGCGTATATAGTTACATTACATTCTTGAATAACTATAAATTCGCGCTGTTACTGTAGGACGCATTATTATTGGCTAGAAAGAGCGTTACTAACTGTGAGAAATGAGAGTTATCTTCCACCTTATGTATGCTGCGGAAGAAACTCTTGCTTTATAATTACTGTGATCAGTGAAGGCTCAGCATGAAACAAGACCGATTCAAAAACTAATCAAATTCAAACTAAAAGGATATTGCTGGAAGGTCATATGCATTTTGATTTCATTACCTGTCTGCTGCTCACACACACACACACGGAGAGAGAGAGAGACGGTGGTTATCGTTGTATTTCCTTTGCACCTTGCAGTTAAGAAACATTAAGATCAGAGAAGCTCTAAAAACTTACGGACAACAAAGCAGTCTTGTCGTAGTAGCCAGAACCAGCAGACGCAAAGTTTGCTCCAATCAGCAACTTATCTCCAGTGGCATCAGGGTTCAAATATGCTAGTGGATAGTTAGTGAATCCCAAACTTTCAGCTACAAAACGAAAACCAAAAGCCCACAACAAATCATTAAATAGAGAACAAAAGGAGGTAAATACAAGTAGCCCAGACAAACACACACACACGCCCACCTGTGAAATCTGTGGCCAGTTTGCCATTGCAGAATCTGCCAGTGGCTTCATGGTTCGGAAAATCCCTCCCATAAGGAGGGAAATCAGACTTCAACAAGGTGAACAGGTAGTTGTTGTTACCAACATCCACAGCAGAGTCTCCAAAAGTAACAATTGCAGGCACCAACGTCTGTGAATTGCAAGACTTTAAGAAAAATGCCATGGAAAGGAGTGACGACACGAAGAGCAAGTGAAGCCTCATCATTGCACAAGTTCCTCAAAGGCTTCAGAAGAGCGCAACTAATGACGGCAAAGGGAGAGAGATAATGAGGATTTAAAGGAGTTGGTCTCTGTAGTTGTTCGTTAGCATTCAAGGTAAAAATGTTTTTTTCTCTTGGCCCAGTTTCTGCAGACAGACTGGTGAAAATAGGCAAAGCTTTTGTGATGCAGTTGGCTATAGATTAATGGTACCAATATCTTTCACGGGGATACTTCCATGGTGCCGTAGTCCCTTTCAGCTTGCTGCACATCCTTTCAATAACAGGGGGTTTAATCCTCTCTCTCTCTCTCTCTCTCTCTCTCTCTCTCTCTATATATATATATATATATATATATATATATATATATATATATATATATATATATATATATATATATATATATATATATATATATATATATATATATATGTCTTTTGCTCAAAAGAGAAAAGGTCTCTAGGTAAAACAATTAGAGGGGTTGTTGTACTATAAAACATAAATACAGGATGTGACACTTTTCTTCTTTAATTTCAACGGATTACAAGAGCAGATTGCTGTGCTGTATTAAGTATACTTTTCCTGCAATCCACAGAAAAGAGCACGATGGTAATTTCTTTTTCTTTATTTATTTATATATTACAGGGCGAAAGAGCCCTTCCCTCGGGGATCTAGTCCTTGGATCACCGGATAATACTCAATGGCCTTTTGGGACCCTCACACGCAGGGCTGGCATTGGGTTTTATAATGCAATTTGGTGTTTTGTCGCGGACCCTCACATAGAGCATCCCTGGTGTACATCGCAAGTTTGGAATTTAAGATGTACACCATGTAGGAAAAGAAGGTCTGATAATGGTGAGGGAGTTTGGTCGCTGAATGGGTGGTCAAGTGTTCTACTTTTCATGGTGTCTTCCCTTTGCATAGGTTGAGGAGTACACGATCGTGTAAACAGTGGCAGATCTAGAATTTTTTGTAGGATAGAGCGAACTCTCTATTCGACCATTTCAGGTGGGACAAACTATGTATAGTAGTCACGAACTCAGCCCTGTGCAGAAACTTTTTCATTTGGTTTTCCGAATTTCAGGTGGAACGGCAGCCCCACCCCATCTCAATGTAGATCCACTACTGCATGTATGATTGCGACTAAGTCAGGGTCTTGGTGTCGAGATCTAAGCTATCAGGGGTGCAACTAAGCCGCACCCTGAGAAGCTGTTGACCCGGTTACAGATTTGATCCACCCACACCCATTGTAAGTCAAGACTGAGGTTTTACTGGATGTTTCATTAATAAGGCATTCTAAGTATTAAAGGAGTGCAGGGAAAGTGGTTCATCAACTAAGAGATGCTTGAGCGTGTTTTTG
The DNA here is from genome assembly GCA_036023115.1 of Brasenia schreberi. Classification (NCBI taxonomy): domain Eukaryota; kingdom Viridiplantae; phylum Streptophyta; class Magnoliopsida; order Nymphaeales; family Cabombaceae; genus Brasenia; species Brasenia schreberi. Next base: position 6,765,742 of record JAYKKT010000061.1, on the reverse strand, counting down.
ACTAAGGTGCGCATGAAAGCAGGCAAGACCCATCTCTTAATTATATCACACCGACAATATTATGGGTCAATTTTTATGTCATGACATGTTCCGTATGTGTATATATATGTGAGTGTGTACTAACAACTCGATCCTTATATTTTAACTAATCAGTGATATAAAAAAGGAAAAGACTAATCTAAAGAAAAGCTTGTTTGGGAAGCAAAGAAAGAAAAACTTGTTTCTTAAGCAAACCATCTGAAGAAATGCATGATCTTCATATACAAACAAGCTCTGACACTTGTTAAATGCCTACAGACCATGTAATGCTTTAGATCATACTATTTTTTGATTATCAAGAAAGAACACAGCTTCAAACTAAAGGAAATTAATTAACCTGACATCGCGAACCATAGAACTGGTATAACAGCTTTCAAGATCCCAAATCGTTTTGACTCCTGTTTGATTAATAGCAAGCTTGGTTCAGGCAGACACTACAAGGTACACCCACACCCACACACACGGTAGGTATTGAACTTGCAACCTCACGTAATTCGAGTTGTTTTGTGTCAACCCAGTAGCCAGTCTGCCAATGTTTTTTTTTGATAGGTCATGAAGGGTACAGCCACTACATACTTTCACCAAATTGGGTGGTCTTGTTGTATTCATCATCTTGCCTTTCTGTTCTTCAGAACATCCTAACATCACGATATTGCAAGTGTTGCTGATTCTTTTTATCTTTCTTTTCAGCCAATCTCTTATATTCTAAATCTATGCCACACAAGTACTTCATTTATGTATTATATACTCTACGATAGTATTATGAGAACTCAATCTTTCTTCTTGTTTTATAAGTTATTACAGACAAATGTAGAATAATATATCATTCTATTACCTGGCTAGGGGGTGAACCAAAATGAACCTTCAGGTCTCGAGTTTGATCCGGTGTGCGGTGTGCATAGTGGTAGGGATCTGCCTGACCCAGATTACCTGTTAAAGAAAAAAAAAGACAACTAACTAATAATGCACTTGTCTAACTAAAATTTAAGTGGGTAGTATTGCATGAAGAGTATAATTGAAAACATTAATGCAAGCTCTACAGCAATCGGCATTGATTGGTGCTATATATTAGTCGTGCAGGTAAGTCACTACTTAAGAGACCGCTGCACTCAACTTGCTAGCAGCTGCAGTATTTTTATATCTAATCAAAATATTAAGCTATCGACTTTATTATTATATCATTAGAAAGAAACTTGAGTATTATGCCGGAAATGATCAATTCTTGATCCTTCATTATATGAACTGTTTCAAGGTTATAGTATTTTGTTCCTGCACACTACTGTCATTGCATACTTCTGCACCTTCATTAGAAAGTGGGAGCAGGAAGTACTCATAGTGTAGATCAATGGTGGGGCTCGATCTGTGGGGTGGATGTGTGCATGAGAGTGTTTGGCTTCAGCCTCCCTTTTCTGACAAAAAAAGATAAAAACAAATAGAGGCAAGAAGGTTTTTTCTTTTCTGTGCCTTTTCTGTATTCCGCAACATCAATATTCATTGGAAGCCTAACAGGTGCACACACACATATGCACCATGTGAGAGTCGAACTCTCCACCCGCAGCAACGGACCTATTACACCTTGCCGTTCACTAAGGCTCTGGGTGCCATGGCTGCCAATTGTTTCAAATACAAGTCATCGGCTTTTTTTGAATAAATAAAATCTTGGTCTTAAAAGGAGTTGAATGTTTTTGGTGTGAAATGATTATGTTAAAAGAGTACCACCGAGAGCATTAGCTCAATGGCATTTGCAGCGGCCATGAAAATATTTTGGAAGAACATTCAATTTCAGCTAAATATCTGTCAAATATCTTGGAGAAAAGCGTTATTAGTCAACGGGAAGCTGTTTGCGGCATTTCCCCATTGAAAAGAGGGGAAAAGTTCGCTGCTGTTTGGTTAGTCCATTAGAAAATCTGCGAAATTTCCTGCGAACGTAGAGTTTCGTCACGAAACGAGGGAAAGACGGGAGATTTTCCCATGAATTCATCCCATTTTGCTACGAAACAACCGCGTTGCAGATGCTAGAAACTCTATGCCTCAATTTCTTAGAAGTTTCCTCTCAGTATAAGAGAGATGCAGAGATTGTGCAGTTTCAAGTCTTCCATCTTGACGGTTTTGCTATTCGGGCCTTCACTTTGCTCGGCCATCTTGACAGTTCTGCATTTTAATTCTCGTGAGCATGAAAATTGTATCTACATCGAAAACAAAGAGAAATTGATACCCTCGTCTACTTAATCATCTTTGTCAAAACACCCATGTCTCTCTATTTAGTGGTAGAAAATTAACTTTTTGTGATCAACAATGGAACAATTTCTATAGTTCGAATCGCCCAAATATATCGAAAAGCAATGTCGAGAGTTTGGATCTTTGAAAATATAAAAACAACGGATGGAAATGTTCATATTTGTACTAGTGATTTGTTATATGGAGCATTATGACATCTCAACAACAACAACAACTAAGCCTTTTCCCATAACATCTCAATTAATTTTTTTTAATAGAAAGGGAGACCGAAGCCTAACATACACATGCATGCACAGTGGTCACTGATTTATTAAAGACGACGATCTATCATAAAATTAATTATGCTGTTGAGACTGTATTGCAATAAATAGCCGATAAGTTTGCTCTGCATTTGTCATATGAAAGGCCAATCAATAAAGCATCTCTATTGTTTTTGCCTTCTCCCAGAGAAACTGAACAAGTTAGATAGATGCTTTTGTTGGGTTTATTCAACCAAGTTACCGCCTGAGTGTAGTGTCCAAATTTCTTTCTGAAATTTTGCTTTCTCCACAACCCATCATTCTATCATGGATCACCTTTTAAAAGCTTTTAATTAATAAGTAGCAAACTTTATGGTTAAAATAATTCATATTACTTGCACTAAGAGAGTTACTTAGTTCACCTGGCAGGGCTCTCGCCTTACAAGACGCACGCATAGAGTTCGATTCCGGGGGCTTCAGCCTCCATTCAGTAATTCTGCTCTTCGGTTAACATTGAAGACTCATACGTGAATAGACAAGCTGGGGTTAGCAAGATATCGAACTCGTTCCCTCCAGTTAAAGATTCTTCTTAGTACTTGGACATGGCCGGTTTTTAACCGGTCTGGTATTTTCAATTGGAACTGAACCAGGACAGCGACTGGCTGAACTTGGAACCCGTGAAACTGAAAGACCACCTGGTTTGCTTCTCATTTCACTTTTTTATAAAACCAATACTGGAAGCATCGGTTCCAAACTATCGGTTATGTTTTTTTTAAAAAAAATCTTATAGTTTTTAATTTTTTAAATAAAATTACTGGTCCTGAGTAATTCAAGACTTGTACCGGAACTGTCCGAAAATTGACTATTCCAAAACCGTAACCGAACATGTCTACTAGTACTTCTAATATTCAGCTCACAAAAAGACCAACATGTTTATTTTGGGTTAAAAGTTAATAGAAAATTGGAACTATCGAGAGAAGCATTAGAAAACAAAAGGCTTCCGACTTACTAGAACAAAGACAGAATATATGGAATGTAAGTTTGATCATTTGGTTACTTCTTAGGACATAGAAATTAAAATTGGCACACACTGCATCTCCAAAAGGAAAGTTTTAAATACCTAGGGTCAATTTTTGAGAGTGATAGAAGAATTGATGGAGATGTTACGCATAGAATTAATGTTGGTTGGTTAAAATGGAGAGGAGGATAAGGTATTCTTTGTGATAAGAAGATATCATTAAAGTTAAAGGTAAATATTATAAAGCAACAATTAGACTTGCCATGTTTTATGGTTTTGAGTGTTGGGCAGTTAATCATCAACATGTACAAAAGATGTCACATAAATGAAGATGTTGAGATAGATGAGTGGTCATACAAGAAAAGATCGTATACATAATGAGGTTATTAGAAACAAATTAGGAGTGACACTTATAAAATGAGAGAATATCGTTTAAGATGGTTTGAATATATAGAAAGAAGATCAAAACAAGAACCTGTAAGAAGGTATTAAAAACTAAATTTGGAAAGCATTAAAAGAGGTAGAGGATGACCACAAAAGTGTTGTAAAGAAACAATAAAGAATGATGTAGCTTATTGTGAGTTAACTCCTAACATGGCATATGATAGAGCTATGTGAAAACAAAGAATCCATGTAGCCTATCCCGTCTAGTATGGGAAAAGGCTTAGTTGTTGTTGTTGTTGTACAAAAGGAAGCCAAAGTCTAACACACACCCATACATTGCATGCATATATCCCACTGGTAGCAGATGACCTAGAAGACGGAAGGCAAGAAACCAATTGTTTCTTAAATACGAGATTGATTACCTCTATTACTAATTCATGGTATCAAATATCAAGTGATACTCCTATTTTGGATTTAAATCAATAACTTTAACCATTTCTTATGACGCATGTTGTAGTTGGAATCATATATAGATGGAATGACACTTGACACTTGACGAATTGTTTTGTCATTGATTATTTTCTTCATTTAAGTTGTTTGTGTTATTAATTTTACTGCTAAATTATTTTAGTGTATTTCCCCAATCCTATGTGAATTAGCAAGAAAAAGTGAAAATCGTCCATATTTAAGAACAAGGATGATTTTGTTAGTATTGAAAACTAATGAAAGCATTTATGATATAAATGATATGAGTTTTGCCTCCTTTTAAGTAGATCACTTGGAAGACCGATGTAGGTACTTAATTATTTGTGATATAAATTATGCGAGTTTTCCCAATCGAAAAAAGAAGGATGTGAATGTTTCAAACTTGCCCTTGGTGCATAACTTATATTGAAAGACCGATAAGAGGCCTCGATCAATACTTAAATCCTATACAAAAAGCTTGAAAATTTTCAATCATATTTGGAAAACTAATGTGTCAAAATTAAATTTCAATCTAAACTCAAGTAGGTTGGATTTGGGCTTTGCCTAAATAGTTTCCTTGCGTCGTGCTTGACTCCATATAATCTATCCATGAGAATCTGATCTGAGTATTATATGGTCGGTAGATACTTGGTCAAGTTAGGTTTTGTACAGGTTGGACATGTCAAACATGGCCCCTTAGTGCTCCACACGTTGCACACTTTTTATTTGGCCCAGTGTTTGTTCACACCTAATTTTACATTCAAATATATCATTTAATGTATTTTACATTCAATATTCTGCTACCTATTTGGTCCACTGTTTGTTTGCATCCAATTTTTATTTTATTTGCTTTAAAAACCTTCTATTTTTTTTGTTACAATAAAAGAGTTGAAGCCTAACATATAATAGACGCAAACATATTCAATTAATCTCACAAGACACTCAAATATACATCTAATTAATCGCCTTATCCATATATATATATATATATATATATATTGTACTTTTTTTATTATTCTGTAATTAATGTTGATGGTAATTGATAACTTTTTATACATGTCAGTCTCATTCTAGCGTGCTACTGAGCCCTACCATTGAGCTAAAGCTCTAGGTGCTCATAAATGAACACTCAATAGACTCATTAGTTATGAATAAATGAAAAGATCCAACTACTTTCAGTAACTATCTTTTCAAAATTAAGCCATGAGAGCCTAAAAGCTTGTAACTTTTCTCACCATGATTAGCATAAAAACCAAATCCGGGCCACTTGATTTGGTTCATTACTAGTATTTTCTTTTGAGTTGTAAGCTAGGGTTAGGGGGATCCCTATCCGAAATGCATACTGTGAAGATAGAAGTCATGACCTTCTATTTCAATGTTTTATACCCTGCTGCTTGACTCTTTGACCACTTGATCTTTTGTACACGTATATATGAAAAGTGGATCCCCATATTCACCCATAATAGATTTTCATATTCACCCATTGCTTTTGTGTGATATGAGTGTAATTTTAAAATTTTAAGAGTTTTTAAAAAATATATAAAAAATAATTTTATTACACTTAATGTCTCTCAAAAGTAATATAATGGATTGTGGTCACCATGGATTATGCTAGCTCGTGTTCACCTATTGTTTTTCGGAACGTGAATATAATTTAAAAAGTTTTAAGAATTTTTTGAAAATACGTAAGAGAATGTTATTATACTCATACTCCTGAAAAGTAGACATGAGTGAACGTCTATATAATCCACAAAATATTTATTTAAGGTGGTTTAAGACCGATGAGAATAGCAACATATTGTACAAAAGTTTTTTGAGGACTAGTGGGAGGCAACTCTTTTGACATGGGCGAGTCTCATTTGTCAAATCATTTGCATATATTCCCCAATTAGGTCCAAGGTATACTCATATATACGTTCCTATCCGCTAATCAATTTTCTTAACTAGCTTAAATGTCATCAGTCAGTATAGACCTGGTGGGTTCCGGATAAACTGGGACCACCAGTTCCAACCTGGCCCTTTTTCTTCAACCAAGACCTCAGGTTTCCAGTCGGGCTTTGGTTTTGGATCCGGTTTAGTTTTGTTTTAGTTTCACTTGAAAATTTCATGAAATAAAGGTGATATCCTGAAAATCGGAAAAAAACTCGAAACACCGGTTCTGGTTCCTCTATAGGTAAAACCACAAACCAACTATGGGGCTCGCCCAGTTCTAGTTCCAGGGGCAGTTTGGGTCTTGTTCAACCCGCTCAACCCAGTGAAAACCGGCTACTTCTAACTCGGTGATGACGGTCATGTCTTACATGTTCCATGCCTCATAAACTATGAATCTGTACCTCGATGAAGATCAAACTTGTGAACCTTCAACTTAAATTTGTTATTAGATGTATGAACATCATGCTGAACCCTGAGTCTCCTCCTCTGCATCGCAATTCGGTTTATTTTTCTCGTATCGTGCCATGAAGAACCATTTTCGTTCCATCCAGTGGTGGATCTACAAAATGTGAGTAGCCCACGGTTATATCTACTGATTCAATAGGTATGCAGAAACATTTTCAGGATGGGGGAGAAGTATGCAGTACAACACACAGGTACAACCATGAGCCTTTTTGGACCTGTACCAGCTATACCCGACCTACACACGTATGCCCCCTTTTTGACCCATACCAGCCCGGTTAAGGTTCGGGTCACAATCGGGTATAGGTATACCTATATTTCGACATCAATTCCCTTTGCTTAACACATATTAACAACTTTTATGAGGTATCACCCCAATTATATGTAGTATATGCTTATCCTTTGATCTTCCTTTGGAGTGCCAATTGTATCATACAATATTAAGCAAGTATATGTCTCGATAGTAATACACCCATTATAGCCTTTAAAATAAACCTCCTTACAAGAACAATGTACCCCAATGATACCTTTAAAATGAAGTTGGTGAAAGTAAATGGATCTTATCAATATATACAAGAGTAAGAAATAATCTTAGTACTAAACTTGATTCAATAAACAAACTTTAAGAACTGTAGAACTAACTGGGACTTCATACTGCACAAGGAAGTATAACACATCATTAAAGTGGTTATACACACACACACACACACACATTTTTGGGTGCTCAAAATATGAAGGTGCAAATGTGATATGATTCCAAAGATAGTTATTAATCCAATAGTGATTCAGACAAGTAAGAGTGAAAAGAATTCTGAATCTGATAATGGCATTGACTTGTGCAATGGGGATCAGTCTACTTGCTGGTGGGATTCAGGCGAGCTCAAATTTGGATCTATTTTTGATATATTTAGCTTTAAAGATTGGAGCAGGACTTCTTGATAAGCTTCTTTAAGAGTGCATTTGGGATTGGATCAAAACCCATCCAGAACCTGTTGTCCAGTCTAATCTGGTTTCTAATTGAAATAAATTCAATTCATAACCAAATTTCATTCAGAATCTGGTTAACTTGAACTCATATGTGATTGCATTACTGACAAAAAAGGAAAAGAAACTTAACTAATTATTCGGGTCAATAATGTGGCGCATGGATTCAGACTTGGAAGCATTGTACTTGGTTTGGATTTGATTGGATTAGAGTAGTTTGGATCTCATTTGGGTCTGTCTAATGTCATTTGATTGTAGTTAGGTAGTAGATTTGGATTTGGATCTAGATTAACTGGGATCCATATTAGTGTCTTGGTGTCACGTTCGATGTGTTCGTGTTAAATATTTATTTTCTACTAGTGGTGTGTCATTTTGTCCGTGTAATTAGTTTTTTTTTTCAGTTTTGCCCCTACACTATATAAGGGCGCTGATCAGGAGATGAATTCGACTGTTGTGTGTGTGGGTGTTTCTATTTGATTGTTCCACACTTACACCATTACAGAACAAGTCGGCATTGCTCCCACTCGATTTTCAAGATTGTCGAAGCTTGGTTCGTGACAAAACACCTTAACCTCAATCTCATTATATAGAGCGAGGTTTTGTTGGTTTCTTTTATTAGTAGAGCCCGAACCGAGGCAAACCCGATGACGTCCCAATCTAGTGACATTTTGGTATACATTGAAGGCAGAGATACATGAACTGTTATTCCTATAATCTAATCTGCTTTGTGAATCACGGAAGCTATAAAGCAGCATGAAGAACGCTTCGAATTCCTACAAGCATGCATGATAGCAAGGAATTTAATGGAATAGAAGCAACTAGAATGGTTCTTAAATGTGTGTATGTTATGCATCACCAGAATATGTTTTAAGTAACCTAATTATACAAAACCTACTCAGGCTGGCAATCTACCATTGAAACCCAAGCCATATATATATATATATATATTCAAGTGGAGGTGGCAATTTCATGTTCCAGATATATTTGTGTCATGTCATTTCATATTCAAGCAGGAAATCAGTTGACCTAAACATGATCTGTTTCGCCTTTTTTTATATTACCATTGGTGGGCACGACCTCAGACTTTTCAGGTTGCGTCGGCGTCATGTCTAGCTCTATTCTATAATGGAAATCCTGGTGCAAGGCTTTTTCTCAAGTGAACCAGGTCTTCCTAGAACCAGATGGTGGAATTTGGAAGCCAAACACCTCTGTTGAGAAAATCTCAAAATGCCTAATAAATATTCCAGTCATGTATGGGCATTTTCTTGGAGGTCGCAGCCACTAACTGCCACCACCACCACCACTAGTCAAGGAAGCATGGCAGTTCCGTTGATACTAGAGTCTGAGGAGGTGGGCAGTGGATTAGAGCTGGTAATATAAGACATGACACCAAGCCCAGAAGCAACAAATAACTAATGATCGAAGCTTGTGAGAGTTTTTAGATCAAAGGAGCTCTACTGCAAATGTTTCCCTTTCAAATCAACAAAAGCTAATCGAAACCAAAATTTGAACGTATCTTTATATGCATATATCTTGTTATTGTGTGCATATAAATGGGCTGTGGATTCTGGGAGTGTACCACGCACTTGTAGGGATGCGAGCGGGTATTGTCGGCATAATGAGAACCACAGATGGGCAGTGGATTCTGGGCTTCTCGGGAGCTTCTGTGAATGTACTGGACGATCTTCATGTAGAATCAGAAACCATTTTCCAAACACTTCAGTTAGCTCAAGACAATGGCTTCCTAGATGTGTGGTGCGAGACTGATTACTTCGAGGCTGTCCAACTAATTACACCATAACAGTTCGTAGATACTCACAAATTTGCTGATATATATATATTAGGCTAAGCATTGGTTGATCATTGCCGTGCGATTAATAGAACGAGAATGATCAACATACCCATCCGATATTATATTTAATACATTAATATACATTAAATGATATTGATTCTTGACAACGAGTACAAATAATTCAAATCATTCTCGGATAAGAGAGAGTCTAGTTATATATATATATATATATATATATATATATATATATATATATATATATATATATAGAATCCTATCCACTTATGAAAGCTTATTCATCCGACCATTAATGAAGACACGAGTATAATAATATTATCATTTATTATTATTATTATTATTTATAATTATACTCGTACAAGTGAAAAACACTAGGTAGAGAACGTGATCCTTGTCCTTTTGTTTTAGCCGTCCAAAGGTTGAGACTTTGTCTAATCCCAGCCATCCAAACCTTTCAGATGAACGGCTAGTGATTGAATATAGGATGAAAAGATTTGTGGGGGCTGCCAACATGCATGGTCAGTTGTAGTTGAGAGCGGGTTGATCGAGGTTGATCGGGTGCTGGCGGCAGTGGACGGTGTTGAAGGAGCACCCTGGTGCCACGGAAGCCAGAACCAACCGGACGATACCTTCCTGCACAACCGCCGCCTCTTTCCTCTCCACTAACACCGCCCTCTCGATCCCGTCATAGCCACCGCCACCTCCGACCACAAATGCCACCAGCGCCGCCTGAATCGGCGGAAGACTCGGGTTAAAAGCAGCAGATTCGATGTACCACCCTGCAAACACCCTCCCGTTTGATCCCCTCAGCGCCACCCCGGACGGACATCCGCTGTACGGTGCATGGGACTGTTTCGCAGCCGCCAACGCCGATTCTACCAGCTCGCTGTCCCCACCAACAACGACTTCGTTCTCTATGATAAGCTGGTTGTTACGCGGCTCGAGGAGGAGAGGGACGGAAGGGTCGAGGAGGTTGGCGGGGGAGAATCGATACGGAAGGAATTCAGCGGTTGAAAGGAAGGAATCACGATCTTCGGAGCCTCCGGCGTACGAATCAGTGGTGGTGACGAGGATTCGGATGTTGGGGGCAGATCGGATCTCCTGGAGGAACTGACGGCAGTGGCCACAAACGGAGGAGGTGACCGCGATGTGAGTGATGGAGGTCTCGCCACGGAGAGCGGCGTTGGTCACAAGGAACTGCTCAGAGTGTACGGACTGGCTTAAGGGAAGGCCGGAGAACTCGAGGTTGACGCCGAGGTAGATGCGGCCGGTCGAGCCCAGACCAGCCGCGGCCACATGATAGTTAGAAATGGGTGGACGAGCCATGGTCTTAGCCTTGTGGACAAGCACAGCGAGGAGATCTGGTGCCGTCAGGCCTTCCGACTTCTCGACCATGGCCGCCACCTCGTCAGCCTCTAGTACGAAGGGAAGTGCCATGTTTTCCTTGACTGGTGGCGGTGGTGGTAGGTGTCTGAGAGCTTCCAAGAAGATGCCCTTATATGTATAATAAGAAGTGTAGGGAGGCAGGAAGGAAAAGAAGTTTGTAGGCCAATTGCAATCTGGTGAAGAATAATAAAGGATTCCTACCCCAAGGAGGTTGCGAGGTACAACTCGCTTCTCATGATCTGGAGTGGATTGACCCCATATCTCTCTCTTTCTCTCTCATATATATATATATAGGGTGCAATGGTTGGTTGGCATATGCAGACAATTTTCAAATTAAGCTTCTTTGGGTGACAGTAGAATTAGAATGGTACCATAAAAAGTATGTATAATCACGGTTAATATGCCAAAAATACGTAGTTAGTCTCACCTTCGAAAAATTGTGGCCTATTAAATCAAGTAGATACTCCAATATCTGGTAGCATATAAGTATATGCCTACTTGTGATATGAACTTTCATTCCAAAACATTAACAAAGGAGGGAAAATAGGAAAACATGGAGTCAGCTAATATATATGGGTTTGAGTTGAAATTGGAGCCGTTCCATTGAAGTATCATTGTTTTGATGCGGCAGTGCGTGCTTTAGTAGAGAGTACATTGATCAAGTTCGCATATAACCCAACATAAGCTATATCATTTTTTATTATTTTTTTTAGTATCTTCATCATCATCTTATTTCTCATACTTTTTTACGGAAATTTTCTTTGATGGTCTTTCTACGTGTACAAACCATCTTAAATGATTTTATTCATTTTATCATCTATTAGTGGCACTCCCAATTTGTTTCTAATAACCTTATTACATGTATGGTCTTGTAATGTATGACTATATGATGTTCATTTCAACATTTTTATTTATAACACAAACATCTTTTATACATATTGATGATTAATTGTCCAATGTTCAAAACTATATAATATATTGGGTCTAGTTGTTGTTCGATAACATCTACCTTCAACTTTAATTAATGGAATCTTCTTATTACATATAATGTGTGATGCATCACTTCATTTTAATTAACTTACACTCATTTTATGTGTAACATTTCCCTCTTTATCATGAATCTAAACGATTTTGTGACTAAACTATTAAAATTATCATTCAACCTTTGAGTTCAGATTTGTCAAAACATAGGATACACCTAGAGCATTAGTTCCGTTGGAAAAGCTCTCTAACTCCCTCGCTGTAGGTGAGGAGTTCAATTCTGGCTGAAGTGCATGTGTGTGGTAGGCTTCGGCCTCCATTTATGGCCGGAAAAAAAAAACGTATCTAGATTAACAAAGAGTTAACATTTTCAAGGATAAATGTTATTTTAAAATATTTTACCTAAACCATGCTTTCAGGGTGATCTTATTAGGATATTTAAGGTAAATAAAGAGTTTATTTTCTTTTAACATTTTCACAAAGAAAATCTTTAGGTGAACAATGGACCTTCACTCAACTTGGTTCAGCTTGGGCCATGTAACGGTGGCGAGCAGTTGGTGATCATCAATGCTCATACCAAAGTTGTTCAGCTATAGCGGACCAGCCCGGCCATTCAAGGCTACAATTGCGCCACCAGTGCCCCTTGGGTGTCCGGCCATTCAAGGCTACAATTGCACTACCAATGCCCCTTGGGAGCAACGATTGATGTTTCTGTCCGGAGACGGCACACGGCTTTTAGTAGAAGCCACCCACCATCTTTCGGTATCGAGTGACAAGATCGGGAGTGTATTTAAATAAATAATAATAATGTTATTATTATTATTTTATTAACAAGATGGGTAAGGTATGTATCGAACTCATGATCATCTGCTTGAGACTCCAAAGTGACAGAACCCTTGGTGTCTTCCTCCTCACAACCATTAGATCTAATTAGATGAAGATGGTCCACAGCCATCGCCGTCGTCGTCATCATCATTATTATCATTATTTCAATAAAAAAAATTGTTATTTATTTGATCTATTTATACAACTAGAGGCCAAAGCCAGGTATTCACGCCTCTAAAAGTCAAACCTACGGTACAAGTCAAGAGCTTTGTCGGTGAACTAGTGCTCTGAGTGCAATTTGACATGATTTCTTTAATGCCATGCCTGTTTTATTAGCAAAAACATACATGCATATACACATATGTATGTTTATATATATATATATATATATATATATATATATATATATATATATATATATATATATATATATATATATATATATATATATATACAGTAGCTTCCTTGAGAGACTAAGATTCTAAATACATAAACAAAAATTAATGCTAAATTGGATGAGACTCCAACCCGTCTTGACATAAATATACAAATTCAAAACCAGTGCAGAGGGAGCTGCTTATGTGAGACACGCCAACAAGTTGCATATGTTTCTAATACGTATTGCGTCATGGTTGCTTCTAGCATTTTGCCACTTCACTGCTCAATGGTTAGGTTGAGTTAACTGGTAATGAGTCTGCAAGTTATGTTAATTGTGGATAAATGGACGCGGTGGTGGATCTACATCGAGGCAAGGTGAAGATACTGACAACAACAACAACAACAACTAAGCCTTTTTCATACTAGACGGGGTTGGCTAAATGAATTTTTTGTTTCCACCGAGTCCTATCATGTGCTATGTTAGCATTTAACTCACAATAAACTAGATCATTCTTTATTGTTTCTTTCCAACACTTTTGTGGTCGTCGGAGATTATATACTCAATGGTTATCGACTGGGTGTACTTATAGCCATATAATCTTGGGATATTCAACCCACTTGGGCTATAAAATTTGGGAAATTAGAAAATTATAGCCCACCGTTAATTGCTCCACCCAAAAGAATTTAGTTTCTTCTTCTTCAGTGATTGAGTGCATGCTAATTAAGCTTATTACATGGTTGGGGAATCAATAAAGCCATATAGCCAAGTTGGATTAGTGTATTCGAAAGATGATCATCACTCTTTTGGACCGTGCTTTGTTGTTTCGGACAGTCTTCTCCTTTGGATGGAAGCCAAACGACTCGTATATGTATTATTATAAATGCACAGAATGATTATTAGCAAAATGTCTAACAAGAAGTTGGCAAGCTGTAAAGTTTATGGAAAATAGAGGGTTAGAGATGGCAATATTGGCCCAACTTGTGCAGCCTTGACCAGACGGGATCGGGGAATACCTGACTCCATTAGGTTTGTATTCATGTACTGGGATAAGGTGCTCCAACACACACATGCACACACATATATTTATGAACATTGGATCCTACCCACATTTTACCTCCCAACCCATTGCTTTTAGGTGGAAGGGGTGAAATTTTAAAATTTTTAAGGGGTTTTTGAAAAACATGTTATGTATTTTTATTACACTGATGCCACCTAAAAGCAACGAGTAGTCATGAGTGGATAGGTGTCATTGGGCAATCTCTCTTTTTCTATCTATCTCTATATATATACAATCTCTCTCTCTCTCTCTCTGGGCGTTGTCCACCCATTGTTTCTGGGCGGTATGAGTGTAATAACAATATTTTTCAAACTTTTTCAAGAACCTTTAAAAAATTTTAAATTGAAATCATGTCACTTAAAAGCAAAGGGTGGGCAAGATCTAGTTTTCATAATATATATAAAGAAAGAGGTATATAGTCAAATCCATCCATGCTGAAATTTTAAAAATTGGACTGTTGTGTGTTAATTAAATGTGAAATATAAAAAATACAATGTACAATTCACTTTTTAAATTCAAATCTTCATCGTTGATCTAACGGTGAAGATGATGAGTTTGAGAATGAACCAAACACTCTCTCCAACTATCTATTTGTATGTAGTCCTAGTTATATTTAATGCACGCATGTATTAAATGCAATTACGAAGATGTTTGTGCAAGATTTGCTTCAAAGGCTATTATAGAGCTAAGACTCCACACACACACACAATATATATATATAAAATCCGTTTTTACCCCGTACTCATCCCATTACCCATTGGGAAAAGGGTAACCAGAAACCATACTCATCTTGTTATGGTTTACGTCAGGGTCGAGTACCCATCCCCGACTTGCCCCATTGTCATCCCTAACAGGGGTGGATTGGGGGTAAGGCCGCGGAGATAACCACCCCTCTACCAACTTTGTACGCTCTACAATTAAGGCCCCAAAGTTTATACTGAACACAACTTTTAAGTCACATACCGGCATTTTTTTTCTAACGAGAGGCACATATAGACTTTTATTGGTTCCAATATGGAGTCAGAAGCAGGTAGGCACATCCTGCGAATGGAACTCATGACATACAGACTTTGTCGCCAAATTTTAAGTCACATATAATATCCAATTTAACCAGGCCTCAACTGGTGTTGAGCCACTCTTTAGCCGTTTGCATCCTTTATACTTTGATTTGTGGGCGTACTAATTTTTTTTCTTTAATTAATTTAATACTTTTTGTAGTGCGGGAAGTAGCATATGGAACTCTTTAGGAGAGGCGAATTATACATTATAGCCCACGGATTGAACGCTGAGGTATAAGTTATTTGGTAATTTTCGAATTTTGGGTGGGAGGATGCCCCACGTTTGCTGGCATGGATATCTCCATCATCTTCTGCTAGCTTTCGAAGTGCCGACCTTCTTTCTTTTTCTTTGAAGAAACTATTTTGTCACTTGATTAACGGTCATGTCCATGATCCATCCTCCGGTGAACTGAGAGATCATGCCATCTCCAACACAATGATAGATTGAATTATATATACCTTTTTTCTGGCTTTCAAATGGAATTGGAACCCGAAGGGACGGTTCCACACCAAAGTTACAAGATGCAAACGGTTCCTAAAGAAAAATGAGAGTACTAACGTATCGCACAGAAAATGAACGAAAATAGGCCACAAGCTAATGCAAACACATATTCTTCATATTTGGCTAAGTTAAGGTCAACCAAATGAACATGATCAACTACCAAACGAAGCCAATGCGCTATCAGCTTGGTTCATTTAGGGGGTGCTCGATTATAAGGCCGGCACTATAGAACTGTCACTTTAGACCCAATTCTATTGGCACTCTTAGGAGTGGACTCTTTTTTACTCACTGACTCTCTACCGGATCTGTGAAAACGGTTCTTAGAAGCGTCCAGTAATGACAACAATCAAACCCGATGGCATCAATCCGAACTCCCTTGACACATAACAGAATCAACTTGGATGGGCAAGCTTCTCTTGCCTCCCAACCTTCATGACCAACACATCCTCACGTGGAATAGAGATCCTTTATAGATTCTCTTACTTGGCTCTAGTCGATGGAGTCCATTAAAGGTGTGCATACACACAAACATGCATAGATGGAAGAGAAAGAAGAAGAACTTGCCTTTGCTCTCTAAAGTAGAACCTATATTAATAGCTGAACTCGTCACTACAATAGTTTCATAAAAGCTTAAATAATAAAGTCCTACTAAATGGAAACCCATCTAAATAAGTCAATTCAAACCCAAATCAAATGGCAAAACAACTGATAAACCCAAATGATCCTAAGTAGACCCAGTTGACACCAAATGAGATCCAAAAAGGCATTACACATCCATCCCTAATCAAGGACCGAGTAAACACACTAAGTTGGTCTCATATGACCACTTATTAAAAAACCAAGTTGAAATTAGCACCGGACCACACCGAGTCTTGTTTTAGATTACGAGATAGAGTGGGCATACAATTTCAGTTTCATAAGCTCAAGCATCATATCTATTACAAGTATAACATTCATGACTTGCTCGGGCATCTATTAGCAAATATGACCAATATATTTCCAAGCAGATAAACGATGGTATTATATGCGTTTAACGACATGAACCTATAGGAGTGAAAACAACTAAGTCGATACGACACAAACCTGACCTATTTACAAACCAAAGTCAGCCATCTTGAAAGCTAGATTTCCATGCCGAAACAGCTCTGTGCTCAGCACACACTGAGCCAAGCTTTACAACGAGGTGCTAGTTCGTTTTGCTTGCCTGCACGCTGGCTGGCACGGATAGGTCGAGATATTTACTTACATCAATCATAGTTGAATAATGTATGACACAGCTGCTAAGTATCCGTTTATTGTAGGATTCCATCCTGACCCCCCCCCCACCATCGAAGTGTGCGTAATTATCACCATCCAACTGTGGCATCGGCAAAACTCGCTTTTTATAGATGGATCATTGAAAGAAGTGCAACCACAGCCACTCAATACACCAGTATGCTTTATACTGGCCTTTCCCTGTCACAGGAAACTTCGTTTGGTAGGCTACGTATATATAGGAAAAAATGCAGCCACAGCCACCCGATACACCAGTATGCTTTATAGCCTTTCGGTCTCGCAGGAAGCTTCGTTTGGTAGGCAACAGACGTTATTATATACATATATATATATATATATATATATATATACATATATATATATATATATATATATATATATATATATGTATATACATATATATATATATATATATATATGTATATATATATATATATATATATATATATATACATATATAACATGTATATATATATATATGTATATATATACATATATATATATACATATATATATATATATATATATGTATATACATATATATATACATGTATATATATATATGTATATACATGTATATATATATATGTATATATATATGTATATGTATATATATATATATAGAGAGAGAGAGAGATTAAACTTCACCACTCTATTGGTGTGATCATACATTTTTAAAAAGCAATTAAACTTGCTTTCTCTCTCTCTCTCTCTCTCTCTCTCTCTCTCTCTCTTTATATATATATATATATATATATATATATATATATATATATATATATATATATATATATATACATGCAATTATAAGACTTACCATTAAGAATATTGATAGACACGCGAGTCTAATTTCATTCTGAATTCTCTCGGGGCAAGGGCTCACCCTTGCATAACCAAAAGTGGCTTTAGTATTCTACCTCTTTTCACGTCATAACTTTTTAGGGTGAAACAAATTATGTTTATTAAATTTATATTTTTGAAAAATATATACCCACCTTAGACTCTAGTGAGTACTTTTTGAGAAGTTATTTTTATAAGTAGATTGAGTACAAACAACAACTACAATTAAGCCTTTTCTCATACTTGACGGGGTCGGCTACATGGATTCTTTGTTTCCACAAGAGCACTATCACGTGTCATGTTAGCATTTAACTCACAATAAGCTAGATTATTTTAAGTCTAGGTTTTATGTACATGGATGTATTCAACAATTCCCTTTTAATCATAAATCAAATAACTAGAATTTGACAAGCAAAACATAACCGATTAGTACTCAATTCATCATGCCACATCAAGCCTAGTTCAATTTAGAATAAAGTCTCTAACTTTGATATAATAAGATTTTATCATTCACCAGTACATTTGTAATTTCTTAAAAAAAATTAAACCCTTTTTTCCTCTCTCTCTCTCTCTATATATATACATATAGATAGATACAGTCCGTATATGTGCGTGTGCCAAGTAGTCCGTGTAGTTTTGGATTCGAAACTCAAATAAAATTATATGATCAGATCTCTTGATTGTACTTTGCAGTTTCTTGGTCCACGGAATTGCAAGTAGTGATCATGGCATTCATTCATTGTGGGACCAGCCACCTGCTAAGTGTGGCAATATGACAAGGAAGTGACGTAGGAACCTTCTCGACTTTCGTGCGAGTGGACGACGCTTTGACAACGATCATGACAAAACCTGAGAAAAGTACGACTTGCATTATTTACAGAAAGCATCAGTTTGGTTGCCATATTGCATAAAGGTCCAGTTTGTTTATGATAATTCTATTTTAAAGGCTTGCTTGGCACCGTAACAAATTGAACGTGTTTCTTATCGAACAGAAGACGATTAAATATTTCATTAGCAACTTATTATACAGTGAGGTTTTGCCCTTGTATGACACATGATTGGGCACTATGAAGATAAAGAATTCATGTAGCCGATCACATCTAGTATGAAAAAAAGCTTAGTTATTATTGTTGGTGTTCGGTTTTCTCTCTCTTGCGATTGATAACGAAGCAGTAGGGAGAGAGAGTGAGTGAAGCTAGTTGAGACTAGCAGAAGAAACTTGAACTTGATTCGGTCAAACCGAACTCGAATCGGGCTTGACACATGAGGATCTCAAGCTTGAGCTCACCACCTTAAGTTGGTCGAGCCTAAATCAGCTTCATACATGCAATTTAGTGTTGTATTGAAGAGAGTATATTGAACTGAGCAAAGCACTATGAAAGATACGAAAGGCAACAAGGGAGAGCATACTTCCTTGATCTTATGGCTAAGATCAAGTTGTATCTTGATCAAGTGTAGTGTCAAAGGCCGTTTTCAAATTTAAATTATTTACATTTGTAAAGTTGGAGTTTCTAGTTGGCGGGGCTCGATTGAGCTTTACTTAATCGAGCATACCCACAAGCTCAATTGGGCTTTCCTAAAGAGTGTTTGTTCATGAGTTCTTTCACTCGTGCTTGGAAAACAAATTAATGAGCCTAAATAGAGGGGCTTATACAGCTCAAGTCAAGCTGGAAAGCTTTTTTTGGCTTATAACCTCAAGTTACCACATGCCCAACCCTTAGCGACGAAAAGGCTTTTTTAGCTCAAAAACTAAAACCATTTACATGAACAGTACTAATACTATCTCTGTAGTGTGTGTGTGTGTGTGTGTGAGAGAGAGAGAGAGAGAGAGAGAGAGAGAGAGAGAGAGAGGATTCGATACTTCGCCGGTAAGAAATATCTGGCATGTGCATCTCAATTTATCAGACGTTACAGTTTGAAAAGAAAAACTTTTGATAATGCTAATCAGAGTCCTTGACTTGTTGGTACTTGACCCCCACAAACAGACTAGTACTTGGACTCCTTTTTAGGGTTCTGAGTTCGACTTTTATGGATCAACGATCGAGTGTCTTCATCAAATCCAAAAGTTATAATTAATGAAAGCCAATTATGTAGGAGCCACCTTGAAACTTGGATTTTGCTCCCCCCAAAGTACTAATAAAGCCAGAAAAGCAAAGGAAAAAGATCTTATAATAAATTAAATTTGGCCTAATTAATAAGCCAATTGCGTGCTCTATATAAAGTGGTGCTTGGGGAGCAAACCCCAGTCACACATCAGAACGGAACTTTCTGCTTAGGACCATGAAGAGCGTCTCTGTCTCCCCGCTTTTCCCTGCAGATCACCATCCTCATGCGGGCCGAGCGGTGCCCATTTCTTCCTTGCCTCATTCTCATTCAGAACCATCAAAGCCAAAACCTGCAGATCACCTGCTCAATACTGGCCGGGTTCATGGCAAATCAGGCTATGACCAGCCGCACCGGTCCGACGACATAGACCAGTGCGCTGAGGCCTTCATCAAGAGGTTTCGTAGACTGCTTCACATCCAGCGGACGGAATCGATCGAGAATTACAATCAGATGCTCGCAAGAGGAACTTGATCAGGGTCACCATCAATTCATCGTCCCTTTAGTTCATCAACACCAACGTTCTATATGTTCTTTAACTGCATGTCTCTGTCTCTGTGTATGTGTGCGTGTGTGCGTGCCAGGATGAAGCTTTGTTTAGAACTCGTCCTGTAAATCGTGAAGTGTCAGTCTGTGAAAAGCAGCACTGCAGTCGATCGTCTCTGGGGATTTTGCGTCGTCATAATGTTAGCATGTTCACTCTGTCGCGTATAAACTCGCGTATGGAACCCACAATTTTCCTTTCGAATTGTAAACTTCCTTGCCCCGGAGCAAGTCGTCGGAAAAATCATGATCTAACACCAAGAAACGTCATATATGCCATCTTGGTCGCAATAGGGCATCAAGATTGTCATGCATGAGACGTGAGACTGTTGGAGCATGATCACGATCTTCCAGACCAACTGATTCAATCTCATCCATTTCCTTCCGAAGAATCATGTGTTAGATGACTTGCACAATGATAAAAAAAAGCCTCTCTCTCTGCTTTCCACAAACCATAATTATGATAATAAGTTATGACACCGTCCAGCTCACGTTGTATAGCTCACCGTTGTCCCCTTGGCTTCGTGTTTTAGCCCACGGGTTTACTGTTAGGTATACTATGTTAATTATCAAATTATTAATGGGACGTACATCAACTTCCCTGTTCTTCCACCATTTGTCAAGTGTGGAACGGTGGGTATCACCAAATAGACGGAAGAAACTAATATATGTTTTTCATCTTTGGTCAATAATAACTTGTTGAATTCTTTAGGATGGACCAAAGGTTGTATTATTGTCAAACCCTGCGTCTACAATACCGGCAAAGATCAGGCGAGCTCTGTCTCGCCGACTCCACCATGTGATCGAACCATGGAGCCTGGTGTCACAGAGGACTGTTGACTCGTTGGTAGGACCCGTGAACCGTACAAATATATATAGCCCACGGGAATGCATTTTTTGAAATAACCGGTTCGGTCGGTTCATACTCGGCATGGCGGGTTGAACAGGACATGAACCGTCACTGGAATTGGAATCGGAATCGATCAGAACCGAGACCCCCATGGTTCGGTCCTGGTTTTACCTATTGAAAAATTGAACCAGTGGAAACCGGAAATGCCAGTTTGGAACCAGGGTCTCGGTTTACTCGAAACTTGACAGGACTACATGCAAAATCGATCCGGTGATATGAACCGAAAGATATTCGAGCTGGAAAGTGAATGAAACTGGAACTGGCCAAACCAACCCAGACTCTTTTCTGAACAGGAAACTCCTCTGATCCGGTCATTGTTCCTTCTTCCACAAAACAAAACCGGAACTGATTTGCAAATAAGGTTCTTCAAATTATTTTACATTCTTTTCTGCTTTTTCTCGTTTTTGGTTCAAACCGGAACCAGGTACAAATCACCAGAACAAGGTGAAAGATGGTTCACTTACGATTCGTGGGTGGGTCGTGGAGAACCGGAACCAAAATGTCTACCCACCATGGCTGTAGATCCGCCACCTTAATGATATCTCTTTTTCAAATATATATATATGTCATTTACGATACTATACAATTGGACTGGGTTTTCTTTTAGTACTTTTGTGATTTCTGAATCCTCCTATAGTGGGATATAGCTTGTGATTTCCGCCACAAAAAAGCGCCTTAGCCTTAAGAAATATCAATTGATAATACAAACTCTCACCTAATATGTGGAATGTTTAAATTCACTTAAACATTTTCACTATTTGATCAACATGATCAATAATAGTGATTCTAATTTAAAAACTATTTAATACATTATTTGTATTAAATGTCAAGTACAACACTTTCACTTTTTAAATTTAAATCTCAACCTATTATTCATGTCCATGAATTATATATATATATATATACATACTCAAATAGAAACTCTGTTTATGGTAAGAACTAGCTTACTATAAAAACTCTTTTTTTACCTTGTCTGATCGAATCAAGACTTCTCACATCAGATGGATCTATGTCATAAGCCTTATTCCTAAACCCTTCTTTTTTCTCTCTCTCCATATATATATATATTATAGAGAGAGAAAGAGATATTAAATCCTTTCCACCACTATTGTGAACGTATGATTATGACTTTTGAGAGGTACGAGCATAATAATATTTAATATTGTACTTTGTTTATATCATTGAAAAACAATGAATGGGTAGGATCCGCTTTATATATATATATATATATTTATATGTTTGTGTATGCCTGCGCTTTCCAATATGCAATTCCAGATAAAATAAATTAAAGATAGAGCGTATGACATGTGACATGATCTTATACAAGATTGAAGCTGTCCAGCTGCACTGAAAGCAACTCAAAAATATGCAACTGAAGAGCTCTAAATAAGCCTCTAAAGCGATATTGGATCAGGTAATCGGGCACTAAGAAGCTTGCCATTCATGTCATCTTGAAACCGACATTATCTTCCAGATGGCATACATCTGGTTCCCGAATTTGATAATATGTCAGATCAATCCCGGCGGGCACGCCACAGCAGCTACATGGTCAGTGGTGAACGGGAACAAATTAAGATTCTTCTTTTAAAAATAAAGAGCAACATTCCCTGCACTCCGAAAGCTTGTTGAGGATGATTGATGGAGATGAGTTATCTGGATTATTCTCGAAAGGAAATAATGCACAAATCTCGCGAGAGGGACTCTACTTTTGCTGGATATCTCTTAGTATATACTTTCTTCTTCAATATAAACATGACTGGTTCAGAACCGGAACGGTGGCTTTAAGTGGTGTGAGCTAGGCCACAAGCTCGCCGAAACTATAACAGGCCGAACCAGACCCAAATCAGAAACCCCCTGATTTGGTTCTAACTCCACCTTCCATGAAACCAGAACTGCACCAGAAACTAGAAGCGCTGATTGAAAATCCACTGGTTCATGCACCTTTTTAACATTTACTAATTTACTTTTACATTTATTATTTATTTTCACGATTTAGAGATGGACCCAGAAATGAAACCGGAACCGGTATGGTCCTAGTTTAATCAAATTTCTGGTTCCAGGCGAACCAGAACCAGCCACGTCTATCTGTATATAATACATGGTGTACAAGTCTCAATATCCTATATCATATGGGACTTGTATGATATTAACAAAATTGCTAACAATTTGTGTGCTCAAACTGGCCCGAGAAATTGACTCGAATTTCTAGATGGTAAACATAATTCATTCATTTTTTGTAGGCGTTAACTGAGACATGGTTTATCCAATATGCAAATCTAACGAAATCGAAGGTTCAGAATCCATCACGTTTGCAACTTTCATAACTCGTGTGCACTGGCTGGCTAGACATGGATGAGTTTTCCTATATATATATATATATATATATATATATATATATATATATATATATATAGAGAGAGAGAGAGAGAGAGAGAGAGAGAGAGAGATGTGCGTCTGTCAGTTCATCTGCCGAAGTCTAGCAAGCAACCCACCCACAGCGTTGAAAGCATTTCTCCCATTCTTCAGTCACAAGGTGGATGATGAACATACATTTGTGTGGCAAGTGGACGTCTTGGCATGATCATCAACAATTTCTCACATTTTTGTGGACACACCACTTCCGGCTTATGCATAAACATAACCATAACTGAGTTAAGCAAGGACCTTCTGGTTCGATTATGGTTCCCAAAACGACAGTTTCAAATACGTGGATTTGTGCCTCAATTCTTTTATGTGAGGACAAAGCCAGATACGCAACAGCGGTTTGAAACCAGTTCGGCTGCTCCAACGGGAACCGAATCAGGATAGGAACTGGTTAGAATTGGAACCGCTTAAATGAACTTTGAATCAAGAACCACCTGATTCGGTTTTGGTTTCACCTTCACATGCAACTGAAATTGGGACAGAACAGAACCAGCATAAGTTGCTCCAAATGGGACTGGCTCGATGGAACCTGAACCAACCTTGTCTAGCTATAGCACACGGTTGAATCTGCGAGCTATAAAGGAAATACATTCACAATTTCAGCACACGGTTGAGTTCTAGGGCTATTCACCCCATCCGAGCAATTTAAACAACTAATTTCCCAATTTCAGCATGTTTCTTCGTCGAAAGATTCTATCATCTACATAGCAAACTAATGAGGTTTGCTTTGAATTACACAACGAGAAATATCTCGCCTGGCTAGCTAGATTGTTGACTCACAAGTTGAAGGTCATGAGTTCGATAGTCGGCGCGTGCATCTGGCTTTGGCTTCTTCATTCTACCCGAAGAAACGAAAGTTGGCTTTAAATGACTAAAACTCAACGTGCAACAATAATCTTTTGTATGTTTTGATTTTAAGTGTTGATCTTCACATCCATAAAATTGTTGACCAAGCAAATGAAAAGGTTCATTCTTATGAAATCAAAGGAATACATCATGAAAGATCGGATTCTTTTGCACCGAGGGCTTAGCTCAACGGCAGAGCGCTGGTTGTGTGTTAGCTCAACGGCAGAGAGTTCAACTCCACAGGGTGCATATGCAGTTGTGTGTTAGGCTTCGGCCTCCTCCTGTAACCAATATATATATATATATATATATATATATATATATATATATATATATATATATATATATATATATATATATATATATATATATATATATATATATATATATATATATATATAGAGAGAGAGAGAGAGAGAGAGAGAGAGAGAGAGGTTGTGTTCAATCTTCACCTGTGATTAAATCTTCTCACACATCTCTAATGTTTATCAATACAATCAATGATGAAATGATGAAAATTTGAATCTAAAAATAGTTTGTACTATTGTATTTTATGCTATGTTTTTTAAATTCAAATATCTCTCTCTCTCTCTCTCTCTCTCTCTCTCTCTCTCTCTCTCTCTCTCTCTCTCTCTCTCTCCCTATACATATAAATTTCTTGTAGACAATGGGCACATTAAACGCATTAGCTGGTAGGCAATTCAGTAACACTAACAGTACGGATAATCTGTTTATTCAAGGTGATATTTTCACGTTAATTTGGCGTCTTGGGTTATTTTTGAGGAAAATATGTAGTTGGTAGGCATTTTTTAGCAAAAAAGAAAGATCAATTTAAAAGATAGATGAAAAGAGGTATGTTGATAAGAAAATTTCTTGCTGCTTCCCACCCTTAATTGTGACAACTAAACCACCTTTCCAAGGACTGTAACGCTAAGACCTCATTCTTAACGACTAATGTTTTCTTAAGTCTGCGTAATTCGGGGTTACTTAATAAGTATTGAACTACCTGTTTTTTTTAGGCTCAAGTACTCCATGGCCGCATAGACAGGTATAGTGTTTAATACTTTTCCCGCTGATAATTTTTAAGTCTAATCCAAACAATTAAAATTTTAAGGTTATATAGAAAAATTGCATCCTCCATGTTGTTCGCTCATGATGACACATGCTTTTCAGTGTCATCAGTATAATTTTAATGGTTATAAGGGATATTTGAAAATAATAAAAATAGTTTTATTATATTGATGCTACCAAAGAAGAGTTGTTATGGATAACATAGGATCCAAACACTCATATTATATATACAATAAAATTATATTCTACTTATAACACACTGGCACGCTTACTTTATGTGGTATGAGTATAATTTTAAAAAAATACAAAAGATATTTTTATTACACTCATTCCATTTGTAAACATGTGTCAATAGTGAGTAGGATCCAATCAATATATATATATAGAGAGAGAGAGAAAATCTAAATTTAGAAAACCCATAAAAATAAAAATCATAAAGGACCGTTGAAATGATAAAACATATGATAAATAAAAAGTATAAAATAAAATAATAGTTTCAATTTATATCTCTATTGTTGGTCATGTCGATTGATCATGATGATATAAAATTCGTTGTGGTTCTTTATTTTTATGAGTTCTTTTATATATATATATAATCTTACAAATTTGATATGATCGACATTATCAGCTCGAGTATCTTGCGATTCGCTGTTGGTGCCTCCTCGCCGCCACAAGGCCCATTCCTCGGTTCTTTCTTCCCCCTTTCCAAGTCAACGCACGACAATGAAGCAGATTTGCACAAGTTACTTGACTATGTAAATGTGCCAACTCCGACGTCGTCATCAAAAGATTTGCTAATCTCATGGTTCAGAGCAAGTTTGGTGTTATCTTAGCTTGGCGTTTTGGAAACGCCAAAAGAACAAGGTTGGGAGCCAAATCTTGGGTTCAGTTTTGGTGAAACCACCTCAACTACAAGTCTTGGCTTTGAAAAAATATATCTTCTGAACCTAATTTCCCAGCCAATACTTAAACCACTCCCTGGATGTTTCGAGCGTGTAAGATTCTTTTTCTTGACAATTCAAAAGCATTTAATATTAAAATAATATTATATAAATAGAAAAAAATATATAATCCAAAGCTTCAAGTAGGAGTATTCAAGAATCTACTGGAACCAAACTAAACTGCTGGTTTGATTTGTTTCCATATGCTAAATGATTTGGTTCGGTTTAGTTCTAACAAGAAAACTAATTAGCGGCTCAATTCTCGGTTCTAAACAATGAATGAAACAAAAAAAAGAATCTTGTTCTTTGGGGATCCAATATTAAACAAAAAAAAAGTTGTTTCTTTAAGATCGTAACAAAAAAAGAATGGCCTCCAAATAGTCTTCTCTTTAAGCACACCAGTAATATGCATAGGCCAAAGAGAGAGAGAGAGAGAGAGAGAGAGAGAGAGAGAGAGAGAGAGAGAGGTTGGAGATGGAGTTCATTTCTTGGCTTCTCATGCAAGCTTATATAAACTATCAGTGTCGTAGTTGTAGAAAACAAGGCACGAGTCAGAAACGAGCTCAGCACAGTTCGTGCTAGCAACGAGATCAAACAAGTTGTTCAAAATGAAACGAGCTGAAACATGCCTTTCTTATTAGTGTCATTATTGTATGAACAAGTTGCCAACACTTTTCAATCAAAATTTAGTCGAGCCTAGTTTACTACGTCATCTTGGTTCCATCGGAAACCATTTTTCTTGGAAGGACCAATCAGTTGAGTGGTGGCCTTTCACCTCGAGTGTAGAGCTTGTGGTGATTTTACCTGGTTGGGGTCTGCGTAGTCCCTTTTGTCAATCCAAAAGTAAGGACAGAGAGTCTGCGACCTGACAAGTCAAGTCATGAACAGTGGCGGATCTTTTCGAGGTAAGGGGCTCCCTCATCCCGAATAAAAAGAAATCCAAAAATTTACTACATGATTTGTAAATAATATATATAATATAAAATAAAAAAGGCTTAAAGTGGCAGACCTATTCGAGGTAAATACCCAACTTCCGAACAAAGTTCACAATTTAATGGAACACAAGCACATAAATTCTATACAAAATGGCTAAAAGTGATCATGCATTTGATCTTCCCCTCCCTGCAGGGAAAGTTAACTAGTTTAATACGATAAGATGTTAATGGGAAAATTTATCTAATTCATGAAAAAGAAAATTTATTCCATAATGTTTTATTTGGTAATTTATATTTTTAGACAAACTTGAGTGTGCAAGATGTCATCATGTACAAACCATGTTGCTGGGAAGACTTCTAGCCATCATATAGAAAGACCAAACGTGTTCAACGAGGTTCTTAGTGAGTTTGCGTGACCAATATAAAATATGAGGAAAAGACGTGCTTAAAATATGAAACGACAGGACAAATGAGAGATGTGTGAAAGCCACAAGGTCATGGTACAAGATCCAACAAATCTAAAATTAATAATTCGAGTAACAAGCTTAACGAGGAATGGGTCACCTGGCTAAGAGGGCGACTCACCAAATTGAAAGTCATGAGTTCGATTCCTGAGGCAGTAGCTTTAGTTTGTTTGGACAAAGCCATATTAGTCAGAAGGATTAGGTTTAGTGAAACTCAGCTCACTTTGTCTGTAGATTTTTGCAATAGAGCTTAGCCCAATCTGGGCGAGCTCCACCATTTCACAGAAAGGCAGCAATTTCTTTTTTGGATACGACGGGGAGGCCAAAGCCAGGCAATGGACGCTCCGGAAATCGAACTGAGTACCTGCTTCTTGTGAGTAAAGAGCACTGCCAGGTGAGCTTAGTGCAATAAGATAACTGATAGGGTTTTGCTTTTCTAAAATAAATAGTCTCAAGTGTGAACAGCGATAGATTCGCTTGTGGGTGAAGTGTTCTTGGTTGGTGCCTGCAAGATCTTCCCCAGTAATGATCTTGTCTGCTCTGACCCTGAGATTTTCTGTACTTGACCCAGGCAAGTTGCTTGATCAAACCTGCAACGTCTACATACAAGATACGGAGATCTCCAATTGTCGTCTTTCGTTCAGAGATAGTTGACATCTTCTAAGATTCTCCACTTCATCATGTACAATGCAATAAGTATATACTCTTATTCGCTTCTCTGGTCGTCTGTATTGGTGAGCAGCCTGATGTTCAATGTGTGTTTATGTGTGTGTGTGTGAGAGAGAGGTATATAAGTTAGTCATGATATTGTAATCCAAGTACATCATTATAAACTTACTGAAGGAAAACAAAGCCACACTTGAGAACTACTGTGAACGGCATAACGCTGTAAGTTTCAAAGTACAAGTGGGAAAGGGAAGATCTTTTGACCAGAAGCCAAGATGCCTCTAGGATCGAACTTGGCCTTTCTCTTCAATAGAGTCGACCACCTCGCACCATAGTGTCTCTTCCACTCCCTCTCTTTGGTATAGTGAGGAAGGTACATCTTGTATTCGATCTTTCTTTCCTCGCAGGCCTTTAGTATTTGTCTATTTTGCTCCTCAAAGAATTGCCAGTCATTCACGGCCGTCCTCAGTAAATTCAGTGTGTAAAACATCTCCTCTGTCGGCACTACGGCAGACATTTTCTCGTCCCACCTACAATCATCAGGTCAGACTATTAAAAGATTGTCATCATAGATATGAAATATGTAATATACTGATTCATCCCTTCATCGATAATTAGAATAGTTGCACGTTTAGCACTCAGTCTTGTAGAAGTTGTGAGATGTCGTGATTAAAAGACTGGTTTTTATTGGTTAATTACATTTCATAAAGTTCTCTCTTTCTCTCTCTACAGAAACACGTAAGGAAACAATGTAATGGGTAGTGCAGGAAATGATTGTATTTGCGTAACTGATATTACGATACATATTTCTAGGGAGACGATGCTTGTGAAAGGGAAACTAATGTGCTTTCTGTCATTTATGTGTATTACATTGAACATCACATGTGTGTGTGAGAAAGAGACCGCTCTGGATCATCAAATCTTACTAAGATTTATGTTGCACTAAAATTCGAATGCACATATACTATCATTCCATACCTATAAAAGCCCATATATGCGTTCGGTGAATAAATTTGTTCATGTAATATTTACATCTGCAATCTTAATGTATTTTGTTGAGGTCTTACGTGTTTCTGTTGGAGGAGTATAAGAGGATGGGCCCGGTTGTGTGGTTCCGGGCAACAATTCCCCGAAGTACCAAATCGTGGAACTCCAAGATCCTGGAAGCAGGCAAGAACATGCAAAGCCATGGGTGCGGAACTTCCCACATCCCTATTGACCGGAGCTGCAGCTCACCCTGGTGCACCCTGTCCAAGAACTCCACGTACCCAACGTTCCTTGCTGACAGCATCCCTGGTAGGTGATGAAGTTCACTGACCAGCCGCCCTACAACCTGTTGTCACAAAGATCCATTTTAGTTTCAGTCATGATGGAACCCACCATCAAACATGCTGCCCTTTTCTTTTTTGAGACTTCAGTCAGCTTCCAAACATCATATTATTCAACTGTTACCCGTGTCCCTAATTCGTCATATTATTCAAATATATCCATATTGTATGTACCATTTTCAGAACCCATTTGTAATGACAAACAAATAATGGAGATAAATGAATCAAATAGTGGAGAAAGATATAAAAATATTTGAGATATATAATCAGATGCATCAGGATTAATAAATAATTTCAACTTTCCAACATGGACAAAAGCATTCATCAGTGTCACCCTAGTACTATATATATAAAATCAAGCAGTAGGTGAAGGGTCAAGTCTGCCGTAAAAGAATCCTAGGTTGGTTCCTCTTTCATATGATAGTAAAATAAAATTTTGAATCTTCACATGCACACCTTAATTAGTAGAATTACAACTGAATTCATCTGTTAGTGGGATTTAAAGGGGGGGGGGGGGCACCTAAAATATACCTCCTCAGCATGTTTTTGGGTAGAATTTGTGTAGTATTTGCAGACCTCTAGGCAGTAGAAGATGGTGTCCTTGTCTGCTTCGTAGCGAGGGAAGGTGAATGAAGTTGACCTCCAATTACTAGAGCCACTCCCGCTGCAGTCATCACCACCCATCATCACAAACCCCTCAACATAATCGAATCCTTCTTGACCTTTTTCACCATTTAAAGAAATAAGGTACTCTTGGTCCTTAGTGAACTCACTGAAATTAGAGTACGCCAACCTCGTCCATTTAACCTGCAATCATCTCTCTGCGTGCTTAACATTTCAGATTAAGAAAGAGGGTCTTTAGTTTGATCAGTTTTGAAATAGTGGAAGTGACGAAACATAATAGATAGACGTTGCAATTTAAAACTGGAATCTATTGTGGCGAATATACCATGTGGGGAGCCTTTTCCACATGAACTCTTGCTCTAGTGATGATGCCAAACTGCCCGAGTCCTCCAAGAACGGCATAAAACAACTCTGAGTTTTCTGTCCTTGAGCATGTGAACTTCTCTCCTTTTCCTGTAATGCATGTATAAGAACTTGCCAATTAAGGTTTTCTCTCTTTTGGAATGAAGTAGGTCATTCATTCTCTTAAATTAGAAGCAAATTTCACCTTAGACGATTCCACTTGATCTGTGTCGAGAAGGCTTGGTTTTGGCAATTGAATGAGCCAGCAAGATTTGATAGTGGGTTTGTATATATGTGTATGCGTGTACGTGAAGCACAATATTTTGACGTGCTTATGAATGTTCTCAGCATATATGTTAACTAGTTTGTGCAAATATTGTTTTTAGCTGTATTGGGAGATATTCTTTCAACAAAGTTTGATGATCGAAGTTTAAAGATAAAAGCTCGTTGGTCATTCACCCCTCTAAGGAACATTATATGATAAAAGACAAATCTATATTGTTTTATGACGTAAATTAACCTTAGAGCATCTATAACGCGGTTGCAATTTTGAATTAGCCAAAAAAACAAACTAATATACTTCTTGAAAGTTCTATCACGTGCTTTCCTTAAAGAGTAAGACCTAATTGTTCCGCTTAATGCAAACATAATGGATTCCAGTAGGGCCACCGCATGCACTTTATCTTTGCCGATGGAGAGCATAAAAGAAAATAGGAAAAATAAAACTTTGACTTAGTGCCTTCCCTGTTATTATTGAAAGGTACCAATGTTTTACGAGAAAGTCACCTTATGACCTAAGTGTTTCCTTCGATTGAGTCAATGCATTTTATGTTGCCAACCCAAATGATTATATGTAGAGAGAAAGAAAAAGAAACTAGAAGGTATCTCATCGTTAATAATAATAATTTGATCATACGATCGGTGATAATAATCAAACATAGTATATAATGTGTATGCACCACGAAATGCTAACAGTTTCCGTTCCTCTCTCTCTATATAAAGAGAAATTAAGAATACATCTACGATGGGTTATGATGACTAGGAACAGCTTTCATGTAAAGCTGCTGATAAACCTAAGGCACAAGATGATGCACCGTGCGGGGTCCGACTTCAGGACTTCTGCTGCCAACACTAATTCCAATACTGATTCTTACGGAATATATCAAATCAAAAGGTGGACTTTTATCTGCTCTCAAGAGAACGTTAAAGAGAGAGTACCGGTTATGACGTCCATTTCCAACACGCTGGTGATCTGAGGGCCATGAAGAAAAGCTTGGCCGCTGACCCCTCCGTTGGATAAAGTCCCCCCCACAGTAAGATACAAATAATCCGTCCATGAAACCGGTGCAAACCCATGCTCTAAGGCTTGATGCAGCACATCTATCCACAGTTCGCCACCCCTAACATCTATATAACATCTTTTGTTCCTCATACCCTCATGACTACAACCGATTTGGCCGTAGTATTCTTTGCTTCTGTTATTACTATTCAAAGACATCATCTCTATCACCACACCGTTGTGTGCTTGTGCTTGGCCGTGTATAGAGTGTGCACGGCCCTTGGCTGATACAGGAAACGGGTCAAGTGACTCATAGGAAAACCTGACCAGCTTGGCTATGTCATAAGTAGATTTAGGAAACAATACAGCAGCAGGGTAGGTTCGGCCAAGTTTGCCAAAGTCAGTTGAGGCATTCTCAATGGCACTTGACTCGACTGTTATTTGATCAGAAACTATATACCGGAGCTCTTCTAACCATGATTGAGGATGAGCAATTAAGATTGTAAAATGGGTTGCTGTTATCAACAAGAACAAGGTCGTAGAATACATGGTTGTTGATAAAACTTTTGCGGGTGAATGCTGTATTAGTCTCTTGAGAGGGTTTATATAGACGCACCAAGCAAGGAAGATCCAGAAACAAATCTTTGGTTGCAGAGAAGAGATCCTGAATGAAAGATCGGTGGCCTAACTTTCTTTGTTATTTTCTTGTTAGTGAAAGATACGGAGGATTTGAGAGACAGCTACATCTTTTGCTTTCATATTATGGCGGCAGCTGAACGTTTGAAATTCCAAGTTCACGAAGTCGCTTCCTGAGAGATTCTGATTTTGTGAAGATTTCGTCTATGAGATTTTATGTAAGAAAAGAACCCATTTGGATGAGGAAAAGAATGGGTGTATGCAAAGGATTTTTTATTTCCAATCCAAAAATGATGATACAGTCCTTATTGCGTCAGTTCTGTAATGGGGCCTTGTTCAATAATTCATCGTGTGTGGTTTTGCCCACAGAAACGTACAGATGGCTATGTGCTGGAATGGGTGTCTTGAACAATAAAAACACAAACTAAAATGGAAGGTTTCCTTCTCAGAAGAAAATTAAACGTCAGTAATTTAATTGATTCTGCATTGTTTCCTGTTGAACATGAGGTACATATCGACCTGGTTTACTAATTCAAATAACTGGAGTAGAAGTGCAATCTACGATCCATTCATATGTTGAATAAGAGATTTGGAGGCCTCCAAATAGTTTGAAAATACTTTTGGAGTGCTTTCTTCTTCTATTGTTTAATTGATTAGTTAATGGAGTGCTGAGGACAAAAATGATCGATTACATCCTTTCTTAGTTTATATCGATTTGTTCATTGCCTATGAGGTATCGATAGTCAAGATAATCGAGCATGTGCTTTCCATGTCTATCGATTATCTCATTAGTTATTGTGTAAATCCCAATCTCCACATATTTTAACGTGGTTTGCGTACATAAACTTTCTTATTGGGAATATTGACTGCTACTGCTACATATATACTTTTCAAACATCAATAATGACGAGAGAAAGATAGCGCTTTTGTCTCATATACACAGTTGGCCTTTATCTGCCCTAATTTATTGACTGAATGAAGTTCCCTAGAAATAG
This sequence comes from Brasenia schreberi, assembly GCA_036023115.1. Lineage (NCBI taxonomy): Eukaryota > Viridiplantae > Streptophyta > Magnoliopsida > Nymphaeales > Cabombaceae > Brasenia > Brasenia schreberi. Next base: position 6,731,761 of record JAYKKT010000061.1, on the reverse strand, counting down.
ATGGTGTGCTTGGCGTTGAAGATTCACTAACTAGATTTGAGTTAATATAAGATCTGGCATTTAATGTAGATCAAGTTCGCAAGTCAAGATACGATGTCGTGTAGCGCGCTTCTGATACAACTATTCCAATCAGTTGGCTTCATTTTGGATGAAATCATATGAATCAGTATCTGAAATTTCCACTGATATTAGAGGCATTCATGTTAATTAGTACAGGAGCTCTCCACTGTACTAAGTTGCCATGAAGAAATTGAACGTCGGTGCGCACTCTTTGTGGCTTTTTGATATAGTTGCAATGGAACTTGATAAAAATCTGTCAAGCGTGTTAAAACTGGGGGATACTGGTATGAAACTTGTTTCAGTCTTCAAAAGGAGTGCATTGATCTTTAACAATACGGGATCTCAGAAGTCGTAACGAAAGTTGCAACCTCAGATACATGTTTTGGCTACTCCAACACTCAAAATAGGTGACTTTAGGCTATGATATTCTTAAGATCAATCTTTCTTGAAGTGGGTTAGGGAGTAGAAGTGGAATGAAGTTCTACATGCGAAAAAATGGATATGGGAATCTTTTAAAATCTTATGGCTTCCCAAATAAAAGGAATTCCTATCTTCATGAACCATCCAAGCATAAAAGGAGAAAACCCATTTTAATTACTAATAAAATTCATACCATTTGCAGTGTTCAACAGAACAAAATGCTACTTCGGCTAACAAGTTTGAATGTTATGACGTGCAAAGAAATTAAAATGTGTATTATTCTTGATGTATGTTGTGATTTATGTCCTTCATGTGTGCTTGCGTGCATGTGTGTGTAAACTCGCATAGTCTCAATCCAATTCAGAAGCTCGTTTCCAAACACACCATACTCTAGCGTTTGTGGAAATGTGGCTCTCAGCATAAAGTCTCCTTTATCGTGACTTATTAAATAAGGAGACTTTGACAACATCATATGAACTCATCATAACTTCCTCTAACTTTAAAGTTTTATAATGAGCCAATCCCCCTAAACAAGTGGCCCGTACCCAAAGGGAGGGCATTCTTTGATTTGAAGGTCACATATATAGTGCATGGCTGATGCATTAGTCTTTGATTTGAAGATATCATAGAGCATCCTGCACTAGCATATTTCATTTTCTTTACAAGCTGGAAATAAGTTTGACAAATTCTGCAAAAGAACAATTTATATGTACGTATACGTACGTACATGCACATACATGTGTGTGTATGTATATTTCCCATATTATTGTGCTTTCTGGTGTTTGAGAAATGTAATTCATGGAAGCAGAGCATTGAAATGGTTTTGGTAATGTAGAATTTTCCAGATCATGCAGACGCATGCACACTTATAACAGCACCTTCATATAGAAATCATTGGTTGCCAAATACCAGGAAATCGGACCTTTGCTGAAGCAATATATTGGGCACAAAACTAATCGAAGAGGAGACGTAGAAAACAAAATGAAGGTGATATGCCTGCTTTTGCAAAACTAGGCTCTCAAAGATAGCCTCCATTTCCAATTACTTCCACCTATAAGAAAAGAGCTTGTCGTATCATGGTTCCCTCAACTGCTACCAATGTGATATGTGTGAGTATAGAAACACACATGTATTTGATCTTGAAAATTTGCTGATATTGGAATCAGGATCAAATTGCGATATGGGCTAAACATAAATGTTGCAAAATCACTGTACTTACTTCCAGGATTTCCCGTAACACCAATATTTACATGGAATAACACGAAGAATGGATGCAACAACATTACAAAAAAAAAGGGCAGAAAGAACCAACAAGAAATCCTAAGAAAAAGGATCAATATCAAACAAAATTGGTTGCTTCCTGTCTGCTGATCCTGAACGTCTGTATTCAGGCAATCTAAAGGCTGAGGTCTGATTCAATAATCCGATCATACACCAACTCTACTTACCCGACCCATGAACTTCTTAATCTCATCATATAATACCAAAACTGCAGCTGCACCCGTGCTCCTAAAGATGTTTGACAGTGCACCGCGGTAGAAAGTGGCCATCCCTTCCAATTGGTAGATCTTTCTCCAGCAATCGAGCGTACTGTTATATGTCTTCTCCGAAGCTGACTGCATCATCATTCTTCTCCTCACTGTGTCCAATGGGTATGAGAGCAAGCCGGCTGTCGTCGTCACTGCTTGTGCAACTATGTAGCATTTCAAAAAAGGTTACTGTGATGACAGTTCAGGGTGTCCCGACACCATCTCTTTAGCAGTGTCGAATCCTCCAAAATAAATACCTCTGTGGACCACCATCCCTTGTAGAGATGCTGGTAGGCCTCGATAGAGACCCCTGATGCCATCTTTCTCATGAATAGTTTTCAGGAAATGGCACATGCCCTTAAATTGCCGGCTCTTGGTCTTGCCAATATCTGCAGCCAGACAAGTGTGTGCAATGTCTAGTGGATAAATGGTGATAAGTGTTGTACAACATGCTGCTGAACCGGCCAGGAAATTTGATGAAGCACCGGCTAGAAGACTGCCCTCTTGAAGTTTGCCACTCCTCAACATATTTTTGTAAAGATCCTGGCATGAACCAAGACTTAAATAAAAAAAATGACAAAGTACCAACCACATTAAATAGGGACGGACTATGTCCCAGAGTTAATGCAACTTGGTAATCATCTTTAATGGCTACTACAGAGGCAAAAACATACTTCTGATCTAAGGTATCAGCAGTTCGTTAATCTATCTATGCTGGCAATAATAAACGATACATCAGCATATCAAGCATCCACATATATTAGCATGACTTATTGGCACAACGAGCCACATCTATAAACACGTGCACTGCAAGTGCAATGATATACAAGCAGACGAAAGAACAGGAAATGCAGTTATGTGACTACGGCAATTGGTTGAGTCATCAATGGAAATGACCAATTGTGTATAACTCTACTAATACTCAAGTTTTAGAGCAGACAGCTATGAGGGTTGTTGATACTTGAGTTGAACCTCCAGACATCGCATTTGGTTTGTGGATGCACATCTAAGGTATCATTTCAGATAACATAAACGAACCAAAACTAAAGTACCTGAAAGCAATTTAGTTTCCTACAAAGCAATGAGTTCTCGTGAAGTTTGCACAAAGATTTGATTCGTAAGTAGAAGATTTGTCATGCTATGCAAAACTGATGTGTCTTCTTGTGATGACATGCACATATATATAGACAATGAATACTAGTTAATTTGACAATAATGACCATACGCAGAAGGAGCTGAAACAGTAGCTGGTGCACAATGTTTACTAACCCAGGGATTCAAAATCCTATCCTTCACAGACCCATACAGTTCTGAATTCATAAAGTGGCAGAGCCTTTAAAAGAATGACTCAATATGAAGGATGCACTTGGATATATTCTTTTGTAGAAGTGAATTCTTAAAGATCATTGCGGATGTGCTTGTGTTGAGATAGTTCTTGGCTCTTGCTACAAAGGCCACCACTTTCCATGGTCACTGACTATGAGCCTGCATGTACGGATAAAAGGTTTCCGTTTCCTTGAAGGATGTAAGTTGAAAGAAATCATACCTTATAGATTTGAAAACAAATTTTGGTACTCTGTGAACATGGACAACTATGTGACTTGGGAATACATTTCCTGCTCATGGATTTATTCCAATCACAAAGTGCAAAATTACTGCCTTCTTTTCCGACTAACTTTTTATCACACAGGTCCATTCTAAAAGTTTTCCGTCTTGGTATGCTTTTTATCCGAAGAATAAGCTACAGCTGTTCCTGATAGGCCTAAACCTTGAAGTTCTTGGTTTATAGCTAAAAGTTTTCACTTACGCATTGTGTCCTACTTTCAACTGTCTTCAAAGAATGGAGCACATTTGGACAAACTTCTGATACGTCATTGCTCTGTTGTTAAGAGAAAGATTCCATTATGAATAAAGCCAAAAGTATAGATTCCCAGTAAGAAAAGAACATTGACAATGCAATCCCATCAAATGGTTCAGCCCCACGAAGACTGGTTAGAGGCTGCACAAGCCTCTACTTGCAGAATACCCTTTAATCAATTTGAATGAAGCTGCACATAAAGCTGTCTAATTCATATTAGAAACTGATAAGTCGGAAAAAATGTATCGGATCTGATTGAATATGAAATTGGACTTTGATTCACAACTTCTCTCTGAGTCTCAATCAAATTTCAATTGGTCAGACAACTTGAGCCAATAAATAAAAATATATAACCTGAGTAACGATCAGAACCAGAATCCTTAATGACTTCTGCATATAAGAATGTCTTGAATCCAACCTGTTCATGTTAGGTGCAAATCGTCAAGCTTTACTTATCTTCCTATTCATATGCTGTTCTGTATTCCTAAAGAGGCACTTCACTAGGAGAAATCTTGTTTCACAGATGGTTAGTCCTGAAAACAATTATTCATACCTATATCAAATTGGACATAACTGATGGGCTCTTTGATCTTGTTAATAAACCAATAAAAGGTCCGTTCAAGAGTCCATTTCTGAGTCAATTCATAAAGCTGCATTAATTGACTCCTTCCAGTTCCAGTCACTACTACTACTACTACTACAACTAAGCCTTTTCCCATACTAGATGGGGTCAGCTACGTGGATTCTTTGTTTTTTTTTTGTAGAATCCATGTTAAGTCCGACAAAGTTTTACGCTGGCTGTCGGAAGCCTAACACAACCCTCCTCCTTTTTCCGGGCTTGGGACCGGCCATGAAATGGTGATTCCAATTCCAGTCACTGATTTAATAAATACAGGAAACAGAAAGGAGATGGGGATGCATTTGGCAGTCTGAAACTCGCATTTCATCTCCTTTGAAGAGAGAGTTTTGTGGCCAAACTTGTCTCCATCCCCTTGCTTTCCTCATTCACAACTCTGCTAACTTGATGTTATTAATGCCATGCATAACATTCATGCAGTAATTTGGCCATGGGTTCCAAATTACTAATATTCTTACAGACCCTCGATTTGATAATTTATGCTTCAGTTTCTATTGCCCATCTGGAGCTCTTGAATGCAGCCTGCTTGTCAAAAGAGGTAGTCATCGACAAAATTATATGGGATCCTAAAGCTTGTGACATAGCCATTCCACAATAAACGCTTTGTGGACAACGGTTCCAGTTCCTTGCATTTTTTGAACTTCTCCAACCCCTTCTTCCCAGGAGTGATCAGTATACAATTACTTGCATTTATCGCCAACCAACAGGATCCACTCCAAATAAAAAACAACAGTCCCCAAAAAGCTGATCTTCTATGAAGTTATCATCATCCCAGGCTTAAATGATCAGTCCACCTCAATGGATCTCCTTAATCATCATCGGCACCAAGAGAACTGCATGTACCTGAAGATTATAAATTCCTGTGGTACCTAGTTCTAGTTTATGGAGCTCAGAAGATCTTTCCAGCCAAAACTTCCTGGATGGCCAATAGGTTAGAGGTGGAGTTTGTAGTAGAGTTCTTATGCATTTTGTGAACTTTAACCTCCTTTCCTGAAGCGATGACCATGGGACTATTTTCAGGAAACACAACGTGCTTTATCCTCGACCAACAGGATCTAAGTCGAACAAAATCAGAAGGCCAGAAAGCTGATCTTCTAAGTAAGATATTATCACTATCCAAGACTTAAATGTGCATGTTAGTTGGTCAAATCTGCATGAATTAAATGCCATCTCATCATGTTGCTTGTAGACCTTAAAAGAAATTCATGCAGTCTAACAGATTCACAACTAGTGAACATCCTTTGATTTCTCCAGCAGCATTCATTTAACAGGCTAACCTCTGTAAGTATACCTGTCTACAATATATTGATATGTTCAAGCATTTCCCTAATTAATCATGACGAAATAGAACTTTATGATGCTTAATCTTCCATGATTCAGCTGTGCAGGAACAACTGATAATGAGCCCACCAGTATGGTCCTACATAATCACACTAAAGCTTTCAAGGAAACTAGCTAGAGGTGATGACTGCTCCAACTATAATCAAATTGGACTTCTACAATTCATATAACCCTCATCAGTTACCCCGAAGCTGAAAATCCACTCTTCTCCAAAACTGCTTCCGAAGTCATGAGTAACACATGAATACTTACTCCAAATTCAGTAGTGCCACATATAGTCGATCATCTAGAGAATCACTAAATTTATGATTACTGACTGAGCTAACCACACAAAACATCCCAGTATCACAAAAATGAGGATTAATAGCAGATCTGCTAAGTCACGTTCCAATCAATACATAAGCAACTCCTATTATTTCCAAATTTTCTCTGAATCAAAATTAAAGGTGCTGACCGAGTCAAGAACTAATGCAATTTGGGATAATGTAAATCTAGCTATATATAGCAAGAAAAAAGTCCGACCACGATTAAAACTTTCAACATACGAACCCAAAATGAAGAGAAAGAAGTAAAAGAATCAATTCAAGATACATCACCAAAAACACCACCCTAAATAATTCAAGGAAGCGAATAATAACAAAATTCTTCCTAAGAAACAGGAAATAAGAAAACAAACACAGTTGACTGTAAGAGCATATCAAGACGGAAAGGGCCGTAAAGGAAGTAATTCAAGGCAAAAGTACCTTAAGGGAGAAATTGAGAGCAACAGAGGGTAATAACGAATAACACCGGTACCATTACCCCTCCAGAGAGAGAGGAACCCTTCCTCTCTGACTGTCCTTATGAGGCAATCCACCATCCCATTGAACCTCGCGTGCCTACCACCAATGATGGCCATGTTGCTCTCTTGTGTCTGAAGCAAGAGCTTTATCCTCTCAATGGGGGCAACGATCGTGTGAACCATACCACCGAACAAAGCACCCGCCATTAAATCCCTGGAGAAACTACCCCATCATTTTTCCTCCTCTCTCACACCCTTTTCTCTCCTTCTACCAACCAAAATTCAATTAGAAACCAAACTCTCTCTCTCTCTCTCTCTATTGAATTCAACTCTTCGAGAGGATTGCCAAAGGTGGTATTTGCAGGGAAATGAAGGGATTCGGCGACAACGGTATTGACAAAATTAGAAGGAAGAAATGGGAAGGAGAGTGCTGTGGCTTCATGGAGGCAAGAGAAAGGAATCCTTTTGGATTGGCGTGTAATCCGTTCACCGGCAGGAATCAAGAAACCGCGGGCTTGCTTCCTTACAAGGACATTGTTCATGTTCTTTCCGAATTTGGTTATATTCTGCTTCTGTTTAAGTTCTCTCTCTCTTCCAGGGTAGTGACTGGGAAGACAGTATGTTCCCACGGGTTTGTATCCTTTATCCTGCGCTTATTTGGAGTTGGACATGGACCTGATTCGGCATTTTGATTGCATATAGCAGAAAATGCTGGACTTATGATCAGCAATACCCAAGGTTCAATTTTCAAGTAGTTTATGAGACATCATAGTGCAATCTGACCCTAGCGAAGATTGGTGGGTGAAGCAGTGATCTGGACCCGGATCCGGCAATTTGGTAAAAGAGACCAGCGATCCAATCCATAGAAGATAGATGACACTGATGCAACTCTTTTTTGCTAACCTTAGGAGATGGTTTCGATGTGGACTTTTTTGACGACATCTATTTCTATAATATGAGAGGTATGTCTGTCCTCGTAACATGAGAGGTTTATGACAAAAATGGGTTTTTTAGTGCCGTTGTTGATCGTTCTTCAAGAACGATTGGATGTTGGTCTTCCAAATTTTTGGAAAGACCTTATCGTTGCTAATATATATGCGTGTGCTTTTGTTTTTTCTAACCCACCAATCTTTTCAGTCAATCTAAGATCTTTCTTACATTCCAGCATCCACTTTTTGCCCCAAGTTTTCTTGAATCGCTTCCCTGCGGAAGGAGCCCTTTTTTTCAATTTTTGTTGGATTTTATATTTATTTTAATACATATAATTTTTAATTCGATCCCTTCACTTTCCATGGATCCCATGAGAATGAATTTCTTCTTATTTTTCAAAAATTTGTTTTCTTTGGTAGAAATTTCAGATGGGATTTCAGTGATTGAAGGTTTTCTATGATCGCCCATCTTGCTATAATTTATTTATCTTTTATGATGGAGTTTCTAATTCAACAACTGATCCTAGTGTCCTTCCAACTATTCCTTCATGGTGTTCTTAGTCAGTTTCTCAATTCAGCGAGATGCCCAACTGGAAGTGACCTTTCTGTGTTGCCTCCGCAAATTTGAAGGTTCTAATGCTTTCAATTCCAAGCTCATGACGTTCTAGTTGTGAGTCTACCCCCTAACCACGTGACCAGTTTCTCTTCATGCTACTCTCTCTCTCTCTCTCTCTCTCTATATATATATATATATATATATATATATATATATATATATATATATATATGTATACATATATACATATATACATATATATATGTATATAAATATATGTATATATGTATATATGTATGTATATATATATATATATGTATGTATATATATATATATGTATGTATATATATATATATGTATATATATATATATATGTATATATATATATATAAGCAGAATTTCTCTCTAGCATGATGTCAGCTAAAATCCTCTGCTTCTTTGCTTCGTTGAAATATAGTTGGAATTTTCTACTAGACATAGATCATGTGTTCTTGATGTTTATAAAGGTTCTAAAAAACACATTTTGAAAAAAAAAACACTAAAAACCTTCATTTTGAGTAGGGTGGCGGATACCAATCGTTGGCCAAGTATAGTAGAAGCATTTCAATATGTGAGCATGATACGTCCAGACGTTTTGTGCGCATGCATGCTGTAAGTACAACGTGAATACATGCAGTTTCTTATATATACTGAGTCAAATGTGCAGTAAAACATATCTTCGATATCTTAATGAGAATATTTAGATGTGGAATTCTTATATTAAGAATCATCAAAAGATGATTTTTGCAATGGGTACCTATCCGAATCCCCATACTATTACATTCTGTTCTTTGGCCACAAGGAGCCCTCTTTCAGGTAAACCCAAAGGCTCTACATGCCCCGCCACCTAAAATGATGAACACTTGCAAAAGAGTAGAACTATAGAATGACATTCTATGGTTTCAATTAGGTCAAATGCATCATTAATTAGCTGTGGTTAAGTGGCATATGGCTAAGGAAAGCTTTTTTCATTAAGAAGCAATCCGTAAATTCATTACAAGTATTTTCTAAATTTTGGTACAATGGGGAGGCCGAATCCAGATGCATGCGCTGGAATAGAACTCATTACCTTCAATTTGGGAATCCAACCCCTAACCAGGTGATCTACTGCTCGTTGTGCAAATTCATCATAAGTTGGTTAAAATAAATTGTCCAACAAACAGATGAAAACTTGCAGGTTTAATGCATCTATCCTCCGGTGCCCCTGCTCCTCTCTTAGATGGTGCTGGTGGATTGCAAGGGTTGCTTGCATGCTAGGGCATGGCGTGGGTCTTGAGAAGCTTAGCCAATGTCATCATAAAGCCGAAATGAAACAAGTACGATCATTCCAAAGATAAACTAACACAAGCACTAGGGGTGTTCATGGAAATGCCATAACCCAACCGAACCGCCAGAAGCGAAGGTTTGGTTATAGATGTCTTGTGTATTGGATCGGTTCGGTTCAATTCTAGCAGGCAAACAACTTGGCAGTTTGGTTCCTCGTTCCAGTGTTAGAACTGAACCAAACCAATATATATAAGTTTATATACATGTAGATATAAATCTTTATAGGTTTATGTATATGAGTTTTACAACATTATATACATGTAAAATGTAAATATATATATATATATATATATATAAATATATATATATAAATTTATATAGATGTAGATGTAAATCTTTATAAGTTTATATATGTTATGAAATGTGAATATGTATATATATATATATGTATATGAGTTTTACAACATTATATACATGTAAAATGTAAATATATATATATATATATATATATATATATATATATATATATATATATATATATATATATATATATATATAAAAATTTATATAGATGTAGATGTAAATCTTTATAAGTTTATATATGTTATGAAATGTGAATATATATATATATATATACAAAAACACACACATAAGTTTATATACTTATATGGATTTAAATCTTGACAAGTTTACAAGTTTATATATATGAGTTTTATAACCACATACATATAAAATATGGACGGTACAAATAATCTCATGGCATAATACATTGTATTTAGCAAAACTCTTAAATAAGTGGAACCATGGTTCAGAACTGAGCCAAACCAAAACCGGGAGTTTGGTTTGGTTTGGTTCTGGACATAACACGGTTCGATTCGGTTCTCAAAATGTTGAGAACCAAAACTTGTGGTTCGGTTCGAGGTTGAGACTAGAACAGAACCAAACCAAACCAAACCGTGAACACCGCTTACAGGCCCTGAAGTGGTAGACCTACTTATCCCCAACTCCAAGTTGCTCAACCACTTTTGAAGATCTCCTGTCCCTTTTGGTTTGAAATGCTCGAATAGCTGGAGCACTGTTGCTATAGGATTTGTATCATCAATCAATTGTATTTCAATACCTTTTTATGACACAAGAAAATCGTGCTGGGTCGAGACATGTCTCACCCACTTGATGGTGTAAAACAGCCATAAACCCACTTCTTTGCAGCACAGAATGTCCAAAAAAAGGAGCATGACACTGGCTAGGAGGTTGGCTCTTTGGCTCTTAAGTCAGGATCTCGATTCCCGGGTGGTGCAGCTGGTAGGGATATGCCTAACCCCTGCTTATTAAATTGGAGAAAAGCTTGCAACTTTAAGGCCTATTAAGTCAACTTATGGAAAAGAAGATGGCGTACTCTAAGGCATGTGGCCTGGAGCATAAGAAAGAAGTCACTTGAAAGATGAACAACTAATTAGCAATTTCAGTTGGACTAATGCCAGACACTTACAGCCATTTCCGTGAAATTATTAGCACCTACGGAGTCAAAGTTGGTTACACTAATACGAATGGGATTGGAACGCTGATCCAATACTCCCCAGTTAAGCAAGGAGATTACCAGATCTTCATAATTTTTTAATCCTGCTTTGTCTTCTGATAATGTTGAACATGAAATGAGAACATACTGGCCATGAATAGATGATGATGTTCTTTTCTATGGTTAGAATGCAGAGGCCGAGCCGGGTATGCATGGCTCACATATCGAACTCATGACCTTCAACTTGTAAGTTGACTCCACTATCCAGGTGAGCTAATGCTCTGATTTGCGAGTAGATGGTGGTGGTGTTAATCATGAATCATAACTTACAGATGGGAAAAGTACTGCAGTGATTAGCATCGTTCTACAATGAAATTGATCAACCATAGAGATGATGCCCAACCAAATGATTCATTTGCAGATGAAAATTTCTTATAGTTACATTTTCAGATCCACAAGGACCAAAAGAAATGAACTAAACGGTGGACATGGTAAGAAATGACAAGCTCTGGACTCTTTGTACACTTCCTGTTGAAGCTCCAAAGCCCGATCCTTTACACAACTGAACACTAAATCCTGTATTAGGCATCCTATGTTTGTTGGCTATTCCTGTACACAAAGATATCCAAGGAGAAAACAACTCGCTGCCTTTTGGCCACACGATTTTGCATTCTTATTGTCAATCTTCTGTCAATCTGAAACAATTTGCTTCAGCTTGAAAATATGAAGTGACTAGGAACATTATGCTAGTAGGTTCATTTGTTAGCCGAATAAGAATTCTTCAACCCACTACTCCAATCTCTGTCACTACATGCTTTAGCTACTAACTGCCTCTACTGCTGACTCCTGTGCATGGATCTCCATGGAATACGTCTTGAGAGATGACCGCAAAACAACATTGTTGTCCAACGCACCTCTGCATCAACGAAGCATATGGGCCTTAATGGGTGCTACTTGCTGTTCTCTTCACCAACTTGATTCCAGATGGGGTACCACCCCATTCTTCAAAAATAACCAAAAGGTTGTTGGTTGGATTCAGCCAGGATCGTGGAACATGATACCTGCCATAACAAAATCTCACTTTACACAGATATGAAATGGGTACAAGAAATGATACCTGAAACTAAAATGTTATATAGATGCATGCATCGTAATAGTTAATCAGCTAGTGGGGCATGAAATGATTAAGAGAAGAGACACATGAGACTGAAGAAGACAAGTTTTTAGAAGAAGTGAGCTTTCTGTTGGTTATGGTTTCAGAGCTGTACTCTAGGCTAAAGTAGGATCAGTGCTCTCACCACTGCTGTGAAGGCCCACCACAATTTGTTCGGCATTTGTTCTCATTGAAGGTCCCAGCATAGCTGCAGCCTCCACAGTTGCCTTTTGCAGTGTAAGCAGGCCAGTAGCGCCCTATGCTTTCCCCGTTTATCCATATTTGACCTTTCCCCATACTTGCCATGTCCAGAGCCAGGGAGTCTGATCCAGATGGTGCATCAAATGTTGCCTGTGTAAGACAAAGAGTCATACAGCATTTCAATATAGTAAGGTTGAGAAATCGTTCAAATTCAAAAAACATTAAGAGAAAGGTTTCAGCAATCTTGGTTTCCTTACTTTGTACCATGTCAGTGGCTGGCCTTGAGCCACTGCAGAACGTTGAAACCACTCGACAGACCCACTTCCACTGAGTGTGTGAAGGCTCAAAGATTCACCTTTCAACCCGACCTGCAAAAGCACATCAAGTTGTTATTTGCAAGACTGAGGATAGAATAAGCCAGTATTTGCAGAGTGCTTACACATACCTTGTATGACCATTTCTGCCATGTCAAGTCTCTTTTACCTTCATTAAGGCCACTTAGCTCGATGGGGCCAAGAACACCCACATTCCATGTCTCAAATTGTTTGCCCACATTCTGCGTCCACAAGGTAGCATGAAAGTGTTTATCTTTGCAGACCTTTTCCAATGCTAAATCTAATTATCGGATGGTGTAAAAGGAAAACAACGAAACTAACCTGCAGCCCAACTGCTATGCTCAGAAGTGCAATTCTGTTACTTCCAGACCATAGTTTTGCATTAGTGGTAAGTGTTAGCTTTGGGTTCTCTAGACTTCCGTAGACAGAAGCTGCCAATATACAATAGATGCACATCATCAGTTAAAGGTTCTTTTTTTCTGATACCATAAGTTATATCAGCAGTCAACCGCATTCTACCTGAGAGTTTTCCATTGACAAAGGCATGCAACGCGTGTCCTGCTGACATGACAGTCAGAACTGGATATTGACCATTACTGAGAAATTTTTCATTTGCATCTATATCGACACTGAAACACATTACAAGGAGACGAATCATGTTGTGAACACAATAATTACTTGGAACTACAGCAATAATTCAATAAGGTTGGTATCAGAAACATGGCATAAGGAGAACAATCAGCAATAGCTACTCACTCTGTCATGTACCACAAGTAATCGCTAGCATCCTTTGTGACATTTAACTGTTCTAATAATCCCACCGAAGTAAAGGGATCATCATTATATGAAGCAATCTCTTCGTTATATGATTCCCATCCTAATCCTTGGTCCACCGGAGTCATATATGCGTTGGAAGTTTGAACACCAACCTGGATCACATCCACAGCTCATAAGCATCCAGATTCCAGACTGTGAATGGATACCGATAAATGGGTAAAGTCAAAGATAAAAAAATTTCACCCACGGTGGCAGTGTTGAAGACTACGCTTTTGCAATCAGGGAGAATGCTGATAGACCAAGGTGGAAGATTGTAATGAATGCCCCTGAATGTGACTGTTGCCATTGCACTTGTATCATAATTTGCAAGAAAAGCAGCACAAACTCCAGTTTTTGAGACAAAAACATGAGACTGAAAAAAAATTGTCTGAGTAAGGTTGCAATTTGATTGAAAAATGAGCTTCAGCAGAACACTAGTGGAAGACATGAAAGGAACCTCTTGGGAGTTCCCAAGGGAAGTGACAGTAGGATCTTTTCCAGACACTAGAGCTGCTTCACAAAGCTTGATGGCCCTATGAAGATCTTTCAGATGTCCATATTTTGGTTGCCTGATCAATCCTATAGAACATCAAAGGACACTAAATCAAATGGTTTCTATTGACAATCCAGAGTAACCGAAAACAACAATAAAAAGTTTGTAACAATCATATAGGATTCAACTAACAGCAGCTACAAAATAAGATCATTCTTTGACGAAGAGAAGATGTAGCATACCATATTCATCTAAAGGTGCATCATAATCATAACTAGTAGCAATAAAAGGCCCACCCGCAGTTCGGCCAAAGTTAGTTCCACCATGATACTGCAGCGGACAAGGACATGTATGATATCAAATCAATCCACTCTTACAGATGGGAAACTGAATTACTTTAACTAGAGAACATGTTAAGGCAGATCCATTAGCTCACTTTAGGACTAATTCTTACCATGTAATAGTTGACAAAAGACCCTCCTTTCTGGAGAAAACGTGCAACAGAAAATGCCAAGTCTTCAACAGGCCGATGGGGAACTGCACCACCAAACTCTGTATACCTGGGGAAGGATGACCAGATAAAAATGCTTAGGGATGCCTAGGAGAACGTAGTATGATATAAACATAATTACTTCCTTACTTGTTACACAAAGTAACCCAAACTTCATCTTCCAGAGAACTAATAAGTGATAACACAAGGTATTACTATGAAAAAGTGATTACCATCCTGTCCAATTTTCAGTCCACATCTTGGGTTTAGATGGGTTGTTCGGAGTGAAGTCCTCGCAATAATAGGCATTGCATGTATTAATCTGTTAAAAGTATCAAATCATAGTCATAACGCATTCACATAACAGTTGACTTTGAAAAGAAATGGCATGCAAATCATGACTAAGAAATGATTCGCTGACATGCTGGAACAAGGACAATTTTTAAACAATCACATGGTGGCCTCTCCAGGAGCACCACAGATGACATATATAAAGTCACACAGGCAAATTCACCTAGCTGGCCTTCATATCACTATACCAGCAAGTTTCAAAATCACCAGAGATGACATGATGTGGTAAAAAATCAGAAGAAATATCATTAACACAGAAGTAACTACTAGTCACCAATATAAGGAAAAACAAATAGATATTTACCATAAAAGTCAAGTACTACGCATTAAGTAAGAATAGGAGTAAACTGAACCAAATAACTCACAATTGGGTCTGGGGCATCATCTTGTTTGCACATAACCCATGGAACCCCTGTACCAAGAGACACAGCCATGTTTGCAGCCCATGCTATGTAGGCCTTGCCAGGAGCCCCTATCTCCCATTCCTCTGGACCAAACTCATTCTCAATCTGTGAATAAAAGAGGCAGCCTGAAATTGAGTACCAAAAATAGCAAGAAAAGGAGAATTCCACAAGAGAAACCAAATTCATACTTGCGAGAGAATGATGGGTCCGCCCTGAGGTTCAAACAGCTTCTCGGCTTTCATCATGCTAACAATCTTTTGAGTGAACCCTTGCATTGCGGTCTTCACAATTCAAAGGAAGAAACCTCAGCAAAACTTATAAATTTTCCACCAGAAACAGATCCATGAGGTGAAATACCAGAAGCAGGACAAAGCCAAACCTTGAAAGGCCCATTGTTGGTTCTAAAACTGATACCAGGCACATATTTCAACCAAACTGGAAATCCCCTGTGGCATCAAACAAAATCTTTTGCATATAAGTAACAATAATGCAACAACATAAGCATAATGCGCATACACGTATTCTAGAACAAGGGGGAACTCACCCAAAATTCCATTCAGCACAAGCATAAGGCCCAACGCGCAAGTGAACATACAGTCCAGCTGCTTGAATCAGCTTTATGAACTTTACAAGGTCATATCTACCTTCAAAATAGTACTGCAAGAAACCAAGAAAACGAGAAATCGGAGCTCAAAAGACACCAACCAAATTTTCAAAAGGGAACCATCATGAGGAGACGATAATGAACAAGTCCCCACCTTTCCGGGACTAGGCTCATGACCGTTCCAGAAAACGTAGGTCTGTATAACGTCCAGGCCTCCATCTTTGGCTTTCTGTATCAGATCAGGCCACATCTACAACACCCCCACAAACGAACAGGTTTCTATTCATTATGTAGAGCTACATAATATCCCAAAATGATAGGATTTGAGAACCCAAGTTCCCAAAATCCGGATTTTTTTAATTGTACCTCAGGAGTGCTTCTTGGGTAGTGAATGGAACCAGAGATTAGGATTCTCCTCTGGCCATTGATGATGATTGAGGTATGATCATATGAAACAGCGGAATCAACCACCTTGTTTAATAAAGCTAAAACCATTAGAAATGCAACAATGGTACTTTCTTTCACCCACATTCTCGAGCTCCAACTTCTCTCAGTTCAAGAAGAAATGGGTCTCTCTCTCTCTCTCTCTCTCTCTCTCTCTCTCTCTCTCTCTCTCTCTCTCTCCTTTCGTCAGGGAGACTTGAGAGTTCTCTCCCGGGTTTCGCTTCCCTCCACTTTTAAAGAAGAGTGTGGCCCCCCAGCATTCACAGGAACGTGAACGTTAATGGTCCAAAATTTCCTTACCGTTACCGACTCGGGAACCGGTTTCCCGTATCGGTTTTCATTATCCAGGACCCGATTTATCTCATCCTCATGGATCTTCTTTTAGGTCACCCACCATCTCTAGCCCAAAGGCTTGTTCAGCATGAGAACCCATTTTACCTCTCCTGGATTCGATCTACTGATCCCACTAAGAATGGCTCAAATCAAGTTGACACCTAATGCAAAATTTGGATTATTTTATCTGATTTAAAAGTTTGCGATAATTAAGTAGATCGCCGTAAGATCCGAGTCACCACGAAGCTTTTTCCTACCAACCCACTTAACCCGGTCTGTGGTTCGGAGGAGTTGAATGAATCGTGCTAAGAGATGATCCTGTGCATAAACCGGTTCGCATGTCTATTTTAATCACCATCCGAGCAAAAGGCTTCACCATGATCTATTTATGAACTGTAATGATAGTCAAGGGGGGATTCATAAAATGCTTTTCGTTGGATAACACCCTGCCTGTTTCCCATACCTGTCGGAGGCAATTTTGCCTACACCACAAGTCATAACCATTCAAGGAAGGGGGTCCCTACTAATTTCTTTTACCAATAATAACCCCACTAACACATGATTAGGTGCCACTCTATCCTCACATGCATTGACTTGAGAAAGGGTATTTCAGTAATTTACCGTGCATGTGGCTTACATTGAATTAGAAGATGTGTTGTGTGGCTTCCGGCTATTAATTTCAGCATCGACAATTCATGGGAATTATCTAGGAGATCAAGGAAGTACAATTCAACAAGTCTATTTGGTTCTCAAAGAACTTTCTTAGATCCAGCGGTGGATTCACATTTTGAAAATTGTATTTTTGTATTAAAATTTTAAAAAATTATAAACTTTTGGATGTTAATTCAATCTCTCATAGTGAATTTTTAAATGTTAACAATTAATACAGGTAAATATAAATTTAATTTTACTCTAAGTTATTTGACAAAACTAGTTAAGTTGGGATGAGGAAATCCTGTAATGATGATGCGGTAGACTGGTTTTTAACATGAATATAATATTATACATATCATTTGTGTTATGAATATACCTGATAGTCTGCCTTCCAGAAAAAAGGGAATTCGGGTTTGGGAAGAGAGATGTGAGATAGTCCAACCATATGCATGCAAATTTCGGTACAGGCACTGATAATCGTAATAGTTTGGGGCCACATGCATGCACTCACAATAAAACTAATGTCAATTCACAAGGAGATTTGTTTGATTTCCCAATCAAAGCAATTAGCCAAGTACTTTCTTCAGCGGAATGATATTTAAGAGTAGACAAATGCATTGTGGATAATTGAGTTATTTTTTATATAACCTTAGTAAGTTATTTCTCTATATATATATATAGTGCGAGTGCGAGAGAGATATTTGTGCTCAATATTCATTCATGCTTAAATCTTATCGTACGATCGACATGATAAATGGTAGAGATTTGAATCTAAAAATAATTTGTACTGTTCTACTTTCTATACTTGCATTTAATGCATGTCGGTAGAATGTGTTTTTTAGATTCAAATATTTATTATTGATCACATTGAACGAATGGTGAAGCATGGATTGAATAGAGTATATATATATATATATATATATATATATATATATATATATATATATATATAGAGAGAGAGAGAGAGAGAGAGAGAGAGTGTGGTATATACTCAATACAATACATGATCATGGTGAAAATTTGAAATAAAAAAGTAAACTGTATCGTTGAGCATTAAATGCAAGGATGAAAAATACAATTGTACACTTACTTTTTGAGAGTCAAACCTCAAGTTCAAGCATGCTTAAATCCACTCAAATATTTTCACTTTGATTGATGAATAAACTATGAAGATTTAAATTTAAAAATAAAATATATTGTTATGCATTAAATATGAAATATGAAAAGTATAATGATACATTTTAATTTTTAAATTCCCACCACTAATTACGTTGAGTGAATAGTACACATATTTAAATAGATTTGAGCATGAACGAGCATATATCACTATTTCATATATATATATATATATATTGCCACAACATTCTTTGGCTATTTTGTAGACACGACAGTCCTTGGATTAGCACATTTTGTCTGAACATCGGTTTGAAAAAAAAGATATATATGGTTCAGTTGTTTTCGCAACTGCGTGGTAATAATGAGAATTTACTGCAGCTTATTTTAATCTGTTTTACCGAATACAAAACATTGGATTGCACTCTGTATACAAAAAACCAGACTGCTGATTCAGTATTGAACCAGATCGTGCATGCCACTGTTGGCCTATTATTGGAATCCTATTCATGTCAACCAAATTTCACTGCTTTACATACGGGGCTGCTATTCCTTTACTTGAAATCCACATACCATCACATGTTTTGGACTTGGATCTCTTGATCAAGCTGTATCAAGATCCAAATCCAATCTCGAGTAACTGTGTCTAAATGTAGAACAGAGTCACGGGCCAGGTCCAGCTAGACAGAATGCAAGTCCAAGAAACTATGAGCCCGAGTCAAGGCCCACTTCGTGTTAGACACCGCATAATTCCACAGAGCCAACTTGAGTGGGCTCGATCGCGTAGGGTCAGGTACGTAAGGCAGTGCACCAACTCACCAAGCATCCATGCTAAGTGGGGACATGGATCTTATTCACCTCAAAAATTAGGTGCATATAATTTTCTTAATATGAAGCGAGTGCATTGTGCCTTTCTGTGGGATTAAACCTCAAGGATAGGGCTTCATCTACAGGGGCTATGCTGGATATTGGCTTGCACAAAGGAACTTTCCTAGTTTAATTGGAAGATAGGAAGTCAGACTTTTCGGGTTGTGTTTGTGTCAGGTTCTTGTGTCATGGTGATGCTTGTGTTATCTCAGCCACAAACTTTTCGTGTTTGAGTCAGGTTATTGCGTCGTGCGTGAAACTATTAGAAGTGTTATGTTTCATGCCCTCATTTCGTATTTTTTGAATTTGTGAAACACTGGCTTTTGGTTCATGTTCGTGTCCAAGTTTCGTGTCTAATATGAAGATTTTCACTCCTAGGCCGAACCATCATCATAAAGATTGGCGCAGTCTGTGTACGAACTGGGTGAGGAGCCCAGCTGTTCTCCTGCTTTCCAGCTACTTTCTTCTTAATTAATAATAAATGAATTCTTTACAGATTAAAATAAGAAACACTTAAATACTATTAACAGTTGGGTAGTTAAATTATGTACAATTGGTAGCAGCAGGTCAATATCTAACCCTTCATTTATTGCCCGATTTCATTTATATTCCTCAAAAACAGAAGGAGAACATAAATTGCCAACAGGTCCTCTTTCCAGGTTCGGCCTGGTTTGGTGAGAGTCAGCAAACAGCTACCCATTTTCTTATAGACTTTAATATTGCACAATGAGGGCCTATATATATATATAGAGAGAGAGTTACTTCTACAATGTAATTTAGAAACTTAAAACCATGCTTGAGAATCATAAAAGGGAAACTTGTATTAAGCTTGTGGCCCAAAAAAGTAAAGAGGTTCCTTGACTTGACATTGTGAAAGGTGTGATGAAACCTTATATATATATATATATATATATATATATATATATAAGAAGTTGCCAATACTCAATCATACTTAATGACTCATTTTGTATGGTTTCAACATTTCAACTACCAACTACTACCTTTTATTACCTTTCACTATATCTCCATTGTTTAAAACCATCTTCTACTGGTTAAAATCACTGTCACAACCACTAAAACAATTTAAAAAACTAAATATTTATATATATAAGTGGTTTTGTGATTTTGTTGGTGGAGGTTACAATTTTAACCAGTGAAAATTAATTTTTAGTAGTATAGCAGTAGTAGAAGGTGGTGGAAGGTTGAATTGCCAGTAGTTGAAACGGTAGAATCATGTAAAATGAGCGATTGAGTGTTGGACTAGTTCCTATATATATATATATGTGTGTGTGTGTGTGCATGTGTATATGTATGTATGTAAAGATATACATATAAATAGATATACAAACACACAAAGAAATATAATAACATGTCCCAACCTAAGGCTTATGGGTTGCATGTATGCCATTCTAATGTTATGGACCTTACCCTAGTACCTGCAGACCATGAATACTCTTAAATTTCAAGTATTGTGAGGTTTTTGCTTTTATTTTATAACAAGTTCCTGCTTGGACCATATTTTTACCATTTTTGTGACATTGAATAGAATGGACTTCGTATCATTGGGACCCCTAAACTCTTCACTTCTGAGTTATTCATCTTCGCATAACCAATCCCAACCTTGAATAAAGGAGCCTTGTGTTAGGTAGTTGTTGCTGTGAAAGATGGCGACGCAATTTAAATGAAACCGTAGCCATTGAGGTTGCGAACCCCACTTATTGTTGGACGACGGCTTTTTGGTGGCACTGACACACTCTTATTTATTTTTGGCCACTAAAAGAGGCTGAAGCTTAACATACACATACACCCTTTGTGAGTCGAACTCTCTACCAGCCAGCGACGGTGTTAGAGCACCCTGTCGTTGTGCTAATGCTCCAAGTTGCATTTTTCACCAAACATGGAACTTCATTCGAAACAAGTAGATATAAAGTAAGGTCCACAGAGAACTTCTATTATAAAATATAAAAAATTCTAATACTAGATAAAAATAACATAATTACATCATTGGTGTAATAGGAATCGTCGTTCTTCAAACACATCGCCACAAAATGAATAACTTAACCATTGATTAGAGGCAGACTCACTTTAAGACAAAATGAAACATGACCCGAAATTTGAAAATTTTCTCGATCCAACACTGCTGTCGGTATTGTACAGGAGTTGCTATCAAACATCGTGGCTCACTTTCACCCTTAACAGGTGCCCTCAAATAGCTACGCATGTTTTGTGAAATTCAAAAGAAGAAAAACATAAAGAAATAATAAAGTGTAGAGTCCAAGCGAACGGCAAATGTTAATGACCGAGAAAAGTGAAATCCCATGAGAAAAGGACCCTAGGGCCATTTGAAAAATTATAGGACTGGTTAGGTGAATAGATATAAAAGGATGGACCGTGGAATTTTATCACAGAAAAGAGCCCGTTTCGACGTCACTCATTTATTGTAGCGGTGCATCGTATTTATTTGACGGAAGACCGTCAACGTCTGATTTGTGTGACGGCAAGCCTCGTTGATCTTGTCTAATTACCGAGCTATTTACAAAGAGCCGCCGAATATTTCTGATAATTATATTTTAGTTACTTTTTTTTTTCCTTTTGCACCCAGTTGACCTTGTTGGGTTGGCAAACAAGGATTACCATCTTTAATTGCTTATTCACAAATTTGAAAATATAAATTAAATAATGTCATTTGCAAATGAATGTTAATCAACAGAAACGTATATCTAATTGCATCTTTAGGGAGTGTTTGCTAGCTCATATTTTGAGCAAAACATAGTTTACATAATTCGTATAAGTTCGTGTTCCCTCATACCGGTTCATCTTTTCCACATTTGAGCAAATTATCGAGAAACTTTTTGGCACTGTTACTCTCTCTATATATATAATGTTTAAATTGTACGATCTTATTAAAACATATCTACCATTCAGTTATCGAGATCAATGGTAAAGACTTCAATTGCTTTGCATGATGCATTCAATATAAAATACACAATGATACTTTTAATTCAAATTTCAACCATTTACTATGTATAAAGAAAGAGAGAAACAAAAGGATCCATCTTCGATGTAAACTATGAGCACCACCATGGTGCTCGATGTGCCCTGCAGTAGGTAGATCTGTACCACGGAGTGTCAAACACACTTCATTCGACCACCGTCACGGTGGTTTAAGTTTAGTTTACTTCTTCAATTCCAGTTTCTCCTTCCCAATTAGTCTATCTTAGTTAATGCATTGGTTCAAAAGGAGGAAACCCGTTTATGTTGGAGGATCTTCTGAACTCCTGCCCCTACATTTTGCGTCGAACCCGATTTCAATTCAATATAATTGATGAAGTTATAAAGAGAGTAATTAAGATGATGACGATGATGTTATACCATTGTAATAAGATAGGACGGGACCAACTAATGACGTGATATATCTGAAAACTTAGTGCTCAAATGTGGACTTGGTTTGGTCCCGTCCTCCGGACTGACCCAGCCGAGACTCACCATGGGCCACTTTTGGCGTCCACGACGGCCAACAATTAATTATTGCCACTTTGTCTTCGTGCGGCCCTAGGACGCAAACACAACCTTATTGGATGAGAATGCCACATGAGCAGAAACCTTTAATTTGGTGACTAAGCATATCCATAGCTCATATTACTCAACAACAATAACAATCTCCGACGAAAAACAACTTAAATTCATCATCACACATATTAGAGTAAATACAATAATATGTTTTCCTTTGCATTCCAAAGAAAGAACAAGCAAACATCTCTCTCTGCCACACACACAGACACTCTCAGACAAGCGACGAAGCTTATTTTTCTTATTTATATATATATATACATAGAGAGAGAGAGATACATATGTATGTATTTGTGTACATATCAATCTTTGTGAGGGCCAATAAAACTTAATTATAGCATGTCCAACATGCCCTCTCCCTTCAACAGTAGGGATATTGTGGAAACCTTCGTGGTGTTTTTACTTGTAATAAGAACAACAACAACAACAACAACTAAGCCTTTTCCCATACTAGATGGGGTCGGCTACATGGATTCTTTGTTTCCAAAAATCCCTATCGTGTGTCATGTTAGCAGTTAACTCCCAATAAGCTAGATCATTCTTTATTGTTTCTTTCCAACACTTTTGTGGTCGTCCTCTACCTCTTTTAATACTTTCCAAATTTAGTTTTTCTAACCTTCTTACAGGTTCTTTTGATCTTCTTTCTATATGTCCAAACCATCTTAAACGATGTTCTCTCATTTTATCCTCTATTGGTGTCACTCCTAATTTGTTTCTAATAACCTCATTATGTATATGGTCTTTTCTTGTATGACCACTCATCCATCTCAACATCTTCATTTCTGTCACAGACATCTTTTGTACATGTTGATTAACTGCCCAACACTCAGAACCATAAAACATGGCAGGCCTAATTGCTGCTCTATAATATTTACCTTTTAATTTTAATGGTATATTCTTATCACAAAGAATACATGATGCTGCTCTCCATTTTAACCAACCAGCATTAATTCTATGTGTAACATCTCCATCAATTCTTCCATCACTCTGAAAAATTGACCCTAGGTATTTAAAACTTTCCTTTTGGGGAATGCAATGTATGTCAATTTTAATTTCTATGTCCTCTGAAGTAACTAAATGATCAAACTTACAATCCATATATTCTGTATTTGTTCTACTAAGTCGGAGGCTTTTGCATTCTAATGTTTCTCTCCATAGTTCCAATTTTCTATTAACTTTTTCCTTAGACTCCTCCACTAATACTATGTCATCTACAAATAACATACACCAAGGTACTTCATCTTGAATATGTTTTGTTAACTCATCCATCACCATTATAAATAAGTATGGACTTAAAGTTGATCTTTGATGTAACCCAATATTAACTTCAAAGAAGCCTGTCGTTCCTTCATAAGTCCTCACACACGTTTTTGCATCATCATACATGTCTCTTCTAAGGTTAATATATGTCAATGTGATACCTCTTTTTTCCAAAGTTCTCCAAAGAACCTCCCTCGGTACCCTATCATAAGCTTTTTCTAGATCAATAAATATCATCTGAAGGTCTTTCTTTTTTGCTCTAAAATGTTCCATAAGATGTCTCAAAAGGTGAATCGCTTCAATAGTAGATCTGCCTGACATGAATTCAAATTGGTTCTCTGTTGTACTTGATACTTGTCTTAACCTACGCTCGATAATTCTTTCCCATAATTTCATATTATGACTCATTAACTTGATACCTCGATAATTCACACAATTTTGAACGTCTCCCTTGTTCTTATATATGGGTATAAGTGTACTTGCTCTCCATTCCTCGGGCATCTTTTGGTTTTTCCATATTTCATTAAATAGTCTTGTGAGCCAAGTGATTCCTATTTCTTAGTATTTTCCAAACTTTTATAGGAATATTATCTGGTCCTACGGATTTACCACCCTTCATATGTTTAAGAGCCTCTTTGACTTCATTTTTTTGAATACGTCGGTAAAAATTGTGGTTTATATACTTTTCTGACTTGGCTAAATCTCCTAAACTAATACTAACATCTTTATTTTCATTAAAAAGATTATAAAAATAGTTTTCCATCTATTTCTTATATTATCATTTGCCACTAGAATTTTTTTATTCTAGTCTTTTATGCATCTAACATAATTAAGATCTTTAGTTTTCTTATCTCTAGCCCTAGCTATCCTAAAAATATCTCTTTCACCCTCTTTTGAGTTGAGTTTTTTATATAAGTCCTCTCAAATCTTAGCTTTTGCTTCACTAACGGCTTTTTTTGCTTCCTTCTTTGCTT
The DNA here is from genome assembly GCA_036023115.1 of Brasenia schreberi. Lineage (NCBI taxonomy): Eukaryota > Viridiplantae > Streptophyta > Magnoliopsida > Nymphaeales > Cabombaceae > Brasenia > Brasenia schreberi. The sequence goes on along the minus strand of JAYKKT010000061.1, from coordinate 6,706,767 downwards.
TCTTATAAGCTTCTAAAGTTTCACTAGTTTTTTTAGCATAATGTAATTTGTAACATGCCCTCTTTACCTTGATTTTATTTTGTACCACTTCACTCCACCACCAAGCTTCTTTTTGTGCCGGTACACCTCCCTTAGATACCCCTAACACATCTTTCGCCACTTTCCTAATATGTATAGCCATATTGTTCCACATATCACAGGGTGTGCCAACATAATTCCAAACATCTTCTTGAATGATTTTCTGGTTAAATATATCTTCTTTCTCGCTTTTGAGGTTCCACCATTTAGTCCAAATAGCTCGATGTACTCTTTTCTTCTTTGTCTATTTTTTTATTTGTAAATCCATAACTAAAAGTCGATGTTGGGTGGTTAAGCTTTCTCCTGGAATTACCTTACAATCTTTACAACACACTCTATCTTTTTTTCTACAAATAAAGTAATCAATTTGTGTTTGTGATAAGCCACTTTTATAAGTAATTAAATGTTCATCTCATTTTTTGAAGATTGTATTGACTATAAAGAGATCAAATGCCATAGCAAAATTCAAAATCTCCCTACCTTCCTCGTTTATATCCCCAAAACCAAAGTTTCCATGAATCCCTTGATATCCTAATGTGTCTTTACCGACATGTCCATTTAAATCTCCTCCTAAACAAATCATCTCTCTTTGTGGAATCTTTTGAAACACCTTATCTAACTCTTCCCAAAAAGCTGTCTTTATACTATCTTCTAGTCCTATTTGGGGTGCGTAAGCACAAACTATATTCAAAACATCTGCTCCTAACACTAATTTCAACGTCATGATACGGTCACCATATCGTTGTATGTCTACTACACTCTCCTTAAAATCTTTATTTATGATAATACCAACTCCATTTCGAGCCTTTTCTTTATCTGAGTACCTAATTTAAAACCTGTATCCTCTATCTCCTTTGCTTTTTCTTCAACCCATTTTGTCTCTTATAAACATAGAATATGAATCTTTCTCCGAATCATAGTATCTACCACCTCCATTAGCTTACCCGATAATGTTCCAATATTCCAAGAACCAATACGAATCTTATTATCTAGGACTAGCTTCCTTACCTCCCGCATCCGTCCATAATCAAAATGCAAAGACCCTCTCTGAAAATTCTTCACTACATTCGGGCGGCAATGTAGCGGGACTAACTTCTTTACCCACACCCATCCATGATGTGGGAACCCTCTCTGCAATTGATTCACTACATTCGAGCGAAAATGTAGTGATCCTTGCTTACTTCTTACTGTATTCAGGCTCTGCAGCACATCGCTAGGCGGGGACGCCCCAAAACAATGCTCATAATTTTTGTAATCCATGTTATAAAAATCCGACGAAGTTTTACGCTGGTTGTCGGAAGCCTAACACAACCCTCCTCCTTTATTCGGGCTTGAGACCGGCAATGCAAGGGTGATCCCTTACATGGGCGGAGTTTTACTTGTAATAAGAACATTAAACTAAATTTTGTAAGTTCCTATATAAAAGTTATATCATACTTTTATTTAGTTGCCCTCTGGAGCAAAATAAAGTAGGCAATATTGTCAACATCTTAGAGAGGATTCAAAGAGCACGATATCCTAAATCAAAGAACAGCTCTCACAATGAAATTCATTTACATTGTTTCTACGACAGATATTGGATTAGAACATTAGAACAGATATAGGAGTCGTTGTAATTCTTGGTCAAGAATATCATGCACCCTCATATTTAATGAAGGATTTGATATATATATATATATATATATATGTGTGTGTGTGTGTGTGTGTGTGTGTGTGTGTGTGTGCTCTCTTATTCATCCATACTCATGAGATTTGAGCATGCCTCCGCCTCTTGGCTCTTCCTAGTTGTTTGAATGCCGCAGTACGTGCAGTGAATTGAGTGTGCCATGTGAAAACCATCCAAACTAATTTGACATTTACAAGATATGCACACACTCACACACACACACACACATATATATAGATAGAGAGAGAGAGAGGGGGGAATGCTAGACAATTTCTCATATTAGTCATTGCTTAATCATCACTACTGTTCATATGATCAACCAGATGATGGTGATGATAAAGCAATCCCTAGTATAAGAGGTTGTCTAACAACTCTCACTTTATCTATGTGTCTATATATATATATCATTTGTCATCACTACCGTTCATATGATAAATGGGACGATGGTGATGAAGCCATCAATTTCACATCATATTTAATGCCTCATATGCATTAAATGACATTGATCATAGTATCAATGTCGATAGGTGGTTTGATCTAAACCATCTTTGCGATCACATGAACAACATTGATCGTCTACTAGAGTCGGGCATGAGGAGGTTGTCTAACAACTCATAGTTTCTTTATATTATATATATTATACACTTGTTATTTTCATGAGCTAGTTTGATTACATAATAAATTAATGCACGATAACAGGTAGCAACTACCCTTTCTCAACCTTGTAACAATTAAATAGGTGCTTAACTATTTTTTCAGTCTAAATTAACCACCACTATGGGGTAAAGCTCTCTCATTGATGGTTTCCTCCACTCACAAGACTTGAACTCGAGACTTTGCTTGAGGGAAACAAGTGTTGAACCACTTGAACCATTGGCAACAAGGAGCTTCTCTTTAGAAATGCCTTTGAAACAAATTAAGAAGCAGGTCTTTAGGCATAATATTCGAATCATAGGCAGATTCAACAGCAGAGCGCTTATGTTGAAAGCTTGACATGCACCCGATTGAGATCTTAATTACCCTTGGACTTTTACCATGAAAGTTGATTTCTCCGACTTACTCAGAAAACAGAAACACTCCAAAAAGCGAAACACCACTCACGAACAACTCCCCTTGATTGAACCAATCTTTAGCTTAAATGGGGTTTTGATGGTTGGCAATGAGATTACTTTTTCATTAACATAGTTATCTTTCTGACCGGCTTGATCATCAGTTAGCTCACCAATCAATCTGAAGCATTTAATATGCAAGTCACTAACATCATTTCCCTTCACATAATTGCTTGAAATTTAATTTAATGTTCACAATGAGGACATTGGCCTTCGGCCTCGTGGAAATGGGAGTTGTTCTTTATGTGATGTATATCAAACAGAAGTGGGACTAAAGCCACAGACGTCCCCAAAACTAGAACTGTAGAGTGTAATCTAGAAAATTATTTGTGGTGGGTTGAATACCCAAAAGGCTTCTAGTTCCTTTCAAAATATTAAGATCTTTGGCACAAAAAGAATGAGTTGATCCTTCATCTTCACTTGGTTATGCTTTCTCTCCATCTTCTTTCTTTTCTATTTTGTCATTAATGAGTCAAGTTCTTCGTATACTAACTAGTATCCATCGAATTGACCATGTTGAACGAGATTTTTTCCATGGAAATATACTTGTACCCGATATGTCACTTGAAAGTAAGTATTTCGGATTAAGAAAGATTGAATCCTATCTACCTTAGACACTGTTTACTGACGCACACTCTTTGCTTTTAAGTGGCATGAGTATAATAATAATATTTTTAATATTATTTTAAAATCATTTTAAGAATTTTAAATTACATTCATACCACTTAAAAGTAATAGATGAGTATGAGTGAACATGTAGAGATGGGCATGATTGAGTTCTCCTTTGAGCAAATATTTGGTTAGTGTCTTTTGTCACTTTCTCCAACATATTTTGAGAATAAAGTAGTTTCTAGAACAAGTTAGATAGAGAACTTGTCTGGTTTCTTCTGGTTTTCACCAAGCGAAATCGCGTATTCGCAGCAGGGACAAGATTTGATGAGCTCATTAATTATTAATATTGCTGGTTGAACTTAGGACCCATTTGCCTTTCAGAAAAGCATGACCATGAAATCTTTCTTTGGAAGCTGACAAAAGATAAAACGTCACAACATTTAATATTTTCCCATGCTACTACCGGTGTGTACAGTATTCATTAATGTTACTGTACAAAGGTTACTTTCTTCATATGTGCACACATTTCCGCGCACACACACACATATATGTGTGTACTCGAAATCCAATAAAACCAATAAATTTTGACAAAATTGAGAACCATAGAGGGCTACCCAACACACAATTCTCGAAATTAGACCAGAGGCTGGTGGACTAGCACCAGAAGTCGAATAGTTTATGTATGAAGAGGCTCATGTGAACCCCTCACGAAGCGAACTCTCTGGCTCTACAACTCTCTGTGAATCAAGCTGTAATTTTTGATAATTGGGTTTGTGAAAATGGTGGCTAGGCCACACCATGGGGCCTTCATGGCTGGCATGGCGCAAGTTGGCCGGTCAAGTTGAGCATGCACTATGACAGTCTAATCTCAATCTTCCCTGCGTCAACCAATGTGCGAGTTAGCGCGAACTAGCTACGCTCGTGAGATTGTAGCTGAGAACGTTTTAGTTGTCCCTGTCAAGCCCGGGCCCTTTTATGTGTTGTGGATGAGAAGGCCATGCTAGCAACAAAGCCATTTACTGAGTTTGCTTATCCATCACACCTGCTCCAAGAAGACAGCAGGGATATTGCTCCTACACCGCAAGCATTATGAAAGAGCCTCAAGAAATGGGCAAGCATATAAAAGATAAGCTCACCTTTTGTGGGGTATGGTGGCTGTGTCAGCATGCATTGTCCCCACTAGCATTGGTATGAGAACTACATCATTGGTTATCTACATCCACCCAACACACACACACACACACACACAGACACATATATATATATATATATAATAAAACTAGATCCTATCTACCTTTTATATACATATTCATTGTTTTTCGGTAGCATAAGTATAATTTAAAAAAGTTTAAAGGTTTTTAAAGAAAAGATGAAAGGCAACATGCCTTCGAAAAGTAATATTCGGATAGGATAGAGATAGTGGTATGTACTCAATCCAAGACATGCATAAATCTCCTCAAACATCATTGTTCGATCGACATGATCATTAGTAGAGATTTGAAACGAAAAAGTAGATTGTACTATTATGTGTTAAATGTGAGTATGGAAAGTACAAAGGTATATATTGCGTTTTAAGATTCAAATCTTCATTGTTTATTGAAGACGATCATAAAAATGTTTGAAGAGATTTAAGCACATATTAGAATTGAACATGGTCCTATATATATATATATGTGTGTGTGTGTGTGTGTGTGTGTGTGTGTGTGTGAAAAGCAACTTATTAACTACATTCTGGACTCACTAAGGAGTCTAGTAGCTTGCCTTGTCTTTCTAGTGCTTCCTGTATTTTCGTTTATATTCAGCCACTCATGGTTTACATGCATATGCAAAACTATCTCTCATACAAGGACGATCTCAAGCTTCGATCTACCCAAGATGGATTTACACTTCCACTACAGCCATGAAGTCAGACATAGCCCATTATGGTAAGATATTGACATGTATTATGTTGGCTTTGAGTTGAGCACTTAGTTCTTTTGTTTTGGGTACAACAGAGGCCGAAACCAGATACATGATCCGGGTATCGAACTCATGACCTTCAACTTGTGAGTCTATCCCTTAGCCAGTTGAGCGACTGCTCCGCATGCAATTGAGCACTTAGTTTTGTCTTTTGACCTAGTGTTTACAGAACTAGATTTTAGTCATTGCAAGCGAATGCAATTAGCTACACTAAGACTGCTAAAGGAAGTATATGCAAGGAGAAAACCATTAAACTGGAGTATGGATATCATGCATTCGCATACTTCTGTGCTTTTTTCGAATTGCCAAGCACCGTCTTCCTCATATTTAAAACAGAAAAAGTTTATTATTCAGAATGTAGCATATGTTTTCAGCTTCATAGCAACTTCTTTTTATATAATTAATTCATGAAAATTATCTTATCCTCCACTTTCTGATCGTTAATATTTTACCGGCAACAAGGAATCATGGTGGTGCAACGGGATTGGAAAACTCGTCAAAGCTAACCGACCTACACATGGTTTCCCTGCCAATGGTAGGGATCCTATCTTACCTTACCTAAGCTTTTCCCTCTGCAAAGTTGGGTCGGCTAGATGATGCAACATGAGGACTTCCTAGGAAGTCAGCAATCTTAATTACTCTAGCTTTAGCATGCTTAACTTTGGAATTCGAATGAGATCCAATGCGTTCATGCTAAAAATGTTGTATAAACCTTGAGATCTGACAATGTTTCATGTTGCGGCAGCTAGTCACTATGCCAACCCATGTCAACTAATTAGAGAGATAGATGGTCTAATTGAGAAGGCAATAAGTTGAAAAGTATATATTGCATTCGGTATCTATACTTATTTAACAAACAATTTTTGCTTTTTTCTTTTTTTTCTCATCTAGATCATCCATCTTCCCAATTAAGCCCATCCAAAGTGGCGCGGATGATCTAATATAAAAGGAAGTTTAGCAGATCTCTCTTTCTCTATATATCTATATATATATATATACATATATTGAAATCGAGAATTGATATCATATGCACACACAAGAATGTACTTGAAGGTTTGATTCAAAACATCATTCCAAGTGTACACTACGCCATTCACCAAGTGCAACTTCCCAATAAAATGCATCGGATCTTCTTTAGGAATGAACAGTAGAGACGACGACTTCAATAGAAAATAGAAGCAAAGCCAGCAGATGAAGCACACTCAAATGCCTCAGGGCCAGTACGAATATTATTCAACCGGAACTCGGTGGCCGATCAGATCCTTTAGTTCTATCAGTCTTCTAGGCACACTTCAACTTCATCCTTGATCATGGTGTTCTCTTTCCGTAGGCCTTCCCTGAATGAATCCAACCGCTTGTCCTACAAAATGTGGCAAAAATATATGGTCTCCTCCATTTAGGTTTCGCTAAAGAATGATGTTTATAAAAATAGGGTTTCACTGTAGTTGAGTAATCTCCGGACCTTTCTTTTGAAAGACTGATAAATCTCAAACCTTGAAACTGAAGGAGGATTCCCTACTGAAAACTAGCATTGCTTTCTCATCCATCACCTTCATAGAACACAGACTCGGTTAGGTTTCATCGTCCTCCCTTTTGTACAGACAGAAAATAAATCTTCGATCATTTCATGGATGTGTCAACGAGTGACGGTGGTGAAAAAAGATGCGGGAGATTCTCTGGTACAAAACAACGAAAACAATTAAGCCTTTTCTCATATGGGTCGGTTACATGGATTCTTTATTTCTACAAAGTCCACCATAATTTGTACAATTTATCATACGTAACAAAGTTTTATACTACTTGTCAAAAGCCTAATACAACCCTCTTTTTTTATTCGGGCTTATGACCGGTGATGCAAGGGCCATCCCTTACATAAAGACATTTATAATCTAAAAGTAGATATGGAGTAAAATTAATATGTTCTAATGTACGAGGAGAATGGATTGGTTCTTGATTTTATTCGTTAGATACATACAGCTACCATTCATTGTATAATGAGAGGCTATAGGCAGTTCATTGTAGGCATAGTTAGAGCCCATTATAAGAGATGAAGGACTTGAAATTTTTTCCGGCCACTAAAAACTCCAGACAAGTAACCTGCTTTAATTAGATTCGGCAAGAATGCAAGGCCAGCATACGACTGTTCCCCATCCTTTCCATGGACCATCATCTCAGCCTTAAACAACTACAAGTCTTCCTGTGATCAAGCAGTCTACTAGTTGATAATCCAACTCCTAAAATAGGTTTTTTATATATATGTGGAGAGAGAGAGAGAGATGTTTTTGTTGTTACAAGTCAAACTAATACGCTTCGGTTTCGCATAATCCATATTGACGAAGATGACACCTTCACTCTACTGATTATCAACTAGCAATCACTTCCGATTCATGGTCAAATAGAACCTCCACATGAACGAATCAATATGGGCATTCATCTAATAAGGACAATTGTACACATTATACATCAGGGCATGAATCAAATAGCAACAACTTATATGTTAAGATGTGCATTACATACATGCTACATATTAAGATTTTGTTAATTAAACAAAATACAAGAAATTTACCTATATTATTAGTGAAACTGCAAAAACATGATTTGTTTTTTCCCTGGTTGCAATAGGGAGGCCGAAGCCAGGTATGCCTGCCAGGGGAATCAAACTCACAACTAGCTTCTTGTGAGTCGAGCTCCCTACCAGGTGAGTTAACGCGCTGAGTGCAAAGCATGATGTGATCTTATTCCACTAATATGTTAATTGTGATTTATGTCAAGGGTGTCAGCTAGGAAGCAGTCATAAACGACAACAGAAGCAGATGTAAGAATGAAGCTTCTTGAAAAATTAAGTAAAAGGAAACACCACAACTCGAATTAGCAATTGAACAGGCAGTGGAAGAAAAATTGAATAAAAACCAAAAAATTATTTAAATATGAGAATCCATCTGAGAAGAAGGCAAAGTACAAATTTCGGCAACCAATCTTGCTGGTAACTATGGTTAGACTGGCCTTCAACAGGAATTCATCTCTAATCTACATGGGCAAATGGTGGCCCTAACTTAAAACTTTGAATAGAACGATGAAGGCCACTGTTATTGCGCAAAGTCCAAGACTTCAGGCAGACAACAATATTTGCATACAGAACAAATATCACACAAATCCACCGACAATACTTGTATATGAAAAATTCAAGCAACCGAAGATAGATTCCTAGCAGACTCCTCAAGCACAAGTATGAACCCAAAACAAAGGAAGGCAGAACAAGTTCCCTCTCCCACACACGATAACGTTTCTTTGAGGCACCCATGCAGAGCAACTTTTGTTAAGAAGTTGAAAAGAATATGCAGGAACAGTTTAGTAAATGTGCCAAAGTGGTAATAAAGTTCCAGATATTATTATAAGATGACATTTGGAACCAGAGAATCTGTAACATTCCTGACCAACATATAGTTTTACAAAGCAAATGAATTCAAGGTAGTGACACAGTAAATCATAAGTGTTCCATTCTTGTCCTATGCAGCAACACGAAGTTACAGAAGCTCATTGTTTTTCATGTGAATGCCATCCTTCCTTGCTCCCACTACCCTCCCTACTTCTCTTCCTTCATTCAGAAACAAGAATGCTGAAGGCATCGCCTCAACCCTCCATTCCTCAGCTACTTCCTACAAAATTCATCTTGTTTTTTAGAGAAGAATGAAGCTTACGAAGAACTTTACCCCCGCATTCTAATTGTTAAATACCCACAAATAGAAAGCGACATATTAAAAGTATCATTGGCCAAGTTATGAACATTATTTGATATGCATATACCTGTCCAACCTAGACCTCATAAATTTATTAAATGGTCATACGAGCACACACAATAGTGAGAGCAATAACAACGCAAGCCATGAAAATTACCTTCAATTCATCAACCTTCAAGAAGACGGCAGTAACAAACTTCCTGGCCCATTCAGCAAAAATAAGGGTAATGATACGGCATGGTCCACACCAGGATGCAGTAAAGTCAACCACGACCTTCAAAAACAGAGGCATATCAAGAGATGTGTCATCATATAAGATTGACCAAGGGAGCTAGAGTACAGATCATGCACCCCAACTAATACAATACGCATCAACAAGGTCCATTCAAGCAAAGTCCTTAATAACCGGGCAAATCAGTACATGGGACAAAGTCATGAGTTTGTGTTTACCTAAAAAGAAACATGATGATGACATGCTTAAAAGAGATTGAAGCCTAATGAACAAATTTAAACAATAAAGAATGATTTAGCTTACGTTGGTGGTACATGATCGGGCTCTATGAAAACAAAGAATCCACGACGAACCCCATCTAGTATGAAAAAAGGCTTAATTGTTGTTCCCAAATTCGGATAAATTCATGCCCCTGAATCACAAGACTATGTTAATTTCTTCATACGAAATGGGGTTGGTTATGTGAGAATACTGATTTTTTTTTATTTTAATTTGCTAAACCCTGGACATATATTATATTCCTTTCACTCCCTTTTCTTTTTTTTTTTTTGCTTTTAAGGCCACGATGAAAACCATTTGACACAACGTTGAAACCTAAAACCTAGTGTTTGAAATTGAATATGACTTGAAGACATGAACAAGTCTTCAAACATCTCTTAAGAAGCATGAGCACATGCGCACAAACATGAGGGAGAGAGAGAGACTTTAGAACATAATTTAATTGTATTACTTGGGGCAAAAAGTACAACTAATGTTGTAAAGATTACAAGAAGAAAGCTTAACTAGACATTACCACTTGTTTTTAATGGTTTTGCATGGAGAGTGAAACAAAGAAAATGACAAGGTCTGTCAAGAAAAAAGTACTTGAAAGGATTTCTTATGAATCCACAAGAATGTAATAATACTAGAAAAATGACAAGAGAAGTACTAGGAGAATTTAAAGGAAAGAGCCTTGGCAAGCAATTCAAAAGAAAATTAACACAAAGCCCTTTATCATGACAATTAGGAGGATTCAAGAAGTCCAAGAAAAGAAGAACATAATTATTATAAATAAGGAGGATTTTAAGAAAGTGAAACAAGAAGGAAAAAATATTAGTAAAGAAAATAATTTATGCTAGGCATTTATTTGAGAATTTCATGCAATAAAAATGAAAGGGACAGGTTAGATAACAAGCACACATACATGTATGTATACATATACATACATATACATATATATATATATATATATATATATAAAGACAAGAATCAAGTACAATTTTAACAAACTGCACAACATAAATTACAGAACAAAGGAGGAGGAACTCGAGAACGCGGTCGGATCTTGGATTTGTATAGAAAGGCAAAGAAAGAAATCAAGAGAAGAAGAAACTCGAATAAAAGTAAAGAAGCATCGTTCAAGAAGCCACACGCATCAATCACCCCGATACGAACAACCCTTATTACTAGAAGCCAAAACGAAACATCCATACAATAAAGCGGTCAATCCTAACCATCCGGATACACTCCATGAGCCAAACAGAAGAAACAAAACCCTAACACAATCGAAGCAGAAAAAAAGGATCAACGAGAGCGATTGGGACAAGAGACGCACTAGTTTTTTCGATTGGATGGCAGACTCTATTTGATTCTTCCATTCCTGGACCGAATGACACGCGATCATTCCTGAACCGTAGGACCAGCTTCAAACCAGATATGTTTGTGGCATAGAAAGAAGGAGTCTTGAGAGAGAACAAAATCACCTTTAACCAACACTTAGAAATTGAATTCAAAGACAGAAATTTTCACAATTAAATTCTTGAGAAAAGGAAATCCATCTGTTTGCGTTCATCTTTTCAGGAAAATTTTACCATGTGAGTAGGCTACCTAATGCATTCTCTTTTTTCTCTCCTGAAAATAGATCGATCAGCATAGTTATTAGAAATTTCGATATCATGGATGAAGATGTTTAATTTAATAGAAAAGAACAGTTCGAGTATCAATACGAAGAAATGAAAGATACACTTGAGATGGTTTAAACAGTAAAAAGAACGAAAAACTTTAATCAATTTTTATGTAAAAAAATAGATGGTAAATACTTAAAAAAAAGAAAGTACTCAAAAAAATTTATACGCAAGAAAATTAGATGACGGACATTTTATAAAAACAACAGAAAATTACTCCAGAAACGAGTTAGATGAAATCTACAAAAAGGCATAACGCACAAAAACAAGAGAAAATGATTCTAAAGAAAAGTTAAATGAAATCTACAAAAAGGCATAACTCTTTTTGACTCTAGAGATTCAATAAAATGGAGAACTGATTTATCGGAGCTTTTTTTGGAAAAACTTATCATACTTCCAAAGGTTGTTTCTTTTTCTACAAAGATTTTCAAAGATTTCTGCAAAGTCCTTGCAAATTTTATATTCAATGCTATAACACTATACAAAATATATAATTAATATCAGAAAGTCCAGCAGCCCGTTATATGACGATCTTAGAGCAAATTTGAGGTGCATCTTCCTAGTTACTTTTCTGTTTAACCTTGCAAAACAAGACCTCTATTGCTAACGAGGTAACGGGTACCCTATCAAAATCGAAACCGGATATACATATAATGAGAATCAGAACCGATAATTCCAAGGCCTTTTTTTATTATTATTTTTAAAATTTTAATATACTCTCTACCTTTTAAAACTAAAACCGAAACTTGGACACAGATACAAACTGGAACCACAATCAAAACCGAAACCAGAGGGAACCGGTTCAGATATGGTTCCAAGTTCAGGTGAAACCGGAACTGCCAGTTTAGAACCAGCAATACTGGTTTACCCAGAACCGAACAAGTCTAGGCATGTGGGCTGATCGATTTTTAGCCCAACTTCGTTCATCCGAGTGATCTTCATCAGCCGTCTGGCCAACAGGCACCCTGTTAGCTCATCATTGTCTGTCGAGAGCTCCAAAAATGAGAAGAGCCCTTATGTCATCTTTCCCGGTAGCTGCGGTTGGGACAGCCTCGGTCACTTGCTTGGCCTGAGCCAGCCGGGATTTTCCGGCCTGTTGCAGCTGTCAACTCTCCTGATACTGCCGTCCCTAAAAGCCTTGTAAGTGGATGGTACGACAAACAAATTAAAAGAAATTAATCACATTTTAGTAACACCTAAAAGGGCGACAAATAGATCTAAAAGAAATTAAACTAACTGTTAAACAACACGAAACAACAATTTAAGTGAACTCGGCTGTGTTTATTTACTGATCATGAATATGTAAAGAAGCAGGTGATTACTAACTGTTGAACATAAACGACTGTAATTAAATAAAAAATTAATGATGAAGAAGACATTGAGAGCCATAGATGCTGCCATTGCCGACCCTGCAATTGCATTTATCACTTGGTGCTGTGCTTTAAACTCTTTTCATTCTCTTGTGCATATTGTATCATATCTTTAATATAATAAAGATTAGGAATTCGCCATTAGGAAACTTCAAACTCCAAAGAAAATTTCGTGAGGACTTTCTTCGACTTAGTAGAATGAATACTAAGAGAGGATCAAGGGTTCGACACTATCTGCGTGGTCTGCTAAACCCAGCTTGGTCTTACTTTGCCAAGTTGAACTAAACTCGATACTAAATGGTTAGAAGTCCAGATTTTCAAAAGTTGAGAATCCAAATCAAATCCACAGGTCTACAATTGTTGAAACTTCTAATGTTCCTTAAGTATCCTTTAATTGAAATTTATAAATTTGATGCATGAAGGTTTCTAGTGAAATTGCTTTTCCGCTGGTTGGATAAAGTTTTTCGAATGATCCCAGTTATTTAATATGAAAAAAGTTGATACATATGCCTTCAAGTTTGCACTTCAAAGGTGTTATTAGCATTCTTTCAGCATTATGACCTGTTATAACGAAAGATGAATGAAATGAGAGGGAGATGCATTATGACCTGTATCTTCCGACACACACACACACACACACACACACACACACACATATATATATATATATATATATATATATATATATATATATATATATATATATATAAAGAGGAAGACTATAAAGTATTGAAAGAAAACAATAAAGATTGATCTAGTTTATCTACAGTTAACCGTTAGCAAGACACATGATCAAGTTTTATAAAAAACAAAGAATTCATGTAGCCAACTCATCTAATATAAGAAAAAGCGTATATATATTATATATATTATAGTCCATGTGCACATCAATCCATGATTAAACAAACTTTTAAATCTCAAACATTTGTCGGTTGAAATTCAAATCTCAAAAGCAAAAATGTATATTGATACCTTTTAGGTGCAATAAATGCACCCAACACCCAGTATAAGTTATTTTTATTACTAAAGATCTCAACTGCTGTTCTTTAAGATCGAAAGGTTGAGATGTTTGAGAAGGTTGAAGTATATTTTCATGTGCGTATATACAAATTTTCTCTATGTATACACACATGGTGTGTGCATATATATATACACGTGTGTGTTTGTATGTATATGTATAGCTGGATATGATCAAAACAGAAGTGCATAAAAAATTATGGTTATGGAGAATAATAAGTCTATTTATTATAATGATCACTCCATCAAGTAATCTTCAAGAAATAACCTTGCATTATTAACCAAGTGATGCGAATGTAAGAAAGTGAATGGGAGACATAATTTAACAGAGGTTTATTTATTGATAAGCACAATTCGATCGCTTGAAATTTTGACTGCACCTTGCACTGTTCAACAAGGTTTTGAGCATTAACTTTTATGTGGACTTCCTCTCCTAATGATTAAAAAATATATTCAACATTTAGATCAAGCATGAAAAATTTATACAATTATCTTTGAAAGGGTGTCCTTTCTGGTGACAGATGGAAATCCAAAGCAGAGCAGACGCAACAAACTTAAGAATACCCTACCTATTTACACCCCTGCTTTTGAACTAAAGACCTTTCACTTGAAGGCTTTTTTGAGTCAAACCCATAACAAGAATCAGAATAATATCGATGAAATTATCTTAAAGCTTGGGCTAGATAGCAATCATAACTTACAATATTATCGCATTAGCTTCTATACATTAAATGTTCTGATACAGATGCAACACGCTCAAACTGATGTGGTTGCATTTCTTCTATTGTGATCGTCGATCAAGTCTAATAAGTGCAAAACTGAAGCCGGTAGCTATTGACACAGAGAGTTAGCTGATCTGGCAGAGCGTGCCCGGTTTTAACAAAAAAAAAAAAAGTTGATAGCTATTGCAGTTCAAGTACATATAAACCCGCTGAGTGGAGTGATTCTTACAAGGCACACAAACAACTCTGCAGTGAGATGAGATGCAAAGTCAATGATATGAAGCAAACATGCCACTAGCCCAGTGCTTCTACTTTGCCTTTCGTAACTGGTGAGCCCGAAGGTTGCATGCGAGAATCAGATGCACTCATGGATACAACAACAACTAAGTCTTTTCTCATATTAGATGGGATCGACTACATGGATTCTTTGTTTCTACAGAACCCTATCATAAGTTCAAAACCAATAATGAACCCGAAAAATAAAGGAATAAGAAGCAAAATGAAAGAAAAAGCCAAAGAAGAGGATGCAAGATCAAAATTTATGTTGATATCTACTCTTGGCATTGGCCAAGTCCTTACTGAAAGTGCATCAAATATTCTTTACTTTTTTTCTTTTTCTTTACAATGAGAGATTGAAGCTTGACACAAACACACGTGCATGCTATGGTGTCGAATTTGCCACCTGGGTCGTGGGTGTCAGAGTGCCTTGCCAGTTGAGCTAACACTCTGCGTTTTTCTATTTTGATGACAATGAGCATCGAACTTAAAACATTTTAGAATCTTCAAGATCCACTAGATCATGTTGATTTGTGTCATATATGATTGAGAAAAATAAGACAAGGCTAAAGAGTGTGTTTTCTAAGATCTAATTTTTGGTGGACCTTATAAATCTTCCAAAATCTATCATAAACCTTACAATAATATTTAGCTTTCTTCCCTCTTTTGGCTTCTTTCAACAATGATTGATCTAAGCATCAACGACAATCATACTTGTCGTATCCATGGGATAATAGTGAAGCATCCATCACTTTCTCTATCTTGTAATACAAACTTTTGTATTCCAGCAATCAATCAACTCGATACGTAATCAATTCCTAAAAATTTTTCTCATGCTACAAGATAAAAATCCATTCAATATTTGTTATAAGCTAGCATGATCTCCTCGTAGTAGTAATGCATATTCGCCTCCACACCAACAGCTATGGCTCTCCCATCAAAGAGCTTCACTCAAAAGAACCTTCAAGTTAAAGATCAAAGAGTTCGCCCCCAGAGCATTAGCTCAACTGCAATCTTACGCCCTTGCTGCAGGTGGGGAGAGTGCTCTCAGGGGGTGCATATATATACGTGTGTGAGAGAGACTCGACAGAAACACTCTCAGCCAAGGTTACTAAGTTACTTGTGATATAGTTGCCGACATAAGCAGTATGGTGGAGACTCGATTAATTATTCAAAGTCCTACAATGATTGAGTCAAAGATGAACACTCAAAACACCTGTCATGTCTATCATTTCTTGCAGCTGTTTGATAATCTTTCACAACAAATCAACAGTGGGTCAAACTCTTCTATGAATCCCACAAGTTCTGTATTCTCTCTCCCTCTCCCTCTCTCTCTCTAGAGAGAGAGAGAAGGACGAGTGGTTGGAAGTATGGGATTGAGGGCAAGCTCGCAAACTTTTGGATTGAAGATGGAAGTTGACGTTCCATTAATCCCTAAGCCGTATGTTGAGAATTTCGTACGTGCACACGAGCACAATGATTGGCTAAGGGGAAATTTTCATGAAGATTCTTGGAAGAATTAAAAATGATCACAAGGCACCTAATATATCGATATTGTTAAACATCTGCTAAAGTATTTGTAAGTTTCTGAAAATGCACCTTGTGATATTGTCAAAAAACACAACTTAATTATTTTTCTCGGGATTAATCAAGCACAAAAAGCAATAGCTCACCTAACTTGGGGGTTGACTCACAAGTTGAAGGCTCCGAGTTTGAGACTCGGGAGCATGCATGTGGCTTCAACCTCTCCATTGTACCAAAAGGAACTTGCAAATTATTCAACCATGTATGAAATGTCGATTTTGATTAAAAAACGCGAATTTCGGATGTTCTTTCTAAGAATGTTCGAAGATTAGGTGTCTTTTGGATCACAAGTTTGTGATCACTCACGCGAGAAATTCGTTCTTGTTGAAGCCTACATTAATAGAAATATAAAGCTTTTATAACATGCTTCTTTGGCAAAAAGCCTCATTACACTGAACAAAGCCTGATTATTAGGTGCGATTATAAAAACCATAATTTCTTTATATGCGATTTTAATACTATGAATATTTAAGTATGTCATTGATTGTTGCAAAGTCTTGATGCGCACCGTGGTGTTCCGTATTGATTATACATGCATTATTGAGAACAATAAGCATAAATTGTCACTTGTGTACGTTTATGTACCATGTGCAGCTCTCTCTCTCATATTGAAGGAAGCTGGCCAAAAGTCTGATCTCCATGTTTGGGTCAAGATCTACAGCTTGGATAGAGGGCCCAAATTTGATCAAGTGTAGCTACAGGATAATAATGGGCACGGAGAGAGCGACTACACTAGAGTGTTGGCGCAACACCTTCCACTAGACTCAGTGTTATGGCTCGACCCGCAAGCGGGAACCCACGTCGCTCGTGACGTCCCACTCAAGAAGAGTTTAGGCGTTCTCATTACGGATAGGTACCCATCGGCCCATGGCCCGTCACATCCCATATGTGTGTTTTTCATGTATTCATGGACATGTTCAAAACAGCCAATCCCTAGTTCTAAGAGAACTAGGAACTGGAGCAGAAATGAATCCAAGATGCTTTTTGCTCTGATTTGAAATAGCCAGTTTAGATTTGAGTATCAAACTGTTAAGTGGGCTCAAGGGTGAGTGTGGATTCAAGCCTAGTGGGCTGCATCCAAGATGGGCTTGATCAAGAGAGGTTGCAACCGTGCATGGAAGTGGGCTCAACCAAGAAGGACCGGCTCCAAGAGGTAGGTCCCCTAATCCTAGCCTAACCCCCTTCTAATCCTAGCTTAATCCCTTTTAATCCTAGCCTAATCCCTTTTAATCCTAGCCTAATCACCTAACCTACTTCACTAAACCTCACTCTAACCTAACCTAACTCAACCGCCTCAAACTATCCCTAACAAACCACCCTCACGTCCCCGGCCAGCCGTGAGCACTGCGTGCCCCTACCGCGCCAACAGCGCGCTACCCACGTCGCCCCGGACGCCTACCGTGCGCCCCGCACTCTGCCCGCGCGCCCTACGTGCCACCAACGAGCTCGGCGCGCCCCTGACGCCTCCCGCACCCTGCCTGCGAGTCTAGCGCCCCCTGTCCAGTGCCTGGCGCCTGAGCGCCCGCGCCTGCACCAAATAATAAAGAATGATTTAACTTATATTGAGTTAACTGTTAACATCATACTTGATCAAGCTTTATGAAAACGAAGAACCCGTATAGCTGACCTCATCTAGTATGAGAAAAGACTTAGTTGTTGTTGTAAAAGAATAAAGAAGTTGCCTTAACTCACAGTTCTTGTTTTGTTCAACTGCGCAGTTATGATTGGTCTCCATAGAGTTATCCAAACTATTTCTACTAAAAGTTTGGATACAATTTTAATCGCCACTGAAGTTGGGTGATGGTTCCAAGTGGTTGGAAGTGATGATGATAAACCAGTGAGTTGTTAAATGTGTTGAACTTCGGGTCACGTTTAACAACTCAATAGTATATCAAATCCCCACTTGGATTTCGAGCACCAATTATCTCCAACTTAAAGAGAAATATTAGTCCTCCATCACAATGCTAGTGTCCTCCATATTATTAGTACATTGTTCGTGGTGTCAAAGAGAAAAATAATGACAAAATGCTGTACTAACCAACTTTTAGAAATAGTAAAATGATCAAATATAAGGAAAAACCATTGTATGGATGTAGACATGTCCTATTGAAAACCGGACCGACGATCTTAATTGGAACATAATCAGGTCAAAAACTGAACAGAACTAGAACCGGCCATGTTTAAAATTGAAAAACAAAAACTAAATAATATATTATAGAGGCAATCTAAGTATCCTGCAACATGTTTTTATATTTTTCAATTTTAATTTTCAATCTCAACCACATATAGTTGAGATTAGTTTAGATGGAATTTATATATAAATGGTTTACATCCCTCAACTATATATATATATATATATATAGAGAGAGAGAGAGAGAGAGAGCATAGTCAATTTGACTTCAAAATGTATTTAATGTACTATTTGTATTAAATGATGGTATAAATTCAAATCTCTATTGTTCATTGTAGATCCAAGTGTGCACATACCACAGTTTATATATATATATATATATATATATATATATATATATATATATATATATATATATATATATATATATATATATATATATATATATATATATATATATATATATATATATATATATATATATATATATATAATATAATATAAAGAGAGACAAAAACACAGTGATAACTCATATCTTTTTACTTTAAAAGGAAAGACAGGTTAAAGTTTTTGACGTGTACATAGTCTAAGATCGTGTATAATGTACAAATGTCATGATTGACTTGTTCTAGCCAGAAGGCCAGAACGAACAAAAGATGAGAAAACCTAAACTTTTTTTTGTTTTGGGGTTGGAGAGAGAGAGAGAGAATTCAATGTTTGATACTAACTTACACCTATGTTTATGACATGATTGATGTGTTCAATGCGGGGTCGCTCAAATGGCAAGGTTCATTAACTAAGCCTGACCCAATGTTGACGCGACAACACGGCCCGTAGCTCACTAACTGGGTCCGGTAGGGCTTGAGCCCCACGCAAGCTGCAGACTGTTTGGCTCTAGTACATGACGATGACACAAGCAGGTTAGGTTAATAACGGGACTGGGTCCAGAAATAGCCCCGATCCATAAAGCCCAATCCGAAGTGTAAAGACATTAAGGCTAGTTCAAAACCATCTTTACTTCTTTACATTGAAATTTTGCGAAGTATACACTCACCATGCATGGTAACATAGGAAGAGACTCATCTGATCGCCATGCAACAGTAGACCAAATCAAGTCTGACCTAGAAGGGCCAATTTTGACTGTCCCCAGTCGACGTTTTCGTTGCAAAACTTGTGAATTAAGTTCTTTTTCGAAAGTAGAGACATTAAATCACATAAAATCAGGAGAACGAAAGAAAAAAAAGAATAAAATGAGATTCATATAGTTTTGCAAGAGTTCTTACTATACGAGCAAAATAAGAAAGAAGATTTTTACTATAATGAAGAGCAATAGAATCCTAAACCCTATTCTTTCTCACACAAAATGGGTAAGAGATAATTACAAAGCAACCAACAAAGAACTTTAGTTTTTTTTTGTATCATAATGTGCAATATACATTTTTTGTTGTTAAATTCTTTCTTTTTTCTTAGAAATACTGAGTTGCTTTTTTTTCTATTTTCATTTAATGCTGGATGTCGCCTTATACAGTCAAAAACCCAGATGACTGTAGCTCTGGTTTCTCAGTGAAACTTTTTAGTTACCCGTTGATTGTACGAGAGTGAAGGTGAAGACTTTTGGACTTGTTCGGGGCTCAATCTGAAACCAAGATCCTAAAAGATCCAGTTTTCATGCCTGGCTGGCTTTCTTGGCTAACTGAGTTCACGGAAACTTGGCTGCAACTAAGACAAAGACAGAGCAGTCTTCGTCTTCAAGACTGTATGGTTATGAGCCTACTTTTAGTTTCAGCCTGAATAGTCACATCCAGCCCGCAGTGTATTGATTGCTTAGCAGTATTGGATGGACATGGTGCGTTGCTCAGTGCTTGATCGCTAACTGGGTCTTGGTTGAAGAGGTAGTTGGTGAGGGGCTGGCTCGCAAGACTTCCAAGTAAGAAGGTCAGGAGTTCAATCATCAATACTGGCCACGGGTGCAAGGATGGAACCTAAAGAGTTAGATTGAGAAAGTGATATAGTAAGCTTAACACAGCCCTTGAATATAGATATGGCCTGTTTGGAACCGGGCCAAGAACCACTAGCTGAAACAGGGGATCACCTAGTTCGGTTCTGATTCCACCCTCCATGCGAAGAGAACTCAAACAACAGTTCCAAATTTTGGATTCCATACTTTTTCTCTCTAACATTTTAAATAAATTTGTTGAATTTTCCAGTTCCAAGGGGTTCAGGACTCAAACCAGAACCGGGCCGGCCCCAGCTAAATTATGTCTCTTGTGCTGCAGTTCTCTTTATCACAGAGCTGAAGCAGCAAGCTCCATGGAGGTGAAAAAGCTGCCACATGGTTTGCATCTTTTTCGCTAACAATCGGGAGGCCGAAGCCACACGCTCCCCTCGAGTATCGAACACATCGAACACATAACCTTCAAATTGTGCGTCGACCCCCTTGCCAGCTGAGATATATCGTTCATTCCGCCATCAAAGGTTCTGCATTTCTCGAGCCCGCAACCCCTGAAAAAAGAAAAACAGAAAGATAAATGAGCATGTTCAGATAGAATTTTCATAGCGCTAGTTGTTATATATATATATATATATATATATTGCCTTAGTTTTTTATATACCTTTCTTGCAATGATACCTAACACCTAAATGACAGTCATCTCATTCAAATATGAGAGTGAGAGAGAGAGAGATTCACTGTTCATGGTCAATGGTCAAAAGCAAAACAAGCAGGTCTTCTGAACAGAAACTGCATAAAACAGTGAAGTTTAATCTGCACAAGGCTCAAGAAGCAGAATGCAGGGTCATGGTGAATATAAAAATAGAAGCACAAAGGAGGAACACAAATGACAAGCGCCTGTCATCTGTCAAGGCCAACATTTGAACGATCATTGACCTAACTTTAGCGTTCCATGATGTTTCAATTGAATGGGGCATTTCTAATCTTGGGAATTAGACAAATAGGCACTTGATGCCTTGAATGAAGCGTGTGCACTGTCAGTTTCTAATACACGAATAAGAATTTCATCGTGAAAGAGCTCCTTGTCTTGATCAAATAAGGCCACTTTGGAGAAGAATCTAAGACCTAACACCCTGTAAAAACCCTTTAAACAAACAGAAATGAAGGTGGAACTAGACATGACCGGTTTGGATTAGTCTAACCATTCGAACAGAAATCAAATCGGTCGAGAACCAGAACCGAAGACATCTCGGTTCGATTACGATTCATGAGAAACCGACCCAAAATCAAAATTGATGGTTTTGTTTCCAATATTATGTCTAACCCCTACTTGTCACAAATTTTCCCTTAATAGAATGATAGAGCACTTCCTTATGGTGATAGTTGGTGTGTAGTTTGATTCCTAAGTGGCTCATAGTGTCTTTATTTGGAAAAAGAAGACGTTTACTTGGAAACGTTTGAGTGGAGCGAAGAGCAAATGAACACATGAAATTTCCAAATCCCAATATGACAACAACTAAATCTTTTCCCATATGAGATGGGTGAGCTACATTGATTCTTTGTTTTAATAGAACTCGATCATGTATCGTACTAGAGATAATTTTTTATTATTTTCTTCTAACACTTTTGTGCATCTCTCTCTTCTTCATTTAACATTCTAATAATCTAGTTTCTTATGTCTCCTTATCGAAGATACTCTCAATTTCTTTATAATAATTTCATTATGTATATGGTCTTTCCTTACTCAACATCTTAATTTCTACCTTGGATGTGGTTAACATATTTTATTTACATCTAGCTGTTGTTAATTATATCCAACAAATTTAAGCTTCTGTTCTTGTATTGAACCAAATAAGAGACGGAAATCCATGAATGGATTATAGCTACAAACGCAACAAACACACACACACACACATATTTTGTGCACCCTCGATTTCATGGATTAAGACTTGAAGTAATAACTGTTGCTTTGACCTAGAACATTTCGATAGCGTTTGAGAGAGCAAATAGATTGGGAGCTTCCGAATTGAATGGCCTACATTACATCAAAATTTAATGACTTGAAGTATATGTGGAATAATTGATCTTAATGAAAGACATTTACAAGGCCATATTTATCAAATAAAGCTCCTATTATGAGTTGAACTGTAGCCTCAGTAAGTGCTCCAAGGTGCGCACCCAAATAGTTTCTTGCAAAACACACACATATTTTGGGCGATTTTTGTAATGCATGCATGGCTGCATGCTTGCACCCACACACACAGACTACATAGTTTACGGTGTTATGTGCTCAATTAAGCTGCATTTTGCTTAACCTTTAGGATCAAATCTATTTTGTGATACTTACAGTTAGTAATACTTTGCCATGTTTTCTGTCTCTCTCTCTCTCTCTCTCCAATGTGTGTGGAGAATATTCTCCATCATACGAATACAAACTGTACCAACTAGATATTTCTTGACAAATTTTGGCCAAACAAACACCAGGTCTTCAAAGCATCAAAGAAACATGAAAAAGTTTAAATGACCAAAACATAATAAATACATATGGAGATGTATATATATGTATGTGCCTGTGTACACAAGAGGGTGATTTTGGGCATAAAAGTTATGAATTTTCTGAAACAAATTAAATAGCTGTCACATCTTGAATTTTGGTGATTCGAAGGTGATTTCATGCATACCTATGATAATGCAAATTACTTATATTTATATTTATATCTATATACATATAGAGAGATAGTGGTATACGTGTAATTCAATTCATGCTTAAATCTATCCAAACATTTTTACCGTTCAATCAACAAAACCAGCTGTAAAGATTTGAAACAAAAAAGCAAATTATACAATTATGCATTAAATGTGAATATAAAAAGTATAATGATACATATTGTTTTTTTAGCTTCAAAACTCTTTCATGTCGATTGAAGGGTAAAAATGTTTGAGAAAATATGAATGAAGATTCAATGTGGACCTCCCTCTATATATATACTTGGACATTATATCATGGAGTAAAAAGATTGGATACTTTGATCAACTGTTGACGATAATAGCTACATGAATGTCGTCGAATGGCTTAAAACGTTTGAACAGGTTACTTGCATAAATCAAATTTTATAAGCCGAAAAGTCTAAGACCATTGTTTCTAAATCAGATATAAAATCCGATCTATTTAATAAAAAACAAGTACAATAAATCCTAGTTTTTGGGTGCTTCAAATAAATACACATAGTTATGATTGACCAAAAAATCAACATATATGCTATGTATTTAGTTCTCTCTCTCACACACATGTGTGTGTGTGTGTGCATGCGTGTATTGAGGAAAACTGTTGGATCTGTTGAATGGACTTCACATGTGTGCACGAGGGGGCAGTTGCACTGGACCCAAAAGACCGTGCCACGAGACAATCATAGGCGTGGGAACGGATTGAGACTATTAAAAATTTTGTACTTGCCACACCTATGTCTTTTCTCCCCTTTTTTCTCTCTATATATTTTCCCTTGTCGAAAAACTCTCAATCGTGTCGTCTCCTTCCTCTCCTTCCCTCCCCTTCTCTGTCTATATATAGCTCCCATCAGATCAAAGCTTCCACTGCTTAAGAATCACACCCACACTTTGATTTACTTGGAGAATCATTTATATCTTCATGGCCACTGCATATAATTTGCTGTATCTGACTATCTTCACAGTCAGTATATTCCTTTACCTACTGTGGCTTAAATTCAGGAGATTTGAATCAAAGCTTCCTCAAGGAACACTTGGATGGCCCTTCATTGGTGAGAGTCTTGAGTTCATTCTCTGTGCATATACACCTCACCCTGAGAACTTCATGGACAAAAGAATCAAACGGTAATACCTCTTCGTCTCCCGTTCTCCAATCTTTTCATTTCAGATCATGCATATATTAAGTACAGAAGAAAACCATCAATCATGCTAGCTGCTGCTAGAATTTGCATATGCATGCTGGGAGCTCATAATTCATGCAATTTGGGCACCCCCCAAAAGGGATTCACTTCATCTCAAGCTAAAAGACACAAGAATTTGAGTGACCCATATGCTGGCTTTGACTCCTACACCATGTGATGGTGTCACAAGGGGGGAAAAGATCAATAATGGGTCACCGCCATCATACTCTGCTTGTTTCCTTCTATCAGAATTAACATGTCAAACCTGATTCATATGAAAAGTTTTCCTATAAAGATCATGTTTCTGGGTGTTTGAATTGGATTCACAGGTATGGAAAAGTATTCAAATCTCACTTATTGGGGAGCCCGACTATTGTTTCCACAGACGCAGAGGTGAGCAGGGTCGTACTGCAAAACGATGGGAGGACGTTTGTGCCTTTCTACCCGAAGTCGATAACCCAGCTGATGGGGAACAACTCCATTCTTCTCATCAATGGAAGTTTGCAGAAGAGAATCCATGGGTTGGTGGGCGGGTTCCTGAAATCGCCGCACCTGAAGGCTCAGATTACAGAAGATATTGAGGAGTATGTCCGCCTCACCATGAAAAGCTGGAAGGACGGACAGTTGGTTTACATCCAAGATGAGGCAAAGCATGTAACTACTCTCTCTCTCTCTCTCTCTTCCCCCTCACAAACATCCGCGCGTGGATATATGTTGTCATCTCTCTCTCTCTCTATATATATATATATATATATATATATATATATATATATATATATATATATATATATATATATATATATATATCTGGCGTGACTCGCATGATCAGGACTAAGTTCGACTCCCTTGGCATCCACACTCGGCTTCGTTCTCCTTTGCGAGAAAAAAAATGCACACACACATACACACGTACATACATATATACATATACATACATATATATATATATATATGTATATGTATGTATATATATACATACATACATATAATGTATATGTATGTATATATATACATACATACATATATATATACATACATATATATGTATATGTATGTATATATATATGTATGTATGTATGTATATATATGTATGTATGTATATATATGTATATATATATATCATATCTAACATTCAAGTGGCGCTACGCTACAATGAATGGCAGAGACTGTATCGATGAGTTAGAATACGTTTCATTTAATTCGGGTCACATTTACCATCTGACAACTTGGACAACGAGCGCCTTGCAGTTTGTAGCCCTTACAGAATTTATCTAATATGTGGATTCTTTATTCGGCTTTAAAGAAGAAAAAAAAATGTTTTTGTTACAAGCATATGTTTTGTGTGTGTGAGAGGGTGTGCGTGTGTGTGTCAGAGAGAGAGAGTGCACGAGTCCTGATAACTTCATGCATCTCTATAAATTAAAATGCCAAAGAATCTTAAAGTTGGTAATTTATATAAATATTTTCTGGATAATATAGTTTAAAATGTTAAGAACATTAACTTTTAAATGCTTTCAAAATCTAATTTGTTTTATACAAAAACATGAAAAATTGATCTCAATGTTTTCATGTGTGTGCGTATGTGCGCATGGTGTGGTCAGATTTACTTAAAATGCTATGAAAGATGAGATTTTGTTGGTTGATTCAGAAAACCCTTAGCCTGTGTATGAAACAAAGACTTAGCATGGAGGAGGATCCTGTCTGTGTACCATTAGATCTTCTGGGTCATCGTTTAACCCCATCGACGCATGATGTGGGCCTTACTCCATGTTCCATTCATTCACTACCAGTATATATATATGTGTGTGTGTGTGTGATTATTGGATGGATATTGTTCAGGAGAACATTCTCATACTTTAAAGGGCATGAATATAATAAAAATATTTCATATATTTTTAAATACTTTTATAACTTTCTAAATAACACTCTATGTTCCTCGTATTAAAGTAAAAGTTGTGCATGAACATGTATTATGAGGCGTAGTCAACATCCAATTTTGATATATATATATATATATATATATATATATATATATATATATATATATATATATATATAGAGAGAGAGAGAGAGAGAGAGAGAGAGAGAGAGAGAGAGAGAGAGAGAGAGAGAGAGCTTGTGAAATATGCAATGAGGCAAATGTGCTAAACCATTCTCGATGATTTTAACCATTTGATTGAATAGATGGATGCTTAAGCTCCAAAAGCAAAAAAATGATTTTTTAGTCGAATAACAACTGTTTTTTTGCTTTTTTATCACAAATATCTAATTTTCTTATCAAACTTTGGTTAGGGATATGATTTAACGTGATTATTTGTGCACATATTCCACAAACTATATATATATATATATATATATATATATATAGAGAGAGAGAGAGAGAGAGAGAGAGAGAGAGATGCATGGTTGTCTCTCTACTCAATAGAGTTGAATAGATAATCTGAATTTTGTTACTGTAGACAGTGTAGGTTTAATTGAAAGAATTGAACGTATTTTGTTAAGTTTGAGCTGATGGGTTTGAGGCACTAGTGGCCAACTTCAGACGAAATACAAGCTTTAGTTCTATGGCGAAATGAACTGTTGTAACAAAAGATTGGCCTCAATGGAGACTGAAAATTTAAATAGACGAGCCCATTTAGTTTGGTTGGTTCGCATCGGTTTGTCGTAGTCTGAAAACTGTTATTTTGATTACTTTATCGCGTTTTCAGATCGCATTTCAAGTGCTGGTGAAGGCATTAATCAGCCTTGGCCCTGGGAAAGATATGGATTTCCTAAGAAAACAATTCCAACAGTTCACCGCCGGTTTGATGTCGTTGCCGCTGAACCTACCTGGGACAAGGCTCTACAGGTCATTACAGGCAAGTCGAACTCAACCCCACCCACTTATTGCTTGTATGTTTCTCTTGCTAGGTAATGAATCCAACCCGAAATCAAATCATCAGCCAATTCACATTGATTTTCCGCAACAAAATTCATCTAAAAATGTTGAGTATTGTTGCGGATTTGGTCGAATTCCATTTTCTTTGAATTACGATTTTCCTTTTTAGTTTGTTTTCGTGGTTTTCCTGTTCCAATTGATTCAACTCGATTTTATGTTGATGATTCCCTGAATTCCTTTTGGAAAAGGATTCCCATTGAGAAAATGTTTCCAACCACACCGCTTTCAAGTTCCCACCAAACATTAACCTGGCAAAGATTCACCAGCTTGATGACACAATGGAGAAGGGAACTATGTGGGTCCCACCATGTTGTCTTGTGTTAGTGGGCCCCATCCCCTTTGCCTCGTGGGTCTGGCCCCACTGGTTAGCTTGTGGACACCATGTTGTCCATCTAGATTCTACACTGCATGCTTGGAATCGGATCGGTTCAGCTACTCTGAATTTCTTACCTAAACAAAAAATGAGGCTTATGATCTTTGCTGGTTTCGGTGAGGATTGCTCCAGTAGGTGTACTCCCAACATGACGATTGGTACAAATCATCTTACACCGCCCATTTTGGCAGCGTTTGGATTGTTAGGTGATGTATGAGCCAATCTAAAGTCTGCGACCATCATTCTGTGCTTACACATAGACATGGCCGGTTCCAAGCTGACCCGCTAGTTGCAACCGGAACCGAATTAGGGCAAGAACCGGCTGGAACAAGGATTGGTGAAATCAGGCACAGAACTGTGGACCACTGATTTGGTTCCGATTCTGCCTTCCATGGAACCGGAACTTGCTGTTCCAGACCACGGGTTCAAACCGTAACCAGCCCAATACTGGTTCTGTTTTGGTTTTTGGTTCCATGAAAACCTTCCCCGATGATGGCTGCATTGCAACTAAAAACGGGCTTTGATCCATGCATTGTGGTGCTAAGCTCAGGATGGTGAAACCAAGATGACACGAGATAGGTCCCTTTTGTATAAATTTCCCTTAAGTGAGTCCACAAAGGGACACGACATGGTGTCTGGTGGAAGAATCTAGCCAGTGACACGACCTTACACAATTATATTATAAGATTAGCTTTCTTTTTATGTGATTATGGATGGAGTTGATGATTTATGCAGGCAAAGAAGAAGATGACAAAGTTGGTGCAGAGAATAATTCAAGACAAAGGAAGCAACAAAACATGCAGCTCAAGAGATGTGCTTGACGTGCTTCTGGGTGACACGAGTCAGCAATTAACGGTCGAGATGATATCTCATAACTTGATAGATATGATGATACCCGGCGAGGATTCAGTGCCGATTCTTATCACTCTTGCGGTCAAGTACCTCAGCGATTACCCACATGTCTATCGAGCCTTTTTGGTAAGTACGTTACCGATGACCCCACCGGCGGTGAGGGTTTGCCCTTATATAGTTGGTCCCAAGCCTAGATAAAAGGGTGGGGTCGGGTTAGGTAATCGGTCGATGGCCAACGTAAAACTTTATCGATTTTTTTTATGACAAAAAACACAATTTTTTATCATATTAATATATTTAATTTTGTTAAAATTTTAAATATTAAAGAATAACCTGCCGAAAAATAGAACATTTGACCTCTTAGAAAGTTCTCGTGTTGGCACCCTCTAGGAGATCAGCTGCAACCTATGTAGGCCTCACAGACTTTCAAATTGACTAGAATTCTTGGGTTTGAGTCGAGATCAAATGGACACTCTAGAATAGGTTCGAGTAGAGATTCAAATGGACCCCTTTTTTTTATGTGCCTTAAGAGCTTAATCTATCAAATTTAGAAGATGTGGGTATAGCACTAAAAATGATTCTTAATATATATATATATATATATATATATATATATATATATATATATATATATATATATATATATATATATATATAAAACCGGATCCTGCTCACTTGTTCATCCACCACTGTTCAGTGTCATGAGTGTACTTTAAAAAAAATTAAGTCTTTAAAAAATGAAAAATAATGTTATTATATTTATGTTCCTAAAAGTAATGAACGAATATGAGTTAACAGTAGTCATACACGATCCAATCCATCAATATATATATATATATATATATATATATATATATATATATATATATATATATATATATATATATATATATATAGAGAGAGAGAGAGAGAGAGAGAGAGAGAGAGAGAGAGAGAGAGAGAGAGAGAGAGAGAGAGAGAGAGAGATTGCAAACTTAACAATACTCATTATTTTGTAGGAAGAGAATTTGAAGCTCAAGAATTCCAAGGAGCAACTAGGACAGCAGCTTTGTTGGACCGATTACTTATCTTTGCCATTTACACAAAATGTGAGTTAAGAAACTTGGATTTGGATTTGGATATGGATGTTGTACCGTCTGTTGGATATTTCTTAATAAGCCAAATCCAAATCCAAATCCAAATCGCACTAATTGGATTTGAAATTGGATCGAATATTAGAAATATCCGTTCTTTCCGTTTAGCACACAACTAGTATTAGCAGAGTGGTGCTATTATTTACCCACATTTTTACTGCACGGTAATTAGGTAATTACTGAGACACTGAGGATGGGGAACATTATAGTTGGTGTCATGCGTAAAGCCGTGAAAGACGTCGAGATCAAAGGCTACTATATTCCAAAAGGGTGGTGCGTCTTCCCATATTTTAGATCAGTCCACCTTGATGAACAAAATTACGAGGACGCCTACAACTTCAATCCCTGGAGATGGCAGGTAATTCGTAAACTCATAATCTTAATCATTCAAAGTGTATCATTAGGTGATTTCAAGCATCCACACCGTACGCACTCATGAGCATGCGCACCCATATACTAGCTGAATTATGTGTTAGCATCTCTTATTGGTCTTTTTGATATATACAAACTCTAACCAATGTTTGGGGGTGAATCTATTTCTTTTGTTCTCTAAATTGTTTATATTGTTTATAACCTTTCCAATTGTGTTTTTTCTTTGTTAATTGAGTTATTGTTGGTAAACAAACAAAATTACTCAGTGAGAGCATGTTAATCCACTTCTTAACATTACTAAGAGTTTGTATAAGCAATTATATGTGACACATATATATATATATAAAGAGAGAGATTAGTTCATACACACATCAATCCATTCTCTAATCTTTTTAAAGATCTCAATTATTCGATCTTGAAGAACAATACTTAGAATTTTTAAGTTAAAAAACAAATAATATCAAGTGTATTTATTGTACTTGTAACTACAACTGCAAAAAGTATCAATATTTTTTTCTTTTTAAAATTTAAATTTCAACCATCGTTGCTTGAATGATTGAGATTCTTGATAATGTTGAAGGATGGATTCTTCCGTTTGAACTATTCTCTCTCTCTCTCTCTCTATATATATATATATATATATATATATATATATATATATATATATATATATATATATATATATATATATATATATATATATATATATATATATATATATATATGTATATATATATATATATATATATATATATGTATATATATATATGTATATATGTATATATATATATGTATATATGTATATATATATATATATATATATATATATATATATATATATGTATATATATATATATGTATATATGTATATATATATATATATATATATATATATATATATATATATATATATATATATATATATATATATATGTATATAACGCATGGGGGGCGCCTCCGCACCTTAATATCTTTTAACATTTGACCCTTGTTCTTGAACATATCAAAGTTTTTGCGTATATAAGGTAGTGCATTTTGCGTGTCCTGCTTTTCATAAAAATCCCTTCTCTCTCTCTCATCGTAAACTTATCAGCCTCCTTTTGAACAGGACAAGGACTCTGCCAATAGTTACTTCACTCCTTTTGGGGGAGGTCATAGATTGTGTCCCGGAGTGGACCTAGCCAGACTGGAAGCTGCTATTTTCCTGCATCATTTGGTCACCAATTATAGGTAAGGTAATACACACACATAGCGCAAGTCTAGGTACAAGTAATGTTGGTTTATGTATATACATGTATATACGCGTACACAAATACACCTACAAATATATGTGTGTGTGTGTGTGTGCGCGCGCGCGTGTGCGTGTAATGTACAGTCAGTAAATATCTTGCTTTGTGTAGATGGGTGGCCGAAGAAGATCGTGTTGTGAACTTTCCCACGGTAAAGATGAGAAGAAAATTGCCGATAAGAGTTGAAAAGCTGCACCTTCCTTGATTTTTTGGAAGGACGGAGGCTTCACTCATTCATTTAACCATGCATGCAGCAGACATTAATGGCCAGCAGAGCTTCTTAATTTCCTAGGTACGATCCTAAAATTCAATGCACTCAGCCTAGACATGAAAATGACTGCCACCAACAAGATTATGGGTCCAGTCTCTTTATATATAAACATTTTGGGAAACCCATGAATTACTAGTGTTTCACAATGCCAAGTGATTGTCTGCCATTGATTTTCGAACTCCCATCCAAAAACTCTGCTTTGCAGAAAAAGTCCGGACAATATCTAAGCATGTCTAGGGCTGTCTGTCATTGGACACTCCAAATGAATGATCAATTTTTATGCGCCTAACCAAATATTTATTGGTTATTTACTTACCAGAACATTTATTATAGTTTAGAATGTAAATCTCTTGTACTCCATGACGAAGTTATCACAGAGAAAATTGGTTTAGCAGAGACACTTGAAGCAGTTTACATTTGGGAATGCAGTCAAACGAAGCTTTGGTGTGTGATCCACACACACACACACACAGAGAAGCATGCCAAGGAAACAATAAAACATGCTTTTAATTTTAGAGTCAACTAATACAACGCAACATCTACGCGTGCGACTAAGGACTCCGGTAGGGTGATATCCCTTGATGTCAGAAAGGCTTTGTCTTGATTGGTAACGGCCAAACGCTGCTAGCTTTAAGTTTCTTATGAAACATATCAGAAACTTTTAACATGTTTAATATTCTATAAAGTTTGAAATTTTAGGATGATGAAAGCCAATCAAGTGAAATTATCATGTTTTAAGAAAATGTGTCACTCGCATATAACAGAAAAAGGTAATGCTAAGCGCAATCAAGTGAAGAACTGTTGCATCTAGCCATTTGAATGATGGGAATCAAGAAGGTATCATAATGTTATTCATTAAACAAGAGCTAGTTTATCTGCAAGCAATATAGTTGAAATGTTTTGCATGATTCGTCTTATAACGCTAGAATTTTCCATTGAAGATCACTCATCATTTGACAGTTTTCCTCTTTTCTGCAGGTGTAGAGAGCACTGATGAAGCTTAAGGTTTTTTGTCAATCTGCTGTAAATGAAAATGCTTGTACAGTAAAAGGCTAATGTAATAAAGTTTTCTATCAGAAAATGCGATTCTTGTCTTCTTTCTTAAGGGTAAAAACAACTTACGTAATAAGGGATACTAAAGGCCAACGTTTTGATTAGGAAAATTGAAGATTATCCACATGTCCATCCTTTTCAAGACGCTGTGACATCTTGGCGTATAGACTCCTGTTAAAAGTTGTCCTTTGCTTTGTATTTGTGACCGTATAAGTGTTCCATGCATTATGCACCAGTGCTAGCTTTCTTGATGCCCTCAGAAAGTGACATCGGAAACGTTCTTCAACTAATGGTGGCTTTTCCTTTGAATCAAGTAGACAGAATTTGCATTACCAACGTTCGTTCTTCTCCTTAATGTGTTAAAAATACTACTTAATGGCATTTTCTTTTCTTAAATAATGAGGAACCTTCTTCAAACTAAACCCCCATATGGGAAGACAACCACCATGTTTTACCTGCCCAACCATCTAAACCTACAATATACATGGAACTGTCACATGGGTGGGTGCGGGACAAGGAAATTTTTGAAAATCATTGCTGCAAAGATCTGTCTATATAAGTATAGTTTTGTTATATTATCTTGTTCTGGCTCATGATTTTCAGAAAAAACAGATTTTAATCAATCTATGTTACAGTTTTTGTAGGTTAATTGTGTACTAAAAAATATTTAAAATAGATTGTGTTTGGTCAGATAAGGGAGAAGTATGGGTATGAAGTGTCTGACACAAATGCATTACCCTGGAAGAAAGCACAAGCATGAAAGAACAAACCAGAGGCTTCTGCTCTATCTAGAAACTGTAATGCACTGGTCTAATTCCTTGGTAGTCAAATGAACATGATGCTCTAATTTTCATTTGGAAATTTGTGGAGGTGAGTAGTTGTGGAAATTTGTGTTAGGCTTCCGACAACCAACGTAAAACTTCATAGGATTTTTATAATATGAATTACAAAATTATGAGCATTGCTTTGGGGCGTCCCCACCTAGCGATGCGCGGCAGAGTCCAAATACAAAGATAAGTAAGTAAGGGTTACTACATTTTTGCCGGAATATAGTGAATCAATTGTAGAGAGGGTTCCCACATCAAGGACGGGTGTGGATAAAGAAGTTAGTCCCTCTACATTGCCGCCCGAATGTAGTGAATAATTTTTACAAAGGGTCTCTGCATTTTAAATATGGACGGATGTGGGAGGTAAGAAAGCTATTTCTAGTTAATAAGATTCATATTGTTTCTTCGAATATCATAACATTATACGGTAAGCTAATGGAGGTGGTAGATACTATGATTCTGAGAAAGATTCATATTCTATGTTTAGAAGAGACAAAATAGGTTGGAGAAAAAGCAAGGGAGATAGAGGATAAAGATTTTAAATTATGGTACTTAGGTAAAGAAAAGGCTCGAAACGGAGTTGGTATTATCATAAATAAAGATTTAAAGGATAGTGTAGTAGACATAAAATGATATGATGACTGAATCATGACGTTGAAATTAATGTTAGGAGTAGAGGTTTTGAATATAGTTTATACTTACGCACTCCAAATAAGACTAGAAGATAGCATAAAGACAGTTTTTTGGAAATAGTTAGATAAGGTGATTCAAAAGATTCCACAAAGGGAGATAATTTGTTTAGGAGGAGACTTAAATGGACATATCGGTAAAGAGGCATTAGGATATCAAGGTATTCATGGAAACTTTGGTTTTGGGGATATAAATGAGGAAGGTAGAGAGATTTTAAATTTTGCTATGGCATTTGATCTCTTTGTAGTCAATACAATCTTCAAAACAAGATGAACATTTAATTACTTATAAGAGTGTCTTATCATAAATATAAATTGATATTTTATTTGTAAGAAAAAAGATAGAGTGTGTTGTAAAGATTACAAGATAATTCTAGGAGAAAGCTTAACCACTCAATATCGACTTTTAGTTATAGATTTATAGGTAAAAAGGTAGACAAAGAAGAAAAGAGTGCATCAGGGTTTTCAGACTAAATGGTGGAACCTCAAAAGCGAGAAATAAGATATATTTAAACAGAAAGTTTTTCAAGGGGATATGTTTTGAATTATGTTAGTACACCCTGTGATATGCGAAACAATATGGCTATACATATTAGGAAAGTGGCAAAAGATGTGTTAGGTGTATCTAAGAGAGGTGTACCGACACAAAAAGAAGCTTGGTAGTGGAGTGAAGTAGTGTAAAATAAAATCAATACAAAGAGAACATGTTACAAATTACATTATGCGAAGAAAACTAGTGAAATTTTAGAGGCTTATAAGAAAGCAAAGAAGAAATTACATTATGCTAAGAAACAAAAAAAGGCCGTGAGTGAAGCAAAAGCTAAAATTTTGGAGGATTTATATAAAAAACTTAACTCAAAAGAGGGTGAAAGAGATATTTTTAGAATAGTTAGGGCTAGAAATAAGAAAACTAAAGATCTTAATTATGTTAGGTGTATCAAAGACGATGATGAAAATTTT
Organism: Brasenia schreberi; assembly: GCA_036023115.1. NCBI lineage: Eukaryota > Viridiplantae > Streptophyta > Magnoliopsida > Nymphaeales > Cabombaceae > Brasenia > Brasenia schreberi. The sequence goes on along the minus strand of JAYKKT010000061.1, from coordinate 6,671,718 downwards.
TTAGTGACAAATGATGATATAAGAAATAGATGAAAAAACTATTTTTATAAGCTTTTTAATGAAAATAAAGATGTTAGTATTAGCTTAGGAGAGTTAGCCAAATCAGAAAAGTATATAAACCACAATTTCTATCGACGTATTCAAAAGAATGAAGTCAAAGAGGCTCTTAAACATATGAAGGGTGGTAAATCAATAGGACAAGACAATATTCCTATAGAAGTTTGAAAAATACTATGAGAGACATGAATCACTTGGTTCACAACACTATTTAATGAAATATGGAGAAACCAAAAGATGCTCGAGGAATGGAGAGCGAGTATAGTTATACCCATATACAAGAACAAGGGAGACATTTAGAGTTGTGCAAATTATCGGGGTATCAAGTTAATGAGCCATACTATGAAATTATGGGAAAGAATTATCGAACGTAGGTTAAAAGACAAGTATCGAGTACAACAAAGAACCAATTTGGATTCATGTCAGACATATCTATTGTTGAAGCGATTCACCTTTTAAGATGTCTTATGGAACATTTTAGAGCAAAAAAAAAACCTTCACATGATATTTATTGATCTAGAAAAGCTTACGAGAGGGTACCAAGGGATGTTCTTTGGAGAACCTTGAAAAAAGAGATATCCCATTGATATACATAAACCTTATAAGGGACATGTACGATGGTACAAAAACATGTGTGAGGACTTATGAAGGAATGACAGATTTTTCTGAAGTTAATATTGGGTTACATCAAGGATCAACTTTAAGTCCATACTTATTTATAATGGTGATTGATGAGTTAGCAAAACATATTCAAGATAAAGTACCTTGGTGTATGTTATTTGCAAATGACATTATGTTAGTGGAGGAGTCTAAGTTAAAAATTGGAACTATGGAGAGAAACATTAGAAAGTAAAGGCCTCCAACTTAGTAGAAGAAAGACAAAGTATATGGAATGTTAGTTTGATCATTTGGTTACTTCAAAGGACATAGAAATTAAAATTGGCACACACTGCATCTCTCAAAAGGAAAGTTTTAAATACTTAGGGTTAATTTTTCAGAGTGATGGAAGAATTGATGGAGATGTTACGCATAAAATTAATGCTGGTTGGTTAAAATGGAGAGGAGCATCAGGTATTCTTTGTGATAAGAAGATACCATTAAAGTTAAAAGGTAAATATTATAGAGCAGCAATTAGGCCTGTCATGTTTTATGGTTCTGAGTGTTGGGAAGTTAATTATCAACATGTACAAAAGATGTTTATGACAGAAATGAAGATGCTGAGATGGATGAGTGGTCATACAAGAAAAGACCGTATACATAATGAGGTTATTAGAAACAAATTAGGAGTGACACTAATAGAGGATAAAATGAGAGAATATCGTTTAAGATGGTTTGGACATATAGAAAGAAAGATCAAAAGAAGAACCTGTAAGAAGGTATGAAAAACTAAATTTGGAAAGTTTTAAAAGAGGTAGAGGACGACAACAAAAGTATTGGAAAGAAACAATAAAGAATGATCTAGCTTATTGTGAGTTAACTGCTAACATGACATACGATAGGGGTCTGTGGAAACAAAGAATCCATGTAGCCGATCCCGTCTAGTATGGGAAAAGGCTTAGTTGTTGTTGTTGTTGTTGAGTATTTGAGAGAGAAATTTCCTATGTTTCCCTGGAAGCTTGGCCCCAAAATATCACAGTGGGGATTTCCTAAAAGGTTGATGGGCACAACACAGATCTCTAACATGGCTCTTCATGTCAGGAACCAACATGCATAATGGTATGGGGACCATATGGCATTGTTAGGCTGGCATCATGATCAGGAAGGAGTTGTCTCCATGTGCCAAGTTGCAAAACTTGGCCATGAATACTTGAAATTCTGGGGTTCCACGCAACAAAATGCCTAGAGGTCCGAGGAACACTCATCAACTCTTTCTATCCCTCTTTAGATTGTTCTTAAATAGAAAGATGTTTCTTTCAGAAACAAATAGAATCAGCTTTTGTGAACGCTTTATATCCCTCGCAAACCATCAACTCCATCAACTTGATGTTTGCGTTTGGTTCATTAGTTTTCCAAGGAAAAGGACAGTTTTTCACAGCGAAACCGTTTGTTTTCTTATCATGTAACAAATTCAAGCGTTTGGTATCAAGTTGTTCATCTCTTAGTTAAAGCCCCACCTTCACCCCCTCATCAATGTAATATTTCCCATCCTAAGTAGTCAGCATTCGGTATCCTCTCGCTAATAACTTCAATTATTTGATGCGTCTGACTCTCAATCTCAATGTAAGGTTGACTATTATAGTTTCAAATATAAGACCTAAACCTCCTTCAATTAAAACACTGAGAGAGGTCGAATTGAAAAGATCACTACATGAAGTTTTCACTATAAAGCAAATTATGTCGAGAAAACTGCAGTATGTTTTTGTGAATGATTTTCCAATGTAGTCTTCTCCATAACCCAATATTATAATGGATGAATCTACTTAATTCAGTCATTATGGTCAGACTTTATTATGGATTTCTAACCACATTTTCTATAGGTCCCTCTTATCTCTTACTTCTACGAACTCGGTTATGATTAGAGTAAACAGCAACAGTATATTAGTAAGATTATGCATAAGAAGAAATTCACCCTCCTCCCCTACGGTTAGATACTTTTATTTTCCCTTTTCTTGAGAGAGCAGAGAGAAGGCCCTGGATGGGTGAAAGAAAGAAAACTACAATGGAATCAATGATAATGGATCTGAAATTTAATCTGGAAACATTTATCTTTCTAGTTCAATACACCAACTACTGTTTTCAGTAAGGGAACATACACTAATCAACAAGAATAATTCTTGGTAGAACCAGAGCTAGCGTTGCAGCATTTGGGACCATTATCACCGCATGCTTTCGAGCAGTGCTCAAGTATGCCCCAGCTACCCCTGGTTGAGATCTACAAGTTGGATTTGAGCTCTAAATTGTGTTGGCATTGATTCAAAATAGATTTCTTATTACTGCTAGAAGATCATGCAACATTGGTGAAGAAGTTTTCTCCATGACTTTATAATGGATGGCTATGCAAGTTTCTAAAGCTAGCTGAATAAGTTTTGATGAACCATTGAGAAATACATTCGCATCTCTGTTCAATTCATAGATTGCACTTATCATTGTTCTATTGAAGGAATATGATCAATATGATCTTGGATTGCATCAAAACTCAATTTTTTCTCCGAATACAGTATGAGATTAGACTCATGCAACAATATACCCATGAAGCTCTGCGCTTCTGCTAAAAAAGCGTGTACTTAAGAATGCGAAACTAACTTGGTTCTAAAGCAGCTTCTGTAATGTACGAGTCATATATATCGGCAATTTGAGAGAAAAACGCCAGTACATAGTTCAAGACAACACTGACCTAGCAAGGTGCAATCTGGTAGAATATCTGTCTTCCTAGTCATCAATCTCTTCTTGACCTTCATTATCAGAAACATACATAGGCTTTTTAGCTCGCTAGACAACGAGAGAAACCCAAATATTTTATTGAAATCTCTGCTTTAAGCCATCTCAGTGAGGTCTCTATGAACTGCTCGGACTGCAGCTTGTCCCTGGCTCGTTTGTGTTGAGTTCATTAAAACATTGGAACTGAACATGAACATGGTATGTTGAGCTTGGTTCAGCACGTAGCGTAGTGAAAAAGCATAGTTACTGACTTCCCTTTGGGGTCTATTTGTGGAACTCATCGAGAATTTGTTTGGGGTCTGTTTGTGTCATGGAACTTCAAAGAACTTGTTGTCATGGAACTTCTTGAAACTGTGCCTGAAACTCATCGAACCAAACAAAGTTCCATCAGAGTACTAGTGCTACATCATCTTATTTGAAACTTCAGGTTCCTTTTCAACAAATTATTTATGGGAATAGCGCCATGAATTCTGGTTCCGCAAGTGGAGCTCTGTGAAGGAAACAGGCACTTAAGTGCTGAGACAATGTTTATTTCGCCCTTGCATGACAAAATGTGCATCACCTGCTAAAAGTAGAAATACCATGAGATATTGGACCTCTCCTATGGATGATGAGATGGGAATCTCTCTTCCCTCTCCATAATTAATCCCCGAGAAACTCTTGCCAAAACTAAGAAAGGACAATAATATGGAGGACCCGTCGGTGCAGCCCCATCCCCATCTAACTATGGAGATCCTCCCTTCAACCACATTAAGAAGAGAAGAAAATGTTCTCTTAATAAAGGAGAAGTCACAGATTAGATGGCTTTGTAATCCCTGTTGTGTAAGTACATGAAACAATGTGAAAGCACACACACATTCACACGATCAAATTAAAAAACGTAAACAGGAGGAAGAACAAAAGAATTCAGTGTTTGGCAAGAAATGCATACTCCATGGTCAAGACCAGGAAGAAGATTTCGACTATGGCAACGTACAATCAGTAACCTCTATAAATAATACCTAACAGGAGATGAGCCTTTTCCGTACTACATCCTCTATATGGATTCTTATTTTTCGTAGAGCTCGATCATATGTCAGGGTTAACTAAAATATAGGGTAAGACCATTCCCTAGGTTTTCTAATATTTTCATTCTCTAGTTTATCACACTATCTTACTAGAGCTTTCTTTGATCGCCATTCTATGTGTTTGAAACATATTAAGTGTTTTTCTCTCATTTTATCATATGTTGGTATGGCTATGTATGTGATCTCTTATATGACTATATATCTACCACAACCATCCTTTGTATATGGTGATAATTAATTGCTCAACCTTCTAAACCATATGACATAGAGGGCCTAATTGCTACAACAACAACTAAGCCTTTTCCCATACTAGACGGGGTCGGCTACATGGATTATTTGTTTCCACAGATCCCTACCGTGTGCCATGTTAGCAGTTAACTCACAATAAGCTAGATCATCCTTTATTTTCTTTCCAACACTTTTGTAGTCGTCATCTACCTCTTTTAATACTTTCTAAATTTAGTTTTTCATACCTTCTTACAGGTTCTTCTTTTGATCTTCTTTCTTCAAACCATCTTAAACGATATTCTCTCATTTTATCCTCTATTGGTGTCACTCCTAATTTGGTTTTAATAACCTCATTATGTATACGGTCTTTTCTTGTATGCCCACTCATCCATCTCAACATCTTCATTTTTATCATAGACATCTTTTGTACATGTTGATCTTTTCAACTCTCAGAATCATAAAATGTGGCAGTTCTAATTGTTGCTCTATAATATTTACCTTTTAACTTTAATGGTATCTTCTTATCATAAAGAATACTTGATGCTCCTCTCCATTTTGACCAACCAACATTAATTCTATGCGTTACATCTCCCTCAATTCTTTATCACTCAGAAAAATTGACCCTAGGTATTTAAAACTTTCATTTTGGAGGATGTAATATGTGTCAATTTTAATTTCTATGTCCTGTGAAGTAACTAAATGATCAAACTTACATTCCATATATTTTGTCTTTGTTATCCTTAGTCGGAGGCCTTTGCTTTCTAATGTTTCTCTCCTTAGTTTCAATTTTTTATTAACTTTTTCCTTAGACTCCTCCACTAACACAATGCCATCGGCAAATAACATACACCAAGGTACTTCATCTTGAATATGTTTTGTTAACTCATCAATCACCATTATAAATAAGTATGGACTTAAAGTTGATCCTTGATGTAACCCAATGTTAACTTCAAAGAAGTCTGTCATTCATTCATGAGTCCTCAAACATGTTTTTGTACTATCATACATGTCTCTTATATGGTTAATGTATGTCAATAAGATACCTCTTTTTCCAAAGTTCTCCAAAGAACCTCCCTCTGTACCCTATCGTAGGCTTTTTTTAGATCAATAAATATCATGTGAAGGTCTTCTTTTTTTGCTCTAAAATGTTCCATAAGACGTCTCAAAAGGTGAATCGCTTCAACAATAGATCTGCCTGACATGAATCCAAATTGGTTCTCTGTTGTATTTGATACTTGTCTTAACCTACGTTCAATAATTCTTTCCTATAATTTCATAGTATGGCTCATTAACTTGATATCTCGATAATTCACACAATTTTGAATGTCTCTCTTGTTCTTATATATGGGTATAAGTGTACTCACTCTCCATTCTTCGGGCATCTTTTGGCTCAAAAGGGCATAATTGTTATTATATAATATTTATCTTTCAAGTTTGATAAATTGCTATTCTATAATATTTACCTTTCAAGTTTGGCAAAACATTTTTATCATATAAAACACACCTGATGAACCTCTCAATTAATTTTATGTGCAACATCTCCATCAATTTTCTCGTCACTTTGAAAACCTGACCTTAGGTTCCTCATAAAAAGTCCAATATGTACCAATCTTAGTTTATATATCATATGAAGTAACCCAATGATCGAACCTTCATTCAATATATTTTGTCTTTTTTCTACTAAGTCATAAGCTTTTACTTTCTAATGTTTTTCTCAATATTCTATTTTATGTTATCTTTTTCTTTGAATTCATTCACTAATATAATATCATCCGCAAATAACCTACAACAAAGTACTTCATCTTTAATATACTTTGTTAATTATCAATGGCTAAAATAAAAAAATATGATATGCATCAATTAGATACCGTATTTTTTCAAAATTTTTAAAGAATATATTTAGGTCCACTATGATACCTAGCCGCCATAGGTGCCCCATGGCACAACTATAAGAAAGCTGCTAACTAGGTGTGGGGCCGTCTCCGCGGATAGTAGTGAGGAGCCGCAACCTGCGACGGCCACATCTACGGACCTGTCGGGCTCCCCTCTCTCTCTTCGATTGACTCATCGCAACGGAACTCAAGAAAATGCTCGGTTCATGGCAAGCGAAGCAAACCTACGTCGGCTGGCTAGCTCGTCCACTGCTAATTATCGGCAAGTAAGACATTCAGTCGCCTCCTTTCCGACTACTATAAACCTCCACGAGCTTCGAGATCAGTCGTAAGGGTACTGCTGATATAAGAAAGACAATTGCCGATCGCTCCCAACCCTACGGCGCGGTTGCGGTCCGCATGCTCTATGTCTGGATGGTATGTCTTCATGCCGAGTTTTTAAATCAATAATAGCATGTGATTGTAATTTTTTAAAATATTTCATAAGATATTTTAATAGATGAATAGCCTCAATAATAGTTTTTCCTAACGTGAGTCCAAATTAGTTGTCTCATAATTTCATAATATGTCTCATCAACTTAATTCCATACTAATTCAACAATTCTAAATATTTTCCTTCTTATGGGTGTAACTGTACAATCAATGACCTCTAATAATTCACAAAATATAATATCCCTAACTACAACATAACTTTCTTTTATGGTCCCTCCTTAAAGAATAGCAATAGATAAGTACAAAAGCAAACACACATTCAAGCCACATCTCTCGTTTTCTATTCATATAATGTCACGCACCGACCGTGTCAACACGAATTCAAGCCACATCAACAAACCCCCAACACTCAGACTCCAAGCAACAAAAGAGATTATATTCATATATGCTTCATAAGCCTTGACTCAATTACATTCATAAAGCACCGGAGTAAAGAAACAGGGACAACTACGAGTAAGGAAAAAAAAGGGTTGCTTAATCACACGCACACATATACACAGAGAGAGAGAGAGAGAGAGAGAGAGAGAACAGTTAGAATTGACACATGTTAGGTGCATTTTGCAGAAAGATCCGACTTACTTTTGTATCTTTTCTCTAATTCGATGGTTGGTATTGTGGCTAGCATGTGCTAACTCAAGCAGCTACCAGTTACGTACTACCTCTGGCTATATTTATCTCGTGTGTATGCGGACATGCATATGCACGTCTAAACTCAGCCAATTAGCTCTGATATTTTTATGGTAGTACAGATAAAATTCTGTCAGTTCAAAATTCAGAGGACTTGATGTTTTCAATTGGTGTCTACGGTGTATGAAGATTTCAGACATGAAGCGCAAGTAGTTCATTATTGGTGTTGATAGCATCACCTCCCATCCAACTTTATACTGACTGCAACCTTGTCCATTTCATAATAATGCTCTTTGGTCACACAAAATAATGAGCAATCTTGCATGAAAACACGTGCGCAAAGATTATTGAGATCACATTATGCCAACACAATGCGTGATTCTTTAGGTTATGTATTGCCTTTAGGTGTTCGGCAGGCGATCATCCATGAAAGTGGGATGTTGTAGAGTGTCCTCCCTCCCTCCCTCCCTCTCGTATATACACAAAAGGAAAATTCGGGTGTGGTTACCCCTAGCTAAAATTAACTCATTTTGTTCGACAGGCCTGGATCACAGGTTAATTGATAAATTTAGTATGAGAAACATTTGGGATCAAGGGAATATGATTCTGAAATATGTAATCCTATACGCATTCTAAGTCAACATTGGATCTTGAAAGTCCCCAAAAAACTAATAAATTGAAACCTTATGATCTAATACATGTTGATGCATGGGGTCTAGATTTGCAAGAAGAACAACAACAATAATAATACTACTAAGATATAACAAAATTGAGCCTTCTCTACTAGGGTTTGTGTGTGCCCCGGCCATGTGCAAGGCATGTGGCCTGCAACTGTTCATCTGCAACTGCTGCAAAAGGAAGAAAGGAGCATGAAGAATATTCTTTTAACCCGAATATTAAATCGAACCAGAACCCAGATCACTACTGTTTATTCTATAACCATTTATCAACAATGAGAATGGATCCGATGGTGGTTGCGACCATCGATCATGCTAGCAATAATCATCGAGAAAAGCTCCTTTTCTAAGTGATGCCATTTGCTAAATCATATTCTAGACCATGTGCTCTTGTCTTTCTGCTTCCACCATCTTGCTATAATGATCTCATTAAATGCGATTCTTATGTCATAAGCATTCTTATTTCATAATCTTGGCCTACTTACATAAAGGCAAACCAAGATATCCTTGGCAACTTGTTCGATTTCATGCTTATGTAATAATACTGCTATTAGAATATGGAGGCCAGGGGCTTTCTAGTTGTCCGATAGTCATGATAAAGCAAGAGCGACAAGTTATGAACAAGGAGCATCAGGGTCTACTCATGGCATTATTGTACCTAGCTCCACAATGTAAGTTTTTTTATTTTTGTACAAGTCGGAGCAAGATGCATGCCCATGTATCGAACTCAGAACCTTCAACTTGTGAGTGAACGCCTTAGCCAGGTGAGCTATTGCTTCTACGATGAAGGGGGCTCTGTGTGGAATTATTGAATGTCAAATTAGCCTATAATCAATGGTGGATCTACAAAACTTGATAGTGTGAGAAGCTCATGGTTAAAACCGCGACTATACTTTCTAAGTGACAAATCTAACAGTGAGATGAAGTCACCACGGGATTAGAAAATAGGCCATGATTTAAACTGTGAACTTTATGTGTATTATACTCTTTTTCTCCTTAAATTTTCTTAGGCTTGGGCAAAGCCAATGTTAACTCCGCCCATGTAAGGGACTACTTTTGCATTACCAGTCCCAAACTCGGATAAAGGAAGAGAGTCATGTTAAGCTTTTGACAGCCAATGTAAAATATATTATATTTATCTACCATGGTTCCTAAACATTATGAGAATTGTATTGGGACATCTCCTCTTAGAGATGTATTGTAATGCCCGAAGACAGTGAAGAGCAAGCAAAGGCCTCTACATCTTCATCCGGATATAACGAATCAATTGCAAAGAGGGTTTTCATGTCATGGACATGTGTGGGTAAAGAACTTAGTCATATTATATTGTCGCTCTAATGTAATGAACAAATTGTAGAGAGGGTCTCCACATTTTTAGCATGCATGGATAGTAGGAATAAGAAAGTTAATCCTAGATAATAAGATTCATATTGATTCTTGAAATATCATAACATTGAATGGTAAGCTAATGAAGGTGATAAATATTATGATTAGAAGAACGATTCATATCCTATATTTAAAAGAGATAAAGTGGGTTAGAGAAAAAACAAAGAAGATTGAGAACACATGTTTTAAACTATAGTACTCAATAAAGGAAAAAACTTGAAATAGAGTTGGTATTATTGTAAATAAAGATTTAAAAAGATAGTATAATATATATAATGACATGGTGATCGAATTATGATGGTAAAATTAATATTAGGAGTAGATGTTTTAAATATTGTTTGTGGTTATGCACCCCAAATAAGATTAGAAGATAACATAAAGAAGGCATGTTAGAGGAGTTAGATAAGGTAATTCAAAAGATTTCTCAATGAGAGATGATTTATTTAGGAGGAGATCTAAATGGGTATGTTGTTAAAAAGGCAATATGATAAATGTATTAATGACAATTGTGGGTTTGGAGATTTAAATTAACAAAATTTTAAATTTTATTATGGCATATGATTTCCTTTTAACTAATACAATTTTTAGAAAATGAGATGAACATTGAATTACTTATAAGAATGGATTGTCACAAATTGATTAATTTTTCTGGAGGAGAAAAGATAGATAATTTTGTAAGGATTGCAAGGTAATTCTAGGAGAAAGCTTAACTACCCAACAACGACTTTTAGTTATGATTTGTAAGCTAAGTATATTAGGTTAATAGATGCTTGAAATTATACAGGTACACTTTCTCATACATAAAATAATATGACTAAGCATATTAAGAAAGTAACAAAAGATGTGTTAGGTAAATATAAGAGAGACATACCGGTTCAAAAGAAAACTTGGTGATGGAGTGAAGTGGTGCTAAGATAAGATAAGGTGAAGATGGCATGTTATAAATTATCAATAAGACTAATGAAACTTATGACTTATATGAAAGCAAGAAATAAGCAAAAAAAGTTGTTAGTAAAGCAAAAGCTAAAATTTGAGAACAAAATGCTCAACTCAAAAGAAGGTGAAAATAATATTTGTAGGATATCTAAGACTAGAGATAAGAAAACTAAAAATCTTACTTTTGTTAGATATATCAAAGATGAGGATGAGAATATTTTAGTGACAAATGATGATATAAAAATAGATAAAAAGAATTAATTTTGTAATCTTTTAAACTAAAATATAGGTATTAGTATTATCCTAGGAGAACTAACAAATCAAAAGAATATAAACCGAAAGGTAACCAAATCAAATGAATGAAGTTGAGGCTTTTAAACATATGAAGGGTGATAAATCTATAGGACTAGATATTATTTCTATCAAAGTATAAAAAATTCTAAGAGAAACGAGGACCATTTGGCTTACAAGACTATTTAATGAAATATAGAAAAATCAAAAGATGTGAGGAATAAAAGATGAGTCTACTTATACCAATATACAAGAACAAGAAAAACATTTTGTACTAATTATCATGGTATAAAGTTGATGAGTCATACTATGAAGTTATGAGAAAGAATTATTGATATTAGGTAGAGACAAGTATCAAGTACAATAGAGAACCAATTTAAAAAAGTACAAAAGTCTTTGTTATTATACTCATGCCACTAAAATACAATAATGGGTTAGCATGAGTAGACATGTGTCAAAGGTGGACACAATCTAATCATACTCTCTCCATATATATATATATATATCCTTTACAATGAAAGTTTTAAAGTATCTAGGGTCAATTTTTAGAGTGATGGGAAAATTGATGGAGATGTTACAATAAGGTCTTTTATGTGATAAGAAGATATTGTTAAAGTTGAAAAGTAGGTATTATAGAGTAGCAAGTGAATCTAATATACTTTATAATTCTAAGTGTTGAGCAGTTAATTATCAATATATACAAAAAATGTTCGTAATAAAAATGAAGATATCAAGATAGGTGAGAGATCACATCAGGAAAGACCATATACATAATGAGGTTATTAGAAACAATTTGGGAGTGACATCAATAGATAATAAAATGAGGGAAATCATTTAAGATAGTTTAGACACGTAGAAAGATGACCAAAGAAAGCTCCGATAAGAAGGTATGAAAAACTAGATTATGAAAATATTAAAAGAGGAAGAGAAAGACTACAAACGTGTTGGAAGAAAATAATAAAGAATAATTTAGCTTATATTGAGTTAATTGATAGCATGACACATAGCCAACCTCTATAAAAACAAAGAATCCATGTAGTTGACCCATCTAGTCTAAGAAAAGGTTTAGTTGTTGTTATTGTTGGGTTAAGCTGATGTGTGACCTCGCTCGGAGTGTAGATCGATGACTGCTTATAGGTGTCATCCATATGTATGGTGAATGAATGGCTGATATGCATGCCTTTAGTCTATAACTACCAAATGAATCACTTCCCGAACATTCATATATTGAACCAGTTTGAATTCATTACACTTAAGAGTTTGTTTGATTCGTAGTGCCATGCTCCTGATACTAGAACTATAGGCCAAGACCCCATAAGTTTGTGTTCGTGGTTCCAGGTAACTATGATTTTTATTCATTCATGAGCAGCACTGGCACATAGGTTTTTATGTGATCGTGAGAGGAGGCACTTGGGTTTTAGTGAAAAGCTCCCGAGAGCACTAAAAGTCTAGGTCGAGTTCCCTTCGAACCTTGGATCATACACAACCTCGGACTCTTGTTTGGGTCCCTACTTAGCCTTGTATACGAGACACCGTGTTTTGCTTGTTTGTTCAAAGCTCTTGCACCGTATAGTGATTGTTGTTGGTGCTTTATTCGTCCAGTGCACTTCAACAAACTACCCATGGAATGGCCAAAGATTAACAGCTGACGAGAAGAGCAAAGACAACTAAAGAAGCAAATCAATAAACGAGCGAATCAACCTTGGGCTGTCAAAAGCTTGCAAAGCTGAAGCGAGTGGAAAGCTCGCTAAGTGCAAGATAAGCTAGAATTTCTAAGAGTTAGAGGGCGTGTTTGAATTGCCTGAACGCAAAGTCGTGGGGAGACGAATTCGCCTGGGTTTTGGGGCGTGTGACTGGTGGAAGTGGCACAATCACTTGACTGAAAGTTGGAGATCCGGGTGCGTACTTCAAGCTGGATCTTTGAGGTATAAACTGATCTAAAAAGTGGTTTGTCCGACTTAATCAGATTGTACAGAAACAGATACCCCAGCAGATTGAGAGATCAAAACCAAATATAAAAATTTACACTTAGTTCAGTTAAGGATGTCTCGAATATATTCGAAAACTCTAAATCCAACTATCAGTCAGTTTATTAATTGGGCATTGGTTCTGGATGCTGTATACACTATTCAGATATGTCCGATCAACCTACTGCTTGTTTCAAGAATTTGGAAAACTTTTCTTTGCAGAAGCTCAAAAGTGCATGAGAAGCCATTTCCAATCCTAACAGGAAAAGGAGGGAAGAAGGATGTCAAGTGATTTAGTAAACAAAATCCCATACTGGTTTTCATAAATGCATGAGAAGCCACGTCTTGGTAAGTTCTCTGCTTTATTCATTATTGAAGCATGCATGATTTGCAGCTTCGCTTCGTCGCCTTGGTCATTCACGAAAGGAATGCTACCAACGCCTTCATCCTCACGGCCTTTTACTTGAATTAAGAGGGGAGAGGGAGCTGGTATGGAGCATGGAAACTATGCAAGAACGAAAGAATATGGTTCCTAATTAAGGAGTGTTGTGGCAATCAGCCCGGATCTAGAAAATTTTTTGGAGGGTGGGGCGAATAGACCCCGGAGCCGTTCATGGTGGGGGCAAAGTATGTTTCAAGCTCCCAATATGAAATGCAAGCTATAGTTTTCATTTGATTTTAGAATTTCCGGTGACGGTTCAATGTAGATCCGCCACTGGTGGCAATATATACTTGAGCATACATGGCAAGAGCTCGTGTATGATCGGCCCTTCATGGAATGTGATGCATTGCGAGTTATCGTGCATGCCTCCAGTAGGCAAGAGATGACGATACCATAGACTGGATAGAGGTGGCCGGTTTAGACACGACGTGATGGGTTGAGCCGGACCCAAACAGCCACCCGAACAATTAGAACCGGCGACCCCTGCGGTTCAGTTCCAGTTCCAGCTATCAGGCAAGCAAAGTGAAACTGAAACAAGTCTCAAGTTGCTTAAATTTTTTCTTCTTTTCTTTTTTATTTTAAAATCTCATCTCTTCAACACAAATTTTTCGACTGACTGGAACTAGAATCAGCTCTCAAGTCAAAGCCCTGAGTTAAGTGCAACCTGTACATTGATTAGGCTTTCACAACCAAATTCAGTCTTTTGTATCTTTCTTCTTGTTGTTCATAATGGATCAACTATCAATACATAGAATAAGCTTTCGATGTACGCTCTTGAGAAGCAAAAAATGACCTGAAACTCTTACAAGATTTTAAATTCCACAAGCAGGAAAATATTTATTACCAATGATGATAAGAACACTACAGATGAATAATGGCCAATCAAAATTTTCATTAAGCTGAGTTAACGAGCCGAACGAACTGAACATGATGTTCACAGCTCATTGTCAACTTGAAATCTAGTTCATATTCAGGTTGCTAGCTCATTTGAGCCGAGTCTAACATGAATAATTTTCAGTAAAACTTAAAATTTCTAATTAGAAACTAACTCTATTTTCCTTTTAGAATTGAAAGAGTTTATCGTCAAATTATTTATACTTGACTTAAGCAGCTTGGCGAGTTTAACCATGCTGACCCAAACAAAGCACACTTTTTTCATGTTCAACTTGTATGGCTTTACGAGTCAGCTCGTTTTCGGTTGGTTTAGACTGCAAAGTGAACATGAATAAGCTCATCATGAGCTAAACCCAACCAAACCTCGAGCGGTTTAGTTTGTTTACCAGCTCTAATTACAGTCCAGAATAAACAAAATTACATTTCAAAAGACTATCAGATAATAAGTCAGAACGAGCATTCATCAAAACTAGCAAGCCACTACACAGAATTTTAAAACTTCGAACTTTGTATTTTCCGTGAGGTTTTGAAGTCAATCACGGTGCAGATGTTATTTTCGGTCTTAAGAACTTTGTTGTTAACTATTTAAACACCACTCCTGGATAAACAAATCAGACTCTGTAAGAATTTAAAGTTAATAATCTTAGGCTTCTTTTATTTATTATATAAAAGAAGTATGTGTTGACATCAAAAGAAATGTACCCAATTGTTTGTACGATTTTTGAGAGTTCAAACACATATTAGTAATTTATGAAGCATATAAGTAATTCGAGTACATTATATATATGTTTCGAAATATTTAGCATCACAAGAGATTTGCTTGCAGCATACACTCAGTTTCATTCATGTAGGAACAAATTAGCCGTCCGATTCATTAGTAATCTAAACGGTTCAACATTAGAACCGGTTTCTATTCGGATGTGTCGACACTTCCACCGTCCTTCGGTTCTTCTAGTCGTGGCTTGGAAAGGACTCGACTTCTCAAGCAAGGCATCAGAAGAATGAGCAATGGTCCCAAACTTTACACTACCCAGCCCAGAAAAGGTAATGTGGGCGATACCCACGTTGGATTTTCTTCTTCCATTCTTTTCGTTTGTGCAAGAGAGAAAAACTGTGGTTGTTGGTGTTGTATAATCTGCGTCTGAATTGCTTTTTTTCGGCGTTTCAGCACAGCTGAATCCCAAAAGCGAAGAGGGTCGTCCGTTTTCTCGGTCTGAGATGGGCCCTCCAAAGCCAGCAGCTCCGCCGCCATCACCGCCGCCATCACCGCCGCCGAAGGAGTCGTTTTCTCGTCGCTACAAGTACCTGTGGCCTGTTCTGTTGACCGTGAATCTTGCAACTGGAGGTTAAACTGTCTGTCCTTCTCGTTTCCCACTTACCATTCTCGATCCATTGGTTTCTTATGTTGGTTTGATCTTATGATTGGTTGCCGAATGAAGCCTCATTAGCCTATTCGGTTTATTCGGTCTTGTTCTTGTGGTTTGCTTCTAAGTTTGTGCTGGTCTTGATGGGTTTCAGCATGTTTTTTTCTTTTGCGATTGTTTCTTGGGTGATTTCTGGTTTGGATGAATGGAATGCTTTAAGAGTTTGGTCTCTGGTATATGTTGGTTTATGCATCTGTTGGTGTTTCTAGTTTTGCATCGTGTATTCGTCTTTGCCCTCTTTGATCGGTTATTTACATTTTGGGACTTTTGTGAGTTATTAGTTCATCAAAGAACTAGATTTGGAGATTTTAGATTATTATGAATCAAACAACTATATGAGAATATACATTGGAGGGTAAAGGAAAACTGAGGAGGTCACATCAGGGAAGATGTCAACTGAAACAGACATGTTGAACTTGAAGATGCTTCACATAATTAAGTGATTTAACTTCGTCCTACTAGCACCAAGCAATCCACTTTGGCCATGATGTGGAATGGAGGTTGCTGGTCTCTTTGTTCTTGAAGGTTTGAGGTTCAAAGAGAGGTCCAAGGACAGTAAGGAAAGGATTTCCGCAAATTGTTCTGCAATTTGGTTGAGCTCCTTTTCACCATAAAAGATGGTTTATGTCCAACTCTTGCCACTGGGCATTAAGGCAGGCAGTGGCCAAATTTGGGCATTCCTTCCACAATTTTGATACCAATATCTGATCTTTTGACTCGAGTCTTTGGAACATCGAAACTGTCACTAAACTGGACACCTTGTCACTTGTGTTCCCAACTTAGGACACTATATCCCAATTTAGGACACCATATCCTAAAGTTGGGCACCCACGTTACTTGTTTCCAATAGTTAGACGCCCATGCTCCTAAGTTGTATGACCTCATTGCTTTCTTGGGATACCCGTGTCTAGAGTGTGACACTCATTTCTATTCATTGACACTCTTGATTTAGAAAATGGCATGTCACATTCATGTTTCTGACCTTCGTTATTAATAGCGTGATATAGCAAATCAGTGCTAGATTGAGCATTATAACAGCTCGATCTTAACCGGCATCTTTCTCCGGCCCTAATAGTGCCGTTAAGATATAAAGGACCGCTATAGCGGTCTGTTATATTCATCATGGCATCAAGGGTCAGGTTGATCTAATGGATATGGGTTAAACCGACCCAAATCAAAAGAAAACCTAAAGTCTTGCCCACCTTTTTGTCTACATCTCTCTCTCCATCCTTCTTTTTCTTCATCTATCTCTCTCTCTCTTGAATGCCTTCCATTGCCACTGGCCGATCACATGGCCACCAGTGATAGACTGCCATCCACCAATGACGGACAACTAAGCCCACCACCGGTAACTCTCTCCCTCTCTCATCAAGTAAACAACTAGTGTTGCAATAATCCTCTTTATTCAGCAAGCAACGGCTTGCCCTCTTCTCTGTCAGCGCACCTCTCTCTCTCTTGTTAATGCTCTCTAGCTCTTGCTATATTTGAGCCCCTTCACTATCCATACCCTTGGATGTACTCCCATGCTTGGAATCTATGATGCATGGAAATAACAGTTAGCATTTTCATTTAGACACAAAACCAAAATCCTGCCATTACATTAAAGAATGATCTAGCTTATTGTGACTTGTCAATGACAGGGCTCTGTGGTAACAAATAATCCATGTAGCCGACCCTGTCTAGTATGGAAAAAGGCTTAGTTGTTGTTGTATAAGAAAAAACAGCAGTTACATTCATAAGTTTACCCATAAGTCTGGTGGTTACCATTAATTCTCTCTTTTAGTGTGTAAACTCTTACTCCCTCATTATAAAGAGCATAGTGTGTAATCTCTTTTTGCATATAAGTATAATCCATTCCATTGCTCAAATTAGATTGGACCATAGTCACCATACTTTAGCTATAATATATTAGTTTCTTTTAATTTTTCTGGTTACAACTTAAAATCGTTTACATTATATTTTTGTTTTTAATTTAAGTTTAACAATTCAATATGCATATGCCACATGAAATTTATTGGTTTTCTTTTTATAACTTGTTTATTTAGTTTTATTCATGTTTATGAATGTAGTGGTTATGTGTTTCTTGATAATTTTTAGAAATTAGAGAATCTATTGATAGCGTAGCTTCTTATGGTGTTGGTATCTACCTATATTGTGAATGTCTGAGACTAACACTACAAGTTGGTGCATGTGTAGGTACCATGTGTTGAGTCACTTTGTTTTCATATAATTGTCCACCATGTAACTCTGCCCATGTAAGGGATCACCTTTGCATGGCCGGTGCCAAGCCCGGATAAAGGAGGAGGGTTGCGTTAGGTTTCCGATAGCCAGCCTAAAACTTTATCGAATTTTTATACTGTGGATTATACAAATTATGAGCATTGCGTTGAAGCGTCCCCTCTTAGCGACGCACTAGAGAGCCCGAATATAGTGAAAAGATAGCAAGGGCCTTTATATTTTCACTCGGATGTAGTGAATAAATTGCAGAGAGGATCTCCGTATTTTCAGTATGAACGGATGCCAGGAGTAAGGAAGTTAGTCCTAGATAATAAGATTTGTATTGGTTCTTAGAATATCGGACATTGTTCGATAAACTAATGGAGGTGGTAGATACTATGATTCAGAGAAAGATTCATATCCTATGTTTACAAGAGACAAAGTGGGTTGGAGAAAAGCAAAATATATTGAGGATAAATGTTTTAAATTATGGTACTCAGGAAAGGAAAAAGCTTGAAACAGATTTGGTATTATCATAAATAAAGATTTAAAAGATAGTGTAGTAGACAAGAAGAATATGGTGATCGAATCATAATGTTGAAATTAGTGCTAGGAGCAAAGGTTTTGAATATAGTTTGTGCTTACACACCCCAAGTAGGACTAGAAGATAGTATAAAGACGACTTTTGGAGAGGAGTTAGATAAGGTGATTCAAAGAATTCCACAAAGGGAGATGATTTGTTTAGGAGGAGAATTAAATGAACATGTCGGTAAAGTGGCATTAGGATATCAAGGTATTCATGAAAACTTTGGTTTTGGGGATATAAATGAGGAAGGTAGGGAGATTTTAAATTTTGCTATGGCATTTGATCTCTTTATAGTCAATACAATCTTCAAAAAACAAGATGAACATTTAATTACTTATAAGAGTGGCTTATCACAAACACAAATTGATTATTTTATTTGTAGAAAAAAGAAAGACCGTGTTGTAAAGATTGCAAGGTAATTCCAAGAGAAAGTTTAAGTGTTTAACCACCCAACATTGACTTTTAGCTATGGATTTAGAGGTGAAAAAGTGAACAAAGAAGAAAAGAGTGCATTAAGTTAAACAACAACAACTAAGCCTTTTCCCATACTACATGCGGTCGGCTACATGGATTCTTTGTTTCCACAGAGCCCTATCATGTGCCATACTAGCAGTTAACTCAATATAAACTAGATCATTCTTTATTGTTCCTTTCCAACATTTTTGTGGTCGTCCTCTCCCTCTTTTAGCCTTTTCACAATCTAGTTTTTCATATCTTCTTACGGGAGAGCCCTTGGATCGTCTTTCTACATGTGTAAACCATCTTAAACAATTTTCTCTCATTTTATCCACTATTAGTGATACTCCCAATTTGTTTTTAATTAGCTTAGCATAATTTTGTAGCAGAACAAAAAATACTACTTTCTAGTGGAATCCCCCAAAATTTCATCAAGGAGTACACATTGTAGGAGGTTTGATGGTAGTCAGATGCCTACCAGGTGCTCGGTTTAGTATTGAGTTCCTGACCTATGTATTAGGAGGCAATACCTATGCTAGATGAGACATGCTCTCTTGAGATAGTATAGCATTAGATAATTCTCTTTAATTCCAATTAGTCAGCTGCAATGGATCAAAACCAAGACAAAGAAATCATACAAAGTGCCTGCAAAATAACAATTGATTTGAAACATACTGACATAGTTACGCCACATAAGCACATGAAAAGGCAAATTTGAAGGGTCCCTCCCACAAAAGCCACCGCTCGGACCACGCGAAACATACAAAGTGCATTAAGTTATTCAGACTAAAATCTAAATGGTGAAACTTCAAAAGCGAGAAAGAAGGTATATTTAAATAGAAAGTTCTTCAAGAAGATGCTTGGAATTATGTTGGTACACCTTGTGATACGTGGAATAATATGACTATACATATTAAGAAAGTGGCGAAAGATGTGTTAGGTGAATCTAAGGGAGGTATATCGGCACAAAAAGAAACTTGGTGGTGGAATGAATGGGTGCAAAATAAAATCAAGGCAAAGAGGACATGTTACAAATTACATTATGCTAAAAAGACTAGTGAAACTTTAGAGGCTTATAAGAAAGCAAAGAAAGAAGCGAAAAAGGCCGTCAGTAAAGCAAAAGCTAAAATTTGGGAGGATTTATATAAAAAACTCAACTCAAAAGAGGGTGAAAGAGATATTTTTAGGATAGCTAGGGCTAAAGATAAGAAAACTAAATATCTTAATTATGTTAGATGCATCAAGGACGAGGATGAAAAAATTCTAGTGGCAAATAATGATATAACAAATAGATGAAAAAACTATTTTTATAAGCTTTTTAATGAAAATAAAGATGTTAGTATTAGCTTAGGAGAGTTAGCCAAATCAGAAAAGTATATAAACCACTCTACCGACATATTCAAAAGAATGAAGTCAAAGAGGCTCTTAAACATATGAAGGGTGGTAAATCGGTAGGACCAGACAATATTCGTATAGAAGTTTGGAAAAACTAGGAGAAATAGGAATTACTTAGCTCACAAGACTATTTAATGAAATATGGAGAAGCCAAAAGATGCCCGAGGAATGGAGAGCGAGTACACTTATACCCATATATAAGAACAAGGAAGACATTCAGAATTGTGTGAATTATCGAGGTATCAAGTTAATGAGCCGTACTATGAAATTGTGGGAAAGAATTATCGAACGTTGGTTAAGAAAAGTATCAAGTACAACAGAGAACCAATTTGGATTCATGCCAAGCTGATCTAATGTTGAAGTGATTCACCTTTTGAGACGCCTTATGGAACATTTTAGAGCAAAAAAGAAAGACTTTCACATGATATTTATTGATCTAGAAAAAGCTTATGATAGGGTAACGAGGGAGGTTTTTTTGGAGAACTTTGAAAAAAATAGGTATCCCGTTGACATACATTAACCTTATAAGAGACATGTACGATGGTGCAAAAACATGTGTGAGGACTCATAATGAATGACAGACTTCTTTGAAGTTAATATTGGGTTACGTCAAGGATCAACTTTAAGTCCATACTTATTTATAATGGTGATTGATGAGTTAAAACATATTCAAGATGAAGTACCTTGGTGTATGTTATTTACTGATGACATTGTGTTAGTGGAGGAGTCTAATGAAAAAGTTAATAGAAAATTGGAATTATGGAGAGAAACATTAGAAAGCAAAGGCCTCCGACTTAGTAGAACAAAGACAAAATATATGAAATGTAAGTTTGATCATTTGGTTACTTCAGAGGACATATAAATTAAAATTGGCGCACATTGCATCCCCCAAAAGGAAAGTTTTAAATACCTAGGGGCAATTTTAGGAAAGTTTTAAATACCTAGGGGCAATTTTTCAGAGTGATGGAAGGATTGATGGAGATGCTACATATAGAATTAATTTTGGTTGGTTAAAATGGAGAGGAGCATCAGGTATTCATGGTGATAAGAAGATACCATTGAAGTTAAAAGGAAAATATTATAGAGCAACAATTAGGCCTGCCATGTTTTATGGTTTTGAGTGTTGGGCAGTTAATCATCAACATGTACAAAAGATGTATGTGACAGAAATGAAGATGTTGAGATGGGTGAGTGGTCATACAAGAAAAGACCGTATACATAATGAGGTTACTAGAAACAAATTAGGAGTGACACCAATAGAGGATAAAATGAGAGAATATTGTTTAAGATGGTTTGGACATATAGAAAGAAGATCAAAAGAAGAACCTGTAGGAAGGTATGAAAAACTAAATTTGGAAAGTATTAAAAGAGGTAGAGGACGACCACAAAAGTGTTGGAAAGAAACAATAAAGGATGATCTAGCTTATTGTGAGTTAACTGCTAACATGGCACACGGTAGGGATCTGTGGAAACAAATAATCCATGTAGCCGACCCCGTCTAGTATGGGAAAAGACTATAGTTGTTGTTGTTGTTGTAATCCATTTTTCTTATTTAAAATCCTAATAGTTGCAGGGTGACAATAGGGAAGCTTAGTTAAAGCACTATTTCTGTGGTGCACAGCCCTATGGAGCTACATACCATGTTCATGTTGATGTTGAATTGTGACTGAAGAGTGTATAATTCCTTCCTCTTGACCAATAATTTTCTATGAAATTGCATCCACAATGAGCTGATTGAGTGCTGCGTGATGCATCGATTAAGAATGACACAAAAATGTAGTACTCTGCAATTTAAATTATTAAATGATTAATTACTTATGGTTGTTTTGATTCTTGATGGAAGCAAATCAGATAGGACCCATTTAAGAGGCTGAATGGGGGGTGTAACATCAGATAACAGTATGATCCACTCCTCTCACATACATACTAACAGTCTAACAGAGCTTAAGTTTGTATTTTTCTTTCTCATCTTCTACCTCTTGTACCTGTGTTGTAGTTAGCAAGGCTCTGCTTCCCCCATCCCGGCTTTTGAGACCCTTATAAGGCTAATCTTTGTGTAATTGCTTATGAGTGGTATTGGCCCTGAGTGAGCCTCTTTCTCTAACTCCAACCTGATTATGTCATCAGAACAGGTTAACAGACAGAACTTGCAGTTGTTTGGAATGTGTTGAAGCTGTTGGAATTAAAGTCTCCTCGATTCCAGCATATGTTCTGATCTCACCACTTTGAGTGACATCGACTAGAACCAAGGGGACTCCAAAATAAGTGCATTTTAGGTCGAAAGAGCATCTGATAACAAGGTTTAGGATGATCTCAATTCATTTGGATCTTTAAAGGAGTTGTGAAGTTATTAGTGATTTTCTAGGAACTCTCAAAGTAGCATAAATAATACTCCTTGACTGATGCCTGCATGTATATACAGGACAAACACCTAGAACTTACTGACATCAACTGGAAAAGCTTGTTTGGCAGCAAATAAATTTGAACAGTGGCCACATTATTTTGATTGAGAATTAGGCAACATGCTTCAGTTTAAATAGATAGATGTTCAGCAGCTTGATTATACTTTTTGAACTCATTCCATGAATGCAGTAAGAAAAGTAGAGTCTTGTAGCTACCTAGATTGGGATTAAGCTACCGTTGAAGATTGACATGTAGAAGTTGGATTTAACAATGAAAGAATCAAGTCATGGATGGGAGGTTTATTAACTGGGACTTACCAGTACTTCTGAAAAATCTGAAAATGGGAATGCTTATGACTTTTTATCAAGCGTATCAACAAAAGTATGAGTAGTAGAATTTTGTCTTGAAGGTCCTAAGTAAGAAATAAGATAATTCAAGCCTTTGATGCATGATAGCAACAGATTTGAATGATGTTCTGGTGATGGGTTCCTTGCCCAAAATCACTTGTTGTGATGAATGAAAGAGGAATAAAAGATAATTAATAATGCGTTGTAAAGTTGGTCTCTTTGAGACTCAGTGAGGTTTGATCTTGTTGAAGTGATATGGTTAATAAAGACATGAACCATATGAAACATTACTGTCTTAGCTTTGTTTTGTTAATCGAGACTGAGGGAAAAGGCTCCTACCAAGTAAATTCAATTTTATTTGGTTGGCTAATAGTTCAAGAAAGAGATTGCCATTGTCATGATCCAGGAAGAATGGATTTTAACCAAAATGTAATGGCTCACGGTTCTTTCCTTGCCATTACAATTGGAAAACTACGGAGGTTGATACCTCCTTGATTCCCCTTCCACTTGACGAAATTTTTAAGCAAAACCTACAATTTTAGGTCAATTTAAGTGTATAGATATCATACATGATATGAATGCCCGCCTTTCTATGACAAATAAGTTCTTAATGGTACTCTTATCGGCCCTAGTTCTCCTTTGATAACAATAAGCAATTTCCTCAAGAGAGCAGCAAGCACACGTATGATGCAGCTCTCACGTTTCATGTCAAGGAGTCTGCTTGAGAGAATGCTTATGGGTTTAGGTCTATGACTAGACAGGAACGTGAAACACTGGGGAAAAAGGTGTGGCACTTGGAAGCAAAGTGGGATGCAGAACCCTTGGTAATGTTTGGATAAGCAGTTGTCTGATATCCATTATGCAGTGACCTTTATACCAACCCACTGCATGGAAACAATTTTTGGGTGGTATGGATCTTCAACAGTCGTGTAAAACATTCGCTATTTAATGGTCATGTAATATACAGTTGCCTCTCAGTTTGCAGTCTCAAAAGCTAGATTTTGCCTACTTAAAAGCTAGTATTAGCTTATTCTGTAGATCTTTCCTGCTATCAAGTACATGTATTGAGTTTTGTTTAATTTCACTCTGCCACTTACAGAAAGGTGCTCACAAAACTTACCTTGTGGCTTGTACGTGCAGCTTATCTGTTTCTAACCGTAAACAAGAAGGATGAGAAGGATGTGGTTGAAGTTGTTGACGAGCCTCCTGCATCGGCCACCAGTACAATTGCACCTGCAGTTCCAGAGAAGACATTACCTCCTCAACCTACAATAGTTCCCATCATTCCTTGTGAGCCGATACCAGATGATGAGCAGCGCGAACTTTTCAAGTGGATATTAGAAGAGAAGAGAAAGGTGAAGGATAGTAATCCCGAGGAAAAGAAGCGTTTAGATGAAGAGAAGGCCATCCTCAAGCAATTCATCCGTGCCAAGTCGATCCCAACCATTTGACTTTAATTGGTTTCCAATTGTATGTTGGTGTGCTTGTATGGTTTCTCATGTTTGTTCATGGTAATTCTGGATGCGTTTATGCAGCTAAATATCAAATATTTTTGTGGCTTGGTTTAGGTTTCCGAAGCTTTGGTATTTCTCCGTAGCTCAAGAAATGTTGCATGTGATAGAGAACTCGTTTTTATGCATGATTTTGTGTACGCGTGTTGTGTTTGTTTGTGTGAGGTAATTTTAGGGATACCTTTTTCTTCTTTCTTGTGTGGGAAATGGGGATACACTTTGTCGTTGATTTATCTCACCCGATTATTGCTTCGTTATCTTGGTTTAATGTGTTACATATGGTAGAGATTTGGTTTTCATGCTTAGGAATTATTTAATCAAAATGATTGTAGTGTTTTATATTTGATCTGCACTGGCAAAATAGAAGAAAATGTGAAATAAAATGCTATTGAATTAGATTTATGCAATTCAAATTGAAATGTGATAACACACTCAACACCAACTTATGCACTGAATCTAATTGATGTAATTGGTTTATCAGAAATCTGGGTTGAGTTCACTGTTTAACACTAGCCAAGTATCACCGTGACCTTGATGCATTTCCTGACCAACTCTAGTGTATCGGAATTAGCCTGACGTACATGGACTGTCCTCTTTTTCTTCCGTTTTAATGTGGGGCTTACTGCCTTGTACAGTCTGGGATCTCGTGCTCTAAATGCTTCTGCTGCATCCCCTCTCAGAAGGGAAATTATCTCAGCAGGAGCTACATTAGACCATGCAGAATCCGAGTTCACGTTGTCAGTGAGCTTCGAAATTGCATCCGCGACTTTGTTAGCTTCCCTGTTGCAGTGAATGATCTTAAACCTGCCATGGACATTTCAGCAAGAGTTAAATTCTCAAAACAAGGTCATCGTTCTATAGCGAAGATGTAGCATTTTCTTTTTCATTTTGAGACAATGATCTAGCATCAAGAAGTCTCCTGATAATGTTGAGATTGTCCGTCTGCACATCAACCTGTTGCCATGTCCTGTGCCAAGCAAATTGCAGCCCTTTCAAAGGGCCCCATAACTCATCTCGCGAGACGATGCAGCTCCTCAGATGAAGGGTAAGATCTCCTAGCCATTGACCCCATGATATAGAGGTTCCACCAGATTCTACGCTAAAAGGATGCAACTGACATATTGCATCCATGGAGTCTGGTAGAAGGAATTACCGTAGCACCGGTAGGTTCCGAACTGAATTATCGAGTACTGCCTCTTCAACTCTCCATTCCGCTACTTTGGCTGTTAATGGTCGAATGATCGAGTCATTAAGGTTTTTCCCTTCGCGACCAAAACGATAAACCACAATTGAGATTGTGCTTTCATTGCCTACTATGCAATGAACATGCCTTTCCATAAAAACACCAAAGTTTACACTTTGCACGCCAAAACAGTCATGAACGAGTTGTTGTATACCATTATGCGAAACAATGCATGCTGATTTAGAGTTGTTAACTCTTTGACTCGAACATTCACAAAAAATCATGAAGCACCTCCAAAAACACGGGCATTCTCTAGATCCATTTGATGATTGCCCATCTTTTCTTCTCTTGTTTCTTACATATCGACTGAACAACCTCCTGAACTATCACAATATTGTCAACAATTAGCCAGTTGGTATAAAGCTTGATCTTGGTTCAGGTTTGATAGCTACAACTTTCATTAGTGTGGATAATAATCTCGAGGTCTACCATAAATTGGTTGTCGAGCGAGAAGTGAACCTGCAAGTTTATCCTGGTTCAACAAATGGACGACAAATTTACTTCCGAATGCAAATTTAAGAGGCTTCATACTCCATGCAAGGTCTCAATTTGTTTACAAAGATGGTGAGATTTCAAATTCAATGACTGGTGAATCCAGCAATGTCCATTTCTGACATTGTCACTCATTGTTTTTTGATGATTCGAGTATTTCATACTTTTTTAAAAAATTTAAATTGTACTTTTGCCAATTAGATGAACATATCACAAGTGAGAAAGATCCTATTCTCATATATATATATATATATATATATATATATATATTATATATATATATATATATATATATATATATATATATATATATATATATATAATTTCTTTAATTTAAAAATATGAAATATCATATAAAATACATATTATTAATTGATTTTCTCTTGCAAAAATTACTATCTTTTAATATTGAAGTAGGACAGAACTGGAGGAGGCGAGGTGGGTGGGGGATTTGATCCCCAAGACCCGCGGAACCGCAAATAGGAGGTTTTCAGTGTAGGAATGGAGCGGGTGGGTTGAAAACCGGCTCCATTGCGATCCCTAATTTGGGGCCTTGGGCTAGACGTATAGAACGGAGAGAAACCGTTTTGTTTGTGAATCTGCGAATCTCTGTCTCGTCCTTCGGCCTACTTTGTGAGTAGAAGTCTCAAAATGGGTCTCTTCGCGTCTTACTTTGTACTTGGTTTCCATGTCTTCTGATTTGGGAAGCTTTAGTTTGGTGCGAAACTGGGATTGCGTTGATCTAATTTGGGTTTGTTTCTGTTTTGGATGCAGAATTCGAGCTCCTTCACAGTTGGAGAGAAACTTTGTGGCGTGTTCATTCCTGTAGCTGTCGTTCTCGACGCCATCGTCTGGGCCATAGTCGGATGCTTCAACCTGCGTTCCCAGTCACACAATGCGCTGCACTTCGCGCATGCCGCGCGCCTCGCTCTGGAAACTCCCTGTAATCTCTCTCTCTCTCTATAGGTGGGTTTGTTTATTCGTTTCCCCTTCCCTTTTGATTCCCTTGGTCCTGGTCATGGGAGCTTTGCAGTTAACGTAAACGAAATCGAGGCTCTCTATGTGATGTTTAAGAAGTTGAGTAATTCGTTGATCGCCGATTGTTTGATACATAAGGTGCGTGATGTTTTCCATTTTGAAACGTTTATAATTTCCTTAGATCGAATTGATTGTTAGGTTTTGCCATGATATCCGGCCGTCATGATTGTTCAATAAGATTGGTGGTTTTTCTCTTTCTTAGGCAATAAGATGGGCAGTGTTATTATGCTTGGTTGTTTATTAAGGGTCCCCATGCCTTGGAGAAAATCTAGCAGAAGCTTATTTTGTTTTAGTATAAATATTCGAAAATAATATACTAGATGGTTTCAGCAATGCAAAAGGATTCCTAGTGCAAGATTTTGCCGGCTCTACAGGGGTAGCTGTTTCCAAGATTAGGATTTGAACATGGGATTTGTGCAATTGAACAGAAATTGATAATAACCAAGATAACTGTCAGGCATGTTTTGATTTCATAGCATTCTTGAATTCTAAAATGGGGATCCTAACCATACCCTGGATTGTGGAGCAAAATGTTTCTTGTGATCTTTCTTTCCCCATGATGCCATTCACGAAACTGTGCTAAATGACACGAACTACTATAGTTTCCTTTCATGTCCGGACTCGTGAGCTTGGTGCCAATGTGGTTGATTGATGGCTTCTTTTGTTTGTGATGAGAAGTTTGCTGCAAGTATCCCAATGCCCTAGTCTCTGCAGGGAGCCCTTCATTTAGTGCGTCTGTAAGTTTCTCATCAATTCACAAGGTGGCAAATCATGAAAGGGGATGTCCTGTTAATTGGTATTGCGCACTCTAGTTGTAGGAATGGGGAGTGGTTTGGCTGTTGTAGATGTAAATGCGGTCAATTATGATTCACAATTGACTCCTTTTTTTCAATTTAATTACCATATCCTAGAAAATGTGCAATTATTAAGGCATTTGGAAAATGTGCACATACATGTGAGGGCATTCTTGATGTACTATGGCCATATGGCGTTGAGGGTTCATGAACTTGCTAATGGAAGACTTGATGTGATTTACCCAAATAATAAGGCGTTCAAGAAATTCCTTATTCAGTATCACCTTCCCTCAAAAGTAGTTCAATTTATTAAGCAAGAGAATGGCTTATTGTTAGCAATATATTCAAATAAATGCTGTGGTTTGAATATTTCCTTACTTTATTATGGAATTAGTTAATTGTTCTTTTATCTATGTCACTTATTTATACTATGTATGTGGAGATATGCTTTTAAAGTAAACCTAGATGAGTGAACACGTACAGTCTTGCTTTCACCTCATGAAGTATGACAGAAATTCAAATTTTCATGGATACAGTTGGCTTACATCAAGCAAAACTCAGTTGTTTTACAATCTTTTTCGTCTTCTTTTATTTTTCAGGAAGAGCTTCAGTTAGCATTGTTCAATACCCCACTCGGTGAAAACATTTTTGTTGATAGGGTAAGAAAAGATCAAGAATGCTTTTACTCTTCATATATGTAGGAAATGTAGTGGGACTAACTTCTTTATCCACACCCGTCCATGATGTGGGAACCCTCTTTGCAATTGATTCACTACATTCTGGCGAAAATGTACCTTTGCTTACTTATCACTGCATTCAGGCTCTGCAACGCGTCACTAGGAGGGGACGCCCCAAAGCAATGCTCATAATTTTTGTAATTCTTAATATTTTAGCACACCTGAAGATCTAAAGGTAGTTTTGCAGCACTGCAAAAATAAAAGTAATTCCCTTGAAATGCAGGAGGTAGGTGAAACTGCTTTTCTAGTGAGAAGATGTGAACCAACTTTCTTCTGTATGCTAGAATTATTTGCCGCATTGGCATGGACCATCACTTCTCTTTCACATATTACTTGTTTCACAACTATGTGAAATGGAGATTTACTTTATATGAGTGGGCTAAATAACAACCACTTCATATTTGTAGGTCTACTATTTTTGTAATAAAATGTGTTTTAAAATGTACAAAATTCCCAGTCATATAAGTTCAATTAGCTGACTTATAACTTATCAAGTCATAAATCGGACACCAAATGTCTTTATCCAAGTCACTAAGTGGTCAGCTCTGCCGATATGTGGAACATGTATCTTTTTAAGAATTTTTTTCTTTATTGGTTAAAAGGGTATAAAATAGCTAATTATGCATGAATTCTGGTTCCATGGTCTCCCATTTCTCTAGGTATTTGATCAGATGATATAAAAATTAAGATTTACAAGCATTGCATCCCTCAAAAAATTTTAAATACCTGGGGCCAGTTTTAAGAGCCAACGGAAAATTTGATAGAGATATCACACATAAAATTAATATAGGTTGGTTAAGATAGAGAAGTATATCATGTCTTTTATGTAACAAGAAAATACCATCAAGATTGAACGATAAGTATTGTAGATCAATAATAAAACTCGCTATGTTATATGGTATTGAGTATTCCACGATTAATCGTCAACATGTGTAAAAAACATCTGTTATATAAATGAAGATGCTGAGATGAATGTTTGGTCATACAAGGAAATACTGTGTATCTAATAAGATTATCCGAGACAAATTGAGAGTGACATCAATAGGTTTGGACACATGAAAAGGTGACCGGAGAAAGCTCTAGTGAAAAGATGCATAAACTAGATGCTGAAAACGTTAAGAGGAAGAGGAAGACCACAAAGTATTGAAATGAAACGATAAAGAATGATCTAGATTTTATTGAGTTAAATATTAGCATGACACAGGATCGAGTTCTATAGAAACATATTTGTTGTTGATGATATTGTTCTGTGTGTAATGGAAAATGTTTGAGGCTCAAATCAAGGTTTATTCTTTCCATTGTTTGTAAAGGAACATATTTGACACATTTCCAAATTTTTATCACCTTGTTTTGCACAAAATTGAGCAACTTCAGCTTCTTCCCCTAAGAGTAACAGTGATATTCTGATTTTTACCTCTGTTTCCTATGTTATTTTTGTTCAGTATTTCGTTGCAAGAGGAAGTTCTCTAAGCACAATTTATTTCACCTATGTATGAAGAGAAACGTTAAACTTGCTATTTGATTTATGTCAGCTAGTATTGAACCGTATTTGCAGGGACGTCACTACTGTCTTCCCAAGTTTTGCTTTCTACTCCCAAGTCGATGACTAGAAGGCCCTCAATATGTGTTGAAGTCTTTGTAATTCTTTGATTTGACCGACCAAAATGCTGCAATTGCTTGAGGCCATGGCCTGCTGGTGGATGACGTTCCTTGACATGAGTAATGCTGCGCATCCCACAGGTTTCTCTGAAGCTGTTGTCCTTCAGATAACGCAAAATTGGATATTGATGACGAGTACTGTTGTTTTTCAAGGTATCTTCATTGATTATTATTGGCAAGCCCTGTAGTCATGTCGTCACGCCAGAATCAGATTGTAAATTCTGAATGCGGTCACTGCTTCTTTGCAGCCTGTCTTCGGCGACTTGTGCATTGTTTGTGACATTTTGGTGGTAAAATACTTCGATGAAGGCCAATCAAGCATGGTTTATTGTAGATCTTCTGATGCACTTCTGTATATTTCATTATTCATGTTCATAAGTCTACGAGACCAGTGTTTTTCATATAAAGAAGCAGCAAGTGCTACACTGCTTTAGCATGTTCTAGCTTTCCCATATGGTCAGTTCATGGAAAATATGCACTTTCAGATGTAGCTTTTTCTATACATTGAGGACGGAGATCCACACCTCCCCACCCACACAATTTTATTAATGGTGGAAACAAGAATATTGTATGAATGCAAATGTATGAGCCACACAGATATTATAGTGATTTGCCTCGGAAAATTAAGAACTCTTTTTAATCCATACCCTTGGGTGTCTGCCTCATGTGATACCGCAGCTGTGTCATTGGTAAACCAAATTTTCTGTTAAAGAGTATACGACTGCACTGTAGATAATCATTTTCTTAGTAGCTCCAATTGATCTTGCCTTAGTTTTAGAAGCTTTAGTGTCAGTCTGGTGCACCGGCCAGTACGAGTCAAAGATTCTTAATATAAGGAGATGTTTCTTGAAGGTTGCCATTCCTGTAGTTGATTTCAACAGAAAAGACCTAGGCATGGGAGAGCCAGTTTAACTTTCTACCGTATATTGTACTTGGCAGTCATGGAATTGACAAAATTTAGCAAATTATTTATGGCAAATTCACCGATTGTAGACTGAGCTGTTAAGAGATACTTTTTAAAAGATGACAGTCCTTGTGTTTGACTGGTTCACAAGAATGTCTAATACGGTTGAGAACATCTGCCACTTTGAATTTGATTGCAGAAGCCCATACCCTTATGACATGCATATAAATTTGGCAAATTCATGTATTAGTTCCAAGAGAATACATGGCGCTATGACTTTGTAATTGAATGGACTACAGTAAGTATATTTGATATTTTCCACAGGCACACACATATATGTATAATATAAGCACACACAGGAGCGAGAGAGTCTTTGCTATTAGTTATCACTTGCAGCCTATGGCCATGCTCGATGCATGCCACTAACATGTGCGACCCAGGTTAGACATTGCTGGTCGATTTAGATCAAGATCTTCCCAACGGTCTCGAATTATTCCAAAAACAAATCGCTTATACGAGGTTGCTTTTTAAAAACCTGAACCTTCTGATGGCCCACTGTGATTTCTCAGTACGGGCACATATGTGTGCGCACACACACTCATACGTACTTAGATACATATATACACATATACATACATACACACATACGTGTATATATATAAAGGAAAATGAAATTGAAATTGATATGGCCGTAGCTGGTCTGTGGCCGTCATCATTATTTGTTTTGGACTCATATTGGTATGATTGACAAACCTCGTCTGGTGCAGCCATGCCCTGTCCCTTTCTTGATTTCCCTCTAAGGAGGACCCTACACTTGATCCAAAAGGCGTATACGTAGCGATACTCATCATCACGAATAACCCATAAATCCAAATTACTATTTATATACGTCGTGGATTCTATCACATAATTTTATATGAAA
Organism: Brasenia schreberi; assembly: GCA_036023115.1. Taxonomy (NCBI): domain Eukaryota; kingdom Viridiplantae; phylum Streptophyta; class Magnoliopsida; order Nymphaeales; family Cabombaceae; genus Brasenia; species Brasenia schreberi. Next base: position 6,639,256 of record JAYKKT010000061.1, on the reverse strand, counting down.
GGGCAGTAGTGACACGGCAGCGGTTTGAGCGTCACACTTAGGGTTGTCCTTAACCCAACCAGTGGCTCAAATGGGCCAGGCTTTGGTAACAACTCAGTAGGTTCATTAAAATATCTGGGTCAGACCCACAAAATCCAAGTAACTTTTGGAGTCAAACATTGCTTATCTTCATACCATATTGAACCAGATCCAGTATAAGTTTGGTCTACGATTCACGAATCATAAAAGATTGATGTCTCGGCCTACCGTACCTCAATATACTGTTCTTATATAATGTGATTAATGTAGTTTATGTAGGGATTTACATATGGGTTCCAAGTAACTAATGCATGCAATGGAAAATTTACCAACATTGACAGTCAACATGCACTAATGTCAAATTTGTGCCATACGAGCAAGTGTGGCTCGTCGGTAATGCGAGTAAGGGAACTGACTTAGGCCGGAGAATTTTGAACTCGTCATAGTATCAAGTTTAGGCCCCAGAATTTTAGATTCACACGTAGTATCCAATTTTCGCCACCAATGCATATAAGAAGGCAACTACATAGTTCTATGCTTCAACCTTCATTTCTGAAGTATGGTGAAGCCAGGATCTGGCTGTTTGTGAGTGGCGGAACCACTTTAGTGCGAGATAAGCTCAAAATCTGAAACTTTTTTTGGATCCGCCACGGTATATAGGAAAATACAAGTGTTTTGTGGAGTGAAATATAAGTTTGCCTCACCCCAAAAAGATTTCTTGGTCCGCCAGTGTTGCTGATATCTTATGATTAATCTAATCCATTTTACAATAAGGTTCTGGTTTGGTGCGCCCATCGTTCAGCTTTGCTAGTGCTTTGGAGCAAGTTAACATTGCAAGTTCAATCCAACAATTATCCTTTCAAATAACTCCTTTTCTTTCTTTAACTACTATTTACATTTTAACTAAATAGCAACCTCAAATTAGATCTCGTATTACCAACTCAATCCAAATCAGTTAAACATATATGCACTAAGAAATGGTCTCACTATCAATTTCCCTAGTAGTGTTTGGCCTCTCATCTTAACCCGTGCAAGTTGCAACATAGTTACAGAAAAGTGGATCGAGATGCAATTTCCTCATGTAATCATTGTACGATACATTTAATGGGTAGCTGCCAAGTTCTAATATTGCATCCAACTTGCCTGAAAACCCTAAAGAGCATGATCAGATCCAAGCTGTCAGTCGACACATGAGTTTGATCTTTAGAAGAACTTAAGTAAGAAAGCTTTATCTGATTCTTCTTGCTTTCTAACCAATATTTGTTCGTTGGTAAACCAGCGAAGCTCTTTGCAAGCGCAAAGACCACTGGCGTTTGAAGTGGCCACTGGTTTTGCTTGATCTTGTCTCAAGACTTCTCAAGTCGAAGAGGACCCTAGATGAGCAGATTGTTGTTGGCATGTTCGATTTTCTTCTTTTGCAACAGGAGGCCGAAGCTATTTAGCTGTACGCCCAGGGAATCGAGCTCACACCCTACGTCTTGTGGAGTTGAGGGTCCTGCCAAGTTGACTAACGCCTTGGCAGTATAATTGACTATTGTGTGCAGTATCTTAAAAAAATGGCATGTAAATCAGTACAATTTCTCGCAATTTAGGCGGTTAAACTTATTTTAGATAATGTGTCTGTTTCGTACAGAGAGGGACGGGGTTTGGGGAGGGAATGCTTCATAACTATAGTGGTAGTACCGATATCAGTACCAGGAATTTGTACCTACGTCACAACGGTACTTTTTATGGCCGACAAACCCACAACCTACTTGATCGAACCGGGTCCTGTCATGCTAAACTCAAAAATTATAATATATATACATATATATATATATATATATATATATATATATATATATATATATATATATATATATATAGAGGGAGAAAAAGAGAAACTTAAAGACCCTACGCTCCCTTTGTACGTAATCATTACACGATAATATAAATCGAGTTGCTCATCCGTTAATCACTACTCAAAATGAGTGTCTTGATCAATCTAATAGAACTTTTATATATATATATATATATATATATAATAGGAGTTGCTACATCCTTATTCGTGTCATGAAGCGTCTCGATCAATGTGATCTAAGTCATGGTATCCATCTTAACAAACCATTCGATCCGTGGGAGGATATCTAGCAACTCTCATTTTTCTTATATATATATATATATTTAACTTAATATAAATTGTAGAACACAAAAATGTGCTTTGGAATGGACACCATCGTTTTTTGCGACGACGGATCGACAGATTTGGGTATTGCATGGTATATCCCTCCCTCTGTTAAACTGATTCGGGCAACTCAGGCTGATGGAATCTCTCCCACTGTCTAAAGTTAGGCGAAATATATTCTATAAGCTCTCTCTCTCTCTAACCACAGAACTCTCTAGTAACTGAAGAGTGGAAGCCCCAATCAACTTTGTCGTCTCTTGGAAATTTTTGCTTTGAAAATAGTGCTTTTCCTGTGATTGCAGTTCATAATTTATCGATTCACGAGTAACGACAATGCCTTCTTGTGTGGACCATCCCTTCATGAATGCCTGTTGGTTTTTGTTTAGGATCGTATTATCACCATGATCTTCAAGATGAATTAATATGAAATTGCACAAAAATGAGCTCGGATTCGCTTTGTTCGAAAGCTTACCCAATATAAGTTATGCATGTAATATAAGTAAAACATTAGTATGTCTTAGTATCAGTCTTTCATTGAGGAGGTTAGTTCTGTAAGTTTCTTCCTCATGCTGAGGCAGAGTCTATGATCACTGCAGTAGCCTTTGGCAGACTAGTAAAGCAACCTTGATTGCTCTCGTATGGCATCTGTGTTTTCTAACTAAATTATATATGGTGAAAAGGAAGTGAAAGGATTTATAGTTCAGTCTTCTTCCTTTAACCAAAGGTTATACATAGTACATTTAGTGTATCGAGTACACACCATTGAAGAAAATTTTAAGATTTCTTTATAGCATGGTGTAACCAGTGTACCGCAGTGAAACCAAGTTCTTCTTTAAGCTTCAACTCCTTAATCAATTGCATCCAAGTATTTGATATGGTTTCAATAAGTTCTTGTTCTCCTCCAGTTTGTCTAATGGGCTACTCGATCGAAAACGCCAGCCTCCAAGCCAATCGCACGACTTCCTTACCTGCTGGATAGCAGATCAAAACCGAAAAACTTAAAACGAAACTTTCAATGCTTTGAAATTCAGCAGTTTCCCTTCTCGCTATTTGACTTAATAGATCATCTCTTCAGCATCGAGCTACTCAGTAAAAGAGTACTCTGATAAATTGCCGTCGCTCAATATGTTGCTGATCAGATTGATGATGAAATCGTTGAGAGAGAGAGAGAGAGAGGACTACCGTGTTGCACAAACTCACATACAGGGAATGGACTATTGATCTTGTTTCTTTGACGTAAATTAAAACACAAATTCTTGAAAATTTTAATGGATTTTGAGCCATTAAGTTCTCAAGTCACCTGAACACCCGGTTCAGGTCACTGTGAAACCTGCACCTGTCATTTATATTATTACATTCAGCTGCCTGATATTTCAGATATTTGGCTAAATTAAACTTCAAATTGCGTCACTCTTGCCGTCTTGTTCTGTTGCATAATATATGTCAGTAAAAATCTAATTGACGTACCATCTGTAACCTTCTTCAACATAATAGAAATATTCAGGCAATAACCTTTTTTATTATTACATTCAGCATACTGCTGCATGATGACCATGCTCTACCATCAAACAGGGCAACCATGCACCTCATCCTCGAGATGGTTGTGGCACCAATCTCCATAAATGTTGAGACGGATGGTCAAGATGCTCGAGAAGCAGAGCCGCTCAGTTAAAGACCAAGATGCTTTGGCACATTGTTTATGAAAGCCTTGGTTGATTGGAATATGATACTTAAGTTCTCTTCAGGATTGTAAAATTAAGTAATTAGACTTTATGAGAAAAATTAATTCTTATCGGCTGAATAATGGTTAGTTCTTCTGTATATACTGCCAATAATTTGTCAATAAAATCTCGGGCCAAATTTAATTAAATGAAATTATGTTTATTCCTTCTAAACATTAAATTCAAGTCGTAATACAATGACATTTTATTTTTCTAAAGAGAAGAAGAGATCATTTTTACGTGAAATGGATCGATGGAAAAATGACCGATACTGATGTGTGACAGAGGTGGATAGTCGTCGAGTGGAGATATGGGGTAGTCATTCTGGCGACGACTGGTGATGGTGGTAGAAAGTGATGGATGATGTTATCTAAATAAATAAAAATTTTGGAAATGAATTCTTTCGGCAGCTGATATGGTTAGTGTGTAGGATAAATATAACAAAGTTACCGAAAGAACTTACACACATATATAATTTCCCATCTTTTGCTCAATAAACAGCAAAAGAAGTTGACCGGTATCATTTGTAGCATCTTTTGTATTAAAGAACGTGAACGCAGAAGAATGACAAAACTTGCTCCCTTGTCGAACAAGGATCTTGCAAGTTTTATCAAAGTTCGAGGAAAGAACATGCTCAACTGTTGAAATTGAAACTTATAAAAAATGTCCCACATTTTGTTACGGTGCAATCAGAGTGTTGGAAAGAAACAATAAAGAATAATCGAGCTTATTGAGTTAACATGGCACATGATAGAGCTACGTGAAACAAAGAATCTATGTAGCCTACCCGTCTAATATGAGAAAAGGCTTAGTTGTTGTTGTTGTATATGGTACAGTCAGACTATCATCGCTCAAGGAAACAATTTATATAGCACATCATCTACTTTAAGACTACTTAAGACTAATGAAGTCATTTACTCGAACTAATTGATCCTTTCTTTCACAAATAAATGTCAGCCTTCTCATGAAGGTGACCTTCAACATGACTTCGCTTTTTTCCGAAGGCAACACATCATGTATCAGCTAAACAACATTCCCCTTTGGTTGTTTGTGTGCGTACAAGCGTTATCTTTTGCTTTCATAGTGAGAGTTCTTCCTTTGTTTCCTTGAACCATGATAATCTGGCTACAGCATATATGGTAACCTAATGTGGGACATTATTTGATAAGTTTCAAATTCAACACTTGAGCATGTCCATTCCTCGAACTTTGATCGAACCCGCAAGGTCCTCGTGGGACAAGGGAACAATTTCTTAATATTGTTGTGCTTTCGAGTTTTAAATACAAAGATGGTATAAATGGCACTGTAAGCTCCAACACTTAACTTCTTTGGGCTTCTCAAGATTCTGGATGGCTGCAAAATTACAGCGGCAATGTTGTTTCAATGTTATTACAAAGTGGTGCAGATGATGTTGTTGACTACCTTTCTTTTTCTCAAAAAGCTCATTGTGAATGGTTACCAAAAACCAGATTAACTGTTCTTTCAAGAATGTTGGGTGTGCATTGAAGAAGATATATCATGATATTGTAAAAGTGATCAATGAGCACGCTAATAAGAGGAACTCCATATTGACGATAGGAGTTAGTAGCAATGAGAGTATTCAAAAACTTGTTCAACAAGGTGAATGTCTTGGATTGCAATCACTAAGAGATGTTAATGCTTCATTTTTAAGGATCAATTTGGGCTGAAAGCTCATGTCTTACTAGTTTAAACCATGTGGTTATTGACTATCTTCTTTATGCCGATCGAAGAAGCTGTTTGTGAATGGTTATCCTTGAGGATGCTGGTTGTAGGAACTCCATGTTGACTCCGTTAGTGTAACATGTATCTGAGTCCCATCCTTGCGGTTATTGCTCATCTTGCTGAAAACCTAGATGTAAAAGTGAATCTTGTATTTCATGTTTGTGTCATTGTCTGGGTTAAAATAGTGGTATATTTACCACGGGTGTAATATTTTCTCAGTGAATCAACTAAAACATTCTCGGCTAAGCCTTCACACTGGATTTTGAACCCAACTACAGATGTGATTGCTTTTCCCTTTCTTGTTGTAGCATTCTTCATCCAAGAAAAGGCCTTCTATCACATGAGCCTTAATCAGTGAAAAACATTTTGCAAGAAGATAATTTTTATATGTATTAACTTTAAATTTTGGTTCATATTCGTCCAATCCATTAACGAGTAACTGTGTATGTGTGCTCCATAAGGTTCAAATGCACACACATATATATATATATATATGATTGAGATTTAAATAAAAAAGTACAATTTATTTTTTAATTAACTACACTTGTAAAAGGTACAAATATACTTTTTCTTTAAAATTTAAACATCAACACACCAAGCTTTTTTTTCATCTCTCTCTCTCTATCTGTCTATCTATCTATCTATCTATCTATCTATCTATCTATCTATCTATCTATCTATATATATATATATATATATATATATATCAACTGTCCTAAATTTGAGGGAGTTGGAGAGTATATCTCCCCCATAAGAGACACCCTCAAAGAGACGTCTGAGCCGGCTGCCGTCGAGGGGAGACAAGGTCTCTCATCAGAGAGAGAAATCTACCGCTAGGCTGCATTATCATTGGCGATGCCGTATCTGTGACGGAGAGGTTGACGAGAAAATAAGGGAAAAGAGAGGGAGAGAAGGAAGAGACGGGAGGGAGAGAGGAGAGGTCTTAGAATGGAAAAGGTAAAATGGGAAAGGGGGTCCGTTTAGTGAAGATGTGAGATAAGTTGGCACCTTATTAACTGCTGATAACCTCACAGAATCATTTTGAAAATTGACAACACTCACATTATATATGTTAAGGAAAAACAGACACTTTTGAGGGGAGAAATTTCGGCGTGACGTACACAATTCATTCTTCAGTCCACTTGAAAACCTGTCAACAGCGCTGCAAACCATGACCACAGAATATCCCCCATGCTTCCAAGCAAGCAGATCACGGCCATAATTATAAGATCACAAACGTTATTTCAAATAAATCATTTCATGTTCCTTCACTGTAATGTTACTCGCTCGTGCAAGTGTGTGTGTTTGTGCTTGCGCGTGCAAACCACAAGTTCAAACAGTGAGAAAACCTGCAGAAGACCATGAGTGATCAGTGCGGCGCACACCCTCCCTATCAAAGCAATAAAAACAAGGTTCCCGGCAGGCAGCTATATACATATCGCTGTAGAGCCACCAATAGACTCTGGGCAACAAAAGTCAAACGCAAATTAGGGTTTCTTTCTTGGGTATGTAAGACTCAAAAAAGGCTGAACCATAAAAAAAATATATAGACGGCAGTCAGTAGCAGCGACCTGAAGCAAGCCATCAACTTGGGAAAAGTAACCCCACTCAAAGGGCTTGGATCAAAAATGGTACTACGATTATATATAGTAAAACAACTGTAGCATATATATAAAGAGAGAGAGAGAGAGAGAGTGGAGAAACGGGTCGGGTGGGGCAGGTAGAGCTGCTCATGTCAGCTGGTCTGCACCAGGGCAATCAATGTTCTTGGCAACGCTAAGGTGGCATAAGTCCCACGTACCCTTTTTTAAATAGAAAGATCCTAAAACCCCAACACTGTCACCAACTTGGGGAATTTAATGTTGTGCAGTAATATCCCTACACTCTTTTGTCATCTTGGGATGTCAAGTAGCATTCTCCCCTTAATCCACACACCAGTCGAACACTTGTCTCTTGGACCTCTTTGCATTATCACGTGAATGTCAGCTTCTCCCTTTTCTTTTATCCCCTCTCTTTTTTCTTTTTCTCTTTTTTTTTCTTTTATTTCATGGTCTCTTTTTACTTTTCCACTTTAGAGAGAGAAAGGGGGCGTAATGATAAAAATCCAAGCTTGTCTTGTTATAAGTGTTATTTATTGGCTTGAAAGTTTTCCACTCATTTCATCATATCTTGAAAAATTCTTGGTGTACCGTCGCCTACCCATCACACAGGTGGGTTCATGTCTTCAATTTATGCTCCTCAACTTGCAGAATCCACTTCAATGAATGAAGGTGAAGGGGGAGCATTAAAGGGGGATCAAACGATGTTGCAGCCTGCTGCAGGTGATGATATGGCCGCATGGACTCATGGGAGAGGTGACATGTCACACCATGATCATTTTATTCGCAAACAGCTCCTTCTCTTTGATCCTCTCCCCCTTTCTCACTACTCGTGTCCTATCTTTATAAGGCAACACCAAGATCAAGATCAGGTATGAAACTTGAGTGCAGTTTCAAAAAGTTTACAAGGGTTTCAATCACATAATATCATTTGTATGAGAAGTTTTTGCTTTCTTAAATATGGTTTTGCTTATCATAACACCACGCCAAATCGGATCGATTTCAATCGTCGGCGGAGTGATTTTTCCGATGGTCAAGATCACCGGTTTTAGTAACAAGTGCCACTAGTCAAAAAGTTTCCGATTTCCACTAGTTGATAATGAATATTTGTTGTTGTAAACGCAGGTTTCTGCAGAACATAATGCTCGAGGTTTAAATGATCCAAAAGTTTATGATCATGGTGTGATCCCTGATGATCCACACCTAAGCAAACAGCATGTCATAAATGATCATGATCAATTCAGGGATCATAATCATATCGAAGAGGGACATGATCATGCTCATCATTATGGTAGGCATCGTCATACCCATCGAGACCAACAAAGATTTTATAGAGAGTGTAACAATTCCAACAATCAATTAAGAACGTGTGTGGATTGCAACACAACCAAGACACCCTTATGGAGAAGTGGCCCCCTTGGACCCAAGGTAACAAAAATATACGCACCCCCATACATCACAGATGCTTTAACACATCTCATCATTTTTATGAATGTTTTGTTGTTATTTATTCCTTTTTAAATAGGTTGATGCAAGACTGTAGTAATGCTTCAGAGCTTTCCGTGATAGTGCTGCTTTCTTCACTTAGTTTAAGGGCTTTATTTTGTAGGCATTCCTAGTCATGTGATCTATCTTAAATCAACGACGTATTTAACTCTTGAAAAACGAGATGATAGAAGTTACGTTATAGCACATTTTAGGCTTCTTCGGCCTTCCTTATAGTGCCCGTAATCCTATTTTTCTGCACTATAATCCTATTCTTTTCATATTATTAGAATTGATATCATAGTGCTCAATCCTCATGTTTACCCCAATATAGGATCTTCAGCTTGGCTAGTACTTCACTTGTTTCAGGATCAAAGCAAATTCCTGTTTGTCCTTAATAACGCAAGCTCCACAATTAGTTTTCTGTGTCACGAACTGCTCTTATGTGCCTGATAGTGTCTTGTATATGCGTGAACACACACACACATTTTTGTATAATCCAGCACGCATACACAGATATACATACATACACGCACATACTATCATATACACATGAAGAGTACAGGAGGGTTCAAAGCATATGCAGACACTGCCACTGTGACCCTTCGGGCTTTAATGGAACATTTTGACCAGGACCATCTTCCGAGTTGAGTCTGTGTCATATATTGCACAACGTCTTGGTAAATCATGCAGAGGCAGTGCTGACCTTCGATTACTGTTTTTCTTTTCTTTAAATCAAAATACAGTCTTTGTGCAATGCTTGTGGAATCAGGCACCACAAGGCAAGGCGAGCACGCGCAGCAGCGGCAGCAGCAGGAGAAAACTGCTGTCTATCACCCATCAAAAGCAAGCACAAGAAGGAGAAGAGAGCAGATTCTAAACCAAATAGCCATTATAAGAGGAAGAACAAGATATTCGCCTCGCCACGGGGACGAAAAAAGATTTGCTTAGATTTGGACTTGAACTGTGAAGTGAGAGACGATGATGCCCTTCAGTACACAGCAGAAACTACAGAGACTACGCTTGATCTCTCAATGGAACTGAACGAGTCCAAACCTTTCACCAGGGTGTTTCCTAAGGATGAAGAACAAGCAGCAATTTTGTTAATGGCTCTTTCTTGTGGACTTGTTCATGGTTGAATGGGTTTTCATTAGGGGCTGAGTTTTATGAAATCGCGATGCATCGTGCACCTCATGGCCATCCATCATGGCATTTCTCGATATGCAGTCAGAAATGCCATGATAGGTGGTTATGAGGTTCGAGTATGCATGTTGCATCTTAGCTTCATTTAGGTTAGATCGTTTAATTAATCCATGTCTGTTCACGTAGAAATCAGTACATGTATTGTCATTGCCACCATGAAGGAACTCCGGTATGAAAGTGCATGTATTGAAACCTTCAATGAAATGGTACCATCAATAAATAAGCCAACTTTTTGATCTCTCGTGCCAGAAGCAATAGAACTAGAAAGCATCTTGACTCTTGGTTGAGTACCCGTTTGTTTCAATGAGTCTGCATGCCTCTCTCTCTCTCTCTCTCTCTCTCTCTCTCTCTCTCTCTCTCTCTCTCTCTCTCTCTCTCTGTGTGTGTGTGTGTGTTGTGTGTGTGTGAGAGAGCGCAGTAATTACCACGTGACACATGAAACAGTAAAAAACAGCAATAAAAAGTATATGATGGCGATGAAGAATAGAGCTGTGCAAGTTGCTAAACATGATCATTTGGCGAGTGTGGTTCTTGAATGGACATGCCTTAGGTGCCACTGAATGTATATGAGAAGCGTCTAGCAGAAATTAAGCATCTTCACTCCTGGTTGAGTCATTGTTTTAATGTGTGTGTGTGAGAGAGAGAGAAATAGAGAAGTATATGATTGCGATGAAGAACTGAGCTGTATAAGTTACTAAACATGATTGTTTGGGGAGTGTGGTCCTCAATTGGGCATGCCATAGGTGTCATGTATATGAGAAGCGTCTGGGCAGCACATGCAAAGGTTAAGAAATGATACAAAAAAGGTACTGTACAACGCATGGACACATACTGAAAACGTTGGACTTATTAAAAATGGGATTTTTCATCATATCAGTTGGTCCCAATGTCAAATATTACCATATATACCGACAAGAAAAGTCCATTTGATCCCATCCTGGTCTCACTTTCTATCTTGGATTACCCATCAAGAACGTTGAACGTCAATCCTTTTAAAATCAGAGGATGTATTGTTCCATTATTTTGTTCAATTGATGCCATTGACGATGGCATGCACTCAAGTCTTTTGGCTCTCTGGCTTTTACCCTCAGGTCATAGTTCAGGGCCTTAGCTAACTAACCTAATCATTATTTGCAGATAAATAAGCAATTCTTCTGCAGTTCATTTGCCATTTCTCTTTGACATTTTCAGGGAATTGAAAAATGGAGGACATGGTGTCCATCGAGTAATTATCCAGTGGACAGAAAAGCGTGGGAGATATGTGAAGTATGGAACTGTGGATACTAGAGCACTCATAATAGCTCGCACGATCTCCATGGTCGTCCAAAATTAAGAGGTTAGATTAATGCTCGACATATGATTATCATATCAATTAGTTAGATTACTGATATACACTTGGGGAGACATTAACGTTAAGAAGGAGAATCAAGGCCATCCTTCAACCCCCTTTTCGACAAGGTTCGTTCTTTTTTCTCTGTATTTTCTTGAAAGAGAAAAGGCACTTCACTTCCTAAAGACCTCTGTGTGTGTATCTCACACACACGCACACGCACAAGAAAAGAAGTGCTCCCTCCAGGAGTATTTCTTTTGCAGCTAGCCAAAATGAAGGAAATAAACCATAGGATATTCATCTTCGTACAAATTAACATATGTTGGAAGAGGGAGATAAATTCCTTATGGCTTTCTGTTGTCAATGAAGGTGAGGATAGCAACGAGCAATGAATGTCAACTGATACTACAAATGATATCACAGTTGTACAGCTGAAACTTGACAATATAGAGATGACGGTTAAGTTTTCTCAGTAATACTGCTTGCCAGAAGCCATGGTCAGTGTGATATATAATTTAACTAAACCATGTTATATATGAACATGTAGATTAGTTGGCGTGTGTCTGTGTAGAGAGAGAGAGAGAGAGAGAGAGAGAGAGTATTCTGGTCATATATTTTGTCCTGTCAGGACCGGAACGAAACCGAACCCCTCTGGTTCCAGCAGTTTCGGTTCTAGTTTTGCTTCCAGGTATAATTTCTGTTTCTGATTAGGTTTTACTCTAAAAAATAGAAAATAGCAAAATTAGAAAAACTAATAAAAAAGATTTTGGAACCTCCGGTTCCAGACAGCCTATTCTGGTTGCAGTTCTCCTCTAAGTGAAACCGGAACCGAACCATGGCGTTTTCCTGTTCCAGTTCTATTCTAGGTCAACCGTCCGAAGCAGGTTGGAACCAGACAGGTCCACATATATGAGCTAACAAAGAAGATTAAAGATTAAAGGGTTTTGGTTAATTTTGTTCACACATGATCTTTTATATTTTGTGCTTGATATTGCATATATTACGCATGAGATAAGGGAAGGAAACACAAACCTTAAGTTGATAAATAATGCATCACTAATAAAGATAAACTTTTAAATAGCTTGTTTAGTAGTACAGTAAGATGAGATTATTCACGAAGATGAAATCCACAGAACTTGACTACAACGAAGATGCGCATTAGGATTACAAAATATGCAAATAGTGAAATGTCAAAATATTTTTCGTCAAAATGAAAATGTTTGTAAAAGTCCACCAAAAAGTGAGAACTAGTGTATTTAATATATCTTTCCCCTCGTGAACATTATGAAATGTGACAAATAGAAAAGAAGGAAAATATGTTTAAAATCTGAAATAATAAAAGAAACTATATATGTATATTGAAGGACCCCAATACATTTTTTAGATTGGGAATTTGAATGTCTTGATTACAACTTATAATAGGTTGGTTGCATTATAACGATGTTCTATCCAAAATTCTTCGAATAATCAATTAAGTGAACTGAAATTTATTTGTATTCAATATTTGATAAATAAAAAGTATATTTTAGTCCTTTAAAGAACTAACTGTACTTAAAAATATCGACTTGTACCTTACTCTTCAAGACTTCGCCGTGTGTACACAAGAATAGCACCTGTGCAGTGACTACCAGTCCCTAAAAAAAGCCTTGGGGGGCAGGCCTTACATCATGATCTCGCGGTCTTGATCCGACGGTGGTGATTTGAAAACGGTTGTTTGTAGACATGTTAGGACCGGCAGTTTCAAATCACGGGTTTCTTTCTTCTTAGAACCAAGAACCGAAATCAAATCGGGATTAAACCAGTTTTAGTTTCAGTTTTGGTTTGATTTCTAAACTGTTCAAAATTTAAAATCATTAAAAATCCAAAACAGAAAAAATAAAAGGTATGGAACCAGATTTTGGAATTTACTGACGGTTTACGGTTTAGATTCCATGAAACATAAAACTAGAACCAAACTGGGTGATTCTCAGTTTCAGATCTAATGTAACGGGTTCCAGTTTTAGTTAATTCCTCATTCGGTTCGATTCTTATGGGAAACGGTTCCAAACCGGTTCTAAATCGGTCATGTCTAGATCTGTGTTTGCGTGCGCGAGAGCACACGGTCATGCGCGTCTCGTGTCTTTGACTAATCTCCAAGTAACCTGTATGGTTGAGATTTAGTATGAGCCACTAAGCTTATACTACAATAACAACTAACCTTTTTCTCATACTAAATGGGGTCTGTCATATGAATTCTTTGTTTTCACATAGCCTTATCATAATTTGTAGAATTGATCGTAGATAAATCCGACAAAGTTTTATGATGGTTGTCGGAAGTCTAACGCAATTCTCCTTCTTTATCCGAGCATGGAATCAGTTATGCAAGGGTGATCCCTTACATCGGTGGAGTTAGCTACTATGTGTTATGTTCAATATTATTTTCCGATACTGTACTTGGGGAAATTTATTCATGTGAATATGATGAAAAGTTTGAGTATGCTGATGCGAAGCATCAAGGAAGTAAGTCATGGCAGAAACTGCAAAGAACCTTGCAATCTTTTATAAAAGGCCACGCAGTCCCTCTTCTTCCTCAATGCACTCTCATTTAGCTGATCATCACCAAAAGAGATCCCTTGGATCCCCTTAGCTTCGCTTGATCTTTCAAACTTGGGGGTTGTGATGGTTATTTGCAAGTGGGTGCTCGGCTATGGTCTCTCATCTGGAACCCTGGATTCCGTTACTAACAACGGATCGTCGGCTACGTCCACGACTACGAACGAGCTTTCAACTTAGGTGCGTACAAATTAAAGCCACTGTATTAACAAGGGAGATTCTAATCTAGACATGGCCTGTTTGGAACCGGTCTCACTGTTCCAAGCGAAACCAAACTGATCCAAAAACTGGAACAAGTGGACCCAGACCCAGAACCGGGGACTACCAAGTTTGGTTCCGGTTCCACCATCTATGGAAACATAACCAAAATTGGTGGTTCACTACAGGTTTCACATTTTTTCATTTTCTAAAATTTTAATTTTTTTGTGCCTTTTCCAGTTCTAACGATTTAAGACTCAAACCGAAACCGGAACTGGCCCATTTCCTGTTTGGTTCTAGTTTTTGGTTTCAAGAAAATCAAAACTAACCTAATTCCTCTTTGGTTCTAGTTCTTGGTTTTAAGAAAACCAAACCTGATCATGTCTATCCTTGTAGGGTTACAACCAGAAAGCATCTTTGGACAATTGAATCCCTTACTTGATGTCACGTAGAGTCAGACTCCCTGTCAACATGTGCAAATTAGTCCTCCGCTATATATATATATATATATATATATATATAGAGAGAGAGAGAGAGAGAGAGAGAGAGAGAGTCCTAAATGTATAATGCTTTTTGATTTATAATTTTTAGGACTTTCGTCGTTTGAATTTTGAGATCAATGTTAGATATTTTAATTAAAAATATTATTATACTCTATATTTAATGCATCACAAAGTAATTCAAATTTGTAGCATGATCTTAAAGATCGGATGGTAAATATGTTTATATGTAATGTATTTAGGACACCTATATATGCATATGTATATATACATGTGGCTGGTAGCTCACAATCGACGTACCAAGTATAATTTTAATAATGTCTTGATCTCCATCTTGCTACCACAGAGGAACCAAATAACTCCCAGCAAGGATGTGTGATTTGCAGCATAAGCGTAGAGCAATATGTGTAAGCCTCTCTCTCTCTTTCTCTCTCACACACACGCACGCATACACACAATTGAGCGATCACAGTGGGGCGTGGCGTACTCCATAGCTGGAAGTGGCCCGGAAAAAGTCGGACCTTGGAGGTACTCAACTTTTAGGTACTTATTCGTTTCCCAGTACTGTAGCAAGCTAAGTTCGTGCAGAGTCGCTCACTGGGGCAAGAGAGAGTGCGAGTACGATTCTTTTGCCCATGTAAGCTTCTAGAGACTCAGACACCATACATAAAAGGAGCCCTAATGTAAGTCTCTTTCTCTCTCTCTCACACATACACACACACGCATATATATATATATATATGTGTGTGTGTGTGTGTGTCTTGTAGATGCTAGCAAACACTATATGTTCAAACAAAACTTAGCCATTTAATGTAAATAAAATCAATGATTGAGATTTGACTCCCACGGAGTGCTTATATGTGTGTGTTAGACTTGTAGATCACTTTTCGGAGCAGTCAATTATTGTATAAATTTATTCTTCTTGATTATATAAACACTCAATTATTTGTCGCAATTTGTTTCTTTAGGTCTCTAAATGCTATACTTTTTGGTGAATATAAAGTCATTGTGATAGGCAACAATTTGCAGTACCCATGAACGGTTAGAGTTGTTCACGTTTTAGGCGTTGTTTTAGCCTCAACCTCTAATCAAACCGTTATTCTTAGTTTTTAGAGAACCAAACCAAATTATGTCACGAAGCAGAGCGAAATCAAATCAAATTCATCATTTCAGTTTGGTTCAATTACAAATCACAGTTCTACTGATTTTAAGGTTTGATTAAATACAAAGTATTATGCCATCAGATGTTATTACATAAGGTTTTATGTTTTATATATATAAAAACTTATAAACTTATAAAGATTTATATCTATATAAGTATATAAATTGTAGGTAATGGTTCAGTTTAAATCTTAGAATCATGAAACCGAACCACCAGTCCTTTTTCCTGTTAGAATAGAACCTATTTGGTTTGATTCTAACGATTTGGGTCGGGTTTGAGTCGTTATAATGAAGTCATATCCTTATAAACCAAACCTGACTTGAAATATATTCAGATGCATGCTAACCTAAGTACATTTTTACTTTTTGTTCTTTAATATCAATTATGGATGACGATGGTCGAAATCATTGACAGTATATTTAGCATATTATTGGTGTGCATAATCCACAAGATAAAATATATAGTTGATCAACCAATGACCAAAACTGAATCAATTTTATTGGCTTGACTTTGGTAACCTGATTTGATATTTTGATTACGCGGCTTTAAACTGTTAAATTTGTCTCTTAATAATCAACCTTGAGCTTCCCCATGCAATAAAAAAGAATGGTATATCTTTCTTTTTTATTCGATTATGAGGCCGACAACTAAAACGTGTAGTTTCAATTCCATGATCTTTACCTCGTAATCAAGCACCCCTCTTAAGATCAATTTTAATCCGAAATGCTCAGCATCTTATGAAAAATTATTAGAATTCAATTTTACCTTTGACAACCGCTATGTCCTTTCATTAAAACGCCTTCAAAGTTGACGAGGATTCTTTTCAAGAAAGAGGGCGGAAGCCTTACACACACATGCACCTCTCAGTAGTCGAACTCCTCACCAGCAGAATGTGCGCCACAGGTATCTCCCTCGTTGCAGTCAACGAGGAATTCTATAATTTTATTACAAGATTGCCCTTACGTAACTGCCGGAATCTCTCTCCTTCTCTGCCAGAGACCGTCGGAGCCGAGGCCTCTCTCTCTCTCTCTCTCTCTCTCTCTCTCTCTCTCTGTGTGTGTGTGTGTGTGTGTGGCTCGATCGCTGCTATTCTAGAGGTCTGATCTCCACCATTTTCAATCCATTGTTGTAGAGATCCTGGAGTTAACGGCCGCTGACTTCGTTTCGTTTGGCTCTACATTTGGGCTCTGGAATCGACATTCCGGAATACTGAAAGCGGAAGGGGTATATAGTTTTTTTGTTTGTCGTTTTCCGCCTTTCGTTGCCTTCCGGCGGAAACGATTGAGGAATTGTTCTCGACAAAGAATATTTCGAAGTGTCATCGAGATTTTCTCTGGATTCCGAGTAAACCTTTTCTTCTACTACTGCGATCAAGCTATTTGTTTAATTACACAGTTAATTTACGTTCGGATAGTCGGATCCGATTATGGTGTTAGTTCCTAGTATCAGTTATTTGAGCAAATTAGTAGCTGCGGACCCATCTATACCAAAAAAAAAGTAGATCCAGGGCGAAAAAATTCACTAATTCAGTCATATTCATAACAAGCGTTACGTTTACTAATATATTCTCATAGCAAATGGCCAAAACATCTATTATGAAGATTCTTGCAAAACATAAAAAAGTAGAAACCAAGAAGTATGATACATTTATGTAATTGGTTCCCGTAAGTACTATACTACCATTGAAAGGCTTTTACAAGTAGCGCATTTTGTGCTGACAGTATTGCCCATGAGAATGGTCTGTTTCTGAATGAATTCCAGTTGCTTGCCCCAAGTATACCTTCCTAGCATTATTCACAATCGTTTGAAAGCAAAGAACAGGATTTTGATATTTATGAAGCATTGTGACATAAAAACTGTAACCATGTCTAAACTATCTAGTTCGACAATTGATCTTGGTGAAGGAAATCTTAGCCCTGAAGTTTGGCGTCCATGAAGTAAACCGTATTTTCAGTTTAAAGTGAACATATGAAATCTAGAATGCCAACTAACTAAACATTAGATACCAATGACACTGATTTATAATGAAAATGACATGAGAATAACTGAATAGGTTCATGCAAAAATAAAACAAATACGATATCATCTTCATCATTAAAGTTCTTTCATTTGATGTAATCATGGTCAATCATAACATAAATTAGGGAAGGAACAAGTTAGATATAGGTTGATAGGTTCAACCCACTGGATGCAGGATTTGCAGAACACATGTTTTCTAATGGCAGTAGGTGTGGGTCTTCTTTTTATACATATATGGGATGCATGCCCTGCTGCTTTCTGATGGATTGGCAGACTTACTGAATTTTTTTCAGAATTCTACAGTTGGACCAGATGAAAGGTACCATAAGAGATGGAGTGCGGGCATCTAGGGCGGGAAGGACTGGTCCATCTTCTAAGGGTTCATCTGTTAGTTCTCTTCCACTTATATTGGACATAGAGGACTTTAAGGTACTAATATTGGATAGATTATCGTGTAATTGTACTAAATAAAGTTAATTGATTTTGGATTGATTTATGGGACACTATATATACAGTTTCAGTTGTTTATAGTAGTTTGTCAGATTATGCATCATCATAATACAATTTGAGTAAAGGAATTTTCCCGTCAAGTTCAGTTATTACTTTTGAAACCCTATGAGAACTATATGTGCCCTTTCCCAATTTCTACAGGGGGAATTCTCATTTGATGCGTTATTTGGGAACTTGGTAAATGAATTACTTCCTAACTTTCAAAATGATGATCAAGATCCATCAGAAGACCATAGTAATGTTGGTGGCACTGATGGTGTTCCAAATGGGCATGCACGTACTGCATCTGCATCTGAATTCACAAAATCTGCAGAGAAGACTGCTGCTCCTTTGTTTCCTGAAGCTGATGCACTTTTATCTCTTTTTAAAGATTCCTGTGTGCAGTTAGCTGATCTGCGCCACCAGGTATAGTTTCACCAATTATTGTTAAAGCTTATGTGCTGGATTCATTTATCAGCTCTATGGACCTTTTGTTTTTGAAGATCGACACGAGGCTTGACAATCTTAAGAAGGAGGTGTCTATCCAAGATTATAAGCATCGTAAGACTCTTTCTGAGGTTAGTAGACAAGTGTAAACCATATGAAGAGCTGCTACACAGTTATTGACAATGGGTTCTATATCACAGCATGGGTATATAAAGAATTATGTGGATAATATTGAAAAGTCCTCAACAAAAATTTTTGGTGAAATATTCTTTTGATCATCTTAAGGACTAGATGATACCTGAAGGAAGCTTAATATTATGGTTTGCATGTGCTATGACAGTTGGAAAGAGGCGTGGATGGTCTCTTTGACAGTTTTGCAAGATTGGACTCACGCATCTCAAGTGTTGGACAGACTGCTGCTAAAATTGGAGATCATTTGCAGGTCACACATGGTGCTACTGCATTGTGAAATTCATAATTGTTATAGAACACTGTTCACAGAAACATGAATGTTGCAATTTCTTCTCCTTGTTAATATTTTTTAGGTTCTTTTCTGCAGAGTGCTGATTCTCAAAGAGAAACTGCTACTCAAACAATTGATCTCATAAAGGTGTTAAATACAAGTTCTTTTATTGCTTTCATGGATATCTGATTTTTCTTTTTAGAAATTATGTCATAGTTCATACTCTTCATGTTCCACAGTATTTAATGGAGTTTAACAGCAGTCCTGACCTTATGGAACTTTCACCTCTATTTTCTGATGATAGCCGTGTTGCTGAAGCTGCCTCTGTGGCACAAAAACTACGTAGGTGTCATTGTCATCTTCTCTTTCCATTTGATACATGTATTTGCATACTTTCAACAGATTACTTACTGTTGTTGGGTTATTCAAAACAAATATTAAGTGATGCTTCACTTTTCCAAAAATCAAAACCAAGGCTAGATGGATTCTTAGTTACCATTGTGAAAATTTATGCTTCATTCTAGCACCTGATAAGATGCATAAATGAATTATAATCATGACTGTTTCTCGGTGGGCATTAGTTTACATTTGTTTCTTTAATTTACTTATCTTTTTGTCATGTGAGTCAATGATGACAGTTTTCAGCATGCGATCCATCTTACATGGAAGGCCTGTCATGTTAAGCATTTATATGGGGTGTGATTCTATCTGTATAACTAGGTGAAGTAGTATCCGCTCTGCTCTAATCAATACTTGGAGCATGTTAAATTTTTGCTATTGGAAGTGCTCTAATTAATACATGAGAGAATTCCATTCTCCTAAGGGCTGCCTGAAGCTGGCATAGCTCAGTGTATCTGTTTCACTGTTTGCTTTTAGTGGCTCGTAGTTAAAACCTGATTTGTATTCTCTATGTCGAGAATCCAAATCAAATCGAAAGGTGAACCAGACATTCCCTGAATACTTGTGGAGAACATGAGCTTAAATTCACCTGAAATTAATTGCTGTTCATTGCAAACTTGAATCATCATGCAGGTGCATTTGCTGAGGAGGAGATTGGACGGCACAGTGTGGGTGCAACATCTGTTGTTGGTGCTGCAAATGCAAGCAGAGGGCTAGAAACTGCTGTGGCAAATCTTCAAGATTACTGCAATGGTGAGAATGAACTAAACCCTTTCTTTGATATCCCTTAGCTATATGCTTAACTGTACCATGCTTATTACTGGTGCTTGTTTTAGAACTTGAGAATAGGTTGCTTGCTAGATTTGATGGTGCTTCACAGAAAAGGGAATTGTCCACAATGGCAGAATGTGCAAAAATTTTGTCACAGGTGGGTGATTGTCAGTCTTCTGTTCATTTTTTTACACGAGCCATGACTCTATTAGAATAGTATTCCTTTGCAACGGGTAAAGATGATATTGTTATAATTTATTAATCAGTAATGTTGTGGCTATCTTACTGCTCTCTTTTTCCTTATGTTCGTAAGAATATTCGAAACAATGCACGCTGTTAAAAATGTTGAGTTCTGGATGCGCATAATAGAAGTCAAAAAGCTATTCAACTTATTGAAGAATAAGTGAGTCGTCAAATATCAACTTTGGTACTTCACACATCTTTCATTTAGTTTGGTCTATTTGATCTGTCATTCCATATTCTGTTATAAGCAGTTTTTGTGATTTAGTAAAGGCCATGATTTTATTCATTTAGCTTATTTAGGAGAGTAAATATATCATCACATCTTCCCTGGTTACCAGTTTTTGCTCATGCAAACAACCACATATTTCTAGCTGTTGTTGTTCAAACTCTATGTGGCCAACCTTCTTTGCCTCGGTAGTTGGTACGTAAAGCTGAAGAGTAATCATTCAGCTGATGATCAACTTTGAACTAGTTTGGACAAGTGTGCGGCTGGTTATCCTTTTCTGGACTGTCTTTTATGTTACAATCTTTATGGTAGCAAAGGAAAATGTTCTAATCATGTTTTAGCAAGATCTTGACAATATGAGAAATGGAATTCTGATTTCTTCTTTTCAAATGTTGTCTGTACCGATGAATGCGGATTTACTTTGGTGATGTGCAGTTTAACAGGGGCAGCAGTGCTATGAAACGGTATGTTGCATCTCGACCAATGTTTATTGATGTTGAGGTGATGAATGCAGACATCAAGTTGGTACTTGGAGATCAAGGATTGCAAGCTGGTCCAAGCAACATTTCACGTGGTCTTTCAACATTATACAAAGAAATTATAGGTCTTCTTTGGTTAGCCATGATGTTTGACATATTTGGTAAGTAATGGATATGACTATACATATGGTGACAGTAAATTATTTTTCAGAAACTGTTAGAAAGGAGTCTGCAACTATAATGGCTGTGTTCCCTTCCCCTGATGATGTTATGTCAATACTGGTTCAGGTAATTTTAGCCATTTAAGCTACCAAACTAACATCCTGCTAGATACTGTTTAGGTATTTACTAGAAATGACACTGCTTGATGTCAACCAAGATTGTTGCATGCAGCGAGTATTGGAGCAGAGAGTAGCTAGTATTCTGGATAAGTTACTGGTGAAGCCATCACTGATGAACTTACCACCCACTGAAGAAGGTGGCCTTCTGCTGGTGGGTTGATTTGTTATGACTTATTCACCATCTTCAAATCTCTTCGAAGTTTTCTTATGTTTTTCTTCTATGATATTGGTGAAGTATCTTAGAGTCCTTGCTGTAGCCTATGAAAAGACGCTGGAACTATCTAAGGAGCTGCGTGCAGTGGGAAGTGGTGATTTGGACGTTGAAGGTGATCAACTATGGTTTTCTTCCTAGACTCCTTACATTTCTTGTTTGAAGAGGTTTGGCAACATATACATTCAGGCATGTACATAGACGTCAAATGAACATGGTTTGCTAAAAATAATATCTTGGTCATCTCATCAAGTAGGATAATATGTAGTGTCACGTAATGTATGTGAGCAGATGGTCTTTGATGCTCTTGTGATCCTTTCCACCCATCGCATGAAATAATATCTTGGCCATCTCATCAAGTAAGATAACATGCAGTGTCATGTAATGTATGTGAGCAGATGATCTTTGATGCTCTTGAGTCTTGTGATCCTTTCTTCCCATCGCATGGTCTGATCCAAACCTTGTTTCTTTTTGTATGCGAGCAGATGATCTTTGATGCATGAAACCTTTTGGTCCTTTGAATCTTTATTAAATTGTAACAGGCTTGAAAGGTAATTAACAAGGGCAGCTACCCGGCCTACCCCAATGTCAGAGTGAACAAGAAAAGAAGATGAAGCTCTCTTACTATTACATGAGAAAGAATGTGAAATTATGGAGGAAACGGCCAGTTCTAAGCTCCTGCCTCAAACAAGATATCAAAAAAAGAAAGAGAGGAGAATAGAGAAAACATGAACAGCCTTCACAAAGCAATTTTCATGCACAAACTACAGCATACAGTGTTTACCCTTATGCAGAATTATGTTTTGTAAGATCAACTAGATGTGCAAATGTCCTGAAATCCCTGAGGATTCATATTCACATAATAATATTAGTTAGCAGCATACCACGTGGACTGATACACCTTAACCTTAACCAAGTCCTTTTCCACTCTAGGTGGACTCTGCTAGAGGAGAACTTCTGAGGGTCGCTCACTGCATAACTGTTCTCTTCCAATAATATTTACCTCAAAAATGATGTCATCTGATGCATCATTGCTGGAAAATTTTCACACAAAAGATCAAAATTTTATTTTGTATGTTGACAACAAATGTGATATTAGGTTGTGGTGTAGGATATCTTATCATAGGCATAGGTAGACTAGGTGGTTAATAATACAGTACGATCATTTTTGGCATTGTATACTGTGACTTTACCAGTACATTGGTATATCTATAAATCACCAGTTGCACTAACTGTTCTGTCACACTCAAGGGGTTCATTGCTTCTGTGGAACATCATATCTACTACTAGCTAACCTTGAGGTGTTAGTATACTTTGGGAGGGGCTTGACTGCTAGGTAGGCAATGTTTCCCAAGTTTGACACTCCCTCATGTAGTCTCCTCCTTGTGCAAGCCAATGCAAGGCGTAGGCCATGGGGTCAAGGGTCCTCGCCTTGGGGTTTTAGGCTGTCAGAGGTGTGACTAAGTATCATTTCCTGTGCAGTTCTCCCAAGTAGCAAATCAAAGAGTACTTGATACTTCCTAGAGTTTAGTTAAGAATTTGCTAGAAAGATGGGATTGCATCCATTGAAACTGTAAATTGTACTGACCAATTTTGTTCAAGTGTACCAAGTCCTGTATTGCATGCTACACCAATACAAGATAGTTTTACTTTATCACATGATTTGGTATGACACGTATTTTCTTTTGATTTTTAATTAGTAAAATCTTAAAAATGTATATGAACTAATAAGATTCGTATTGGTTCTTGGAATATCGGAACATTATCGGGTAAGCTAATGGAGGTGGTAGATACTATGATTCGGAGAAAGATTCATATTCTATGTTTACAAGAGACAAAATGGGTTGGAGAAAAAGCAAAGGAGATAGAGGATACAAGTTTTAAATTATGGTACTCAGGTAAAGAAAAGGCCCGAAACGGAGTTGGTATTATCATAAATAAAGATTTAAAGGAGAGTGTAGTAGACATACAACGATATGGTGACCGAATCATGACATTGAAATTAGTGTTAGGAGTAGAGGTTTTGAATATAGTTTGTGCTTACGCACCCCAAGTAGGACTAGAAGATAGTATAAAGACAGTTTTTTGGGAAGAGTTAGATAAGGTGTTTCAAAAGATTCCACAAAGGGAGATGATTTGTTTAGGAGGAGATTTAAATGGACATGTCGGTAAAGAGGCATTAGGATATCAAGGGATTCATGGAAACTTTGGTTATGGGGATATAAACGAGGAAGGTAGGGAGATTTTAAATTTTGCTATGTCATTTGATCTCTTTATAGTCAATACAATCTTCAAAAAACGAGATGAACATTTAATTACTTATAAGAGTGGCTTATCACAAACACAAATTGATTACTTTATTTGTAGAAAAAAAGATAGAGCGTGTTGTAAAGATTGTAAGGTAATTCCAGGAGAAAGCTTAACCACCCAACATCGACTTTTAGTTGTGGATTTACAAATAAAAAAATGGACAAAGAAGAAAAGAGTGCATCGAGCTATTCGGACTAAATGGTGGAACCTCAAAAGTGAGAAAGAAGATATATTTAAACAAAAAGTCCTTCAAGGAGATGTTTGGAATTATGTTGGCACACCCTCTGATATGTGGAACAATATGGCTATACATATTAGGAAAGTGGTGAAAGATGTGTTAGGGGTATCTAAGGGAGGTGTACCGGCACAAAAAAAGCTTGGTGGTGGAGTGAAGTAGTACAAAACAAAATCAAGGCAAAGAGGGCATGTTACAAATTACATTATGCTAAGAAAACTAGTGAAACTTTAGAAGCTTATAAGAAAGCAAAGAAGGAAGCAAAAAAGGCCGTTAGTGAAGCAAAAGCTAAGATTTGGGAGGACTTATATAAAAAACTCAACTCAAAAGAGGGTGAAAGAGACATTTTTAGGATAGCTAGGGCTAGAGATAAGAAAACTAAAGATCTTAATTATGTTAGATGCATAAAAGACGAGGATGAAAAAATTCTAGTGGCAAATGATGATATAAGAAATAGATGGAAAAACTATTTTTATAAACTTTTTAATGAAAATAAAGATGTTAGTATTAGTTTAGGAGATTTAGCCAAGTCAGAAAAGTATATAAACCACAATTTCTACCGACGTATTCAAAAGAATGAAGTCAAAGAGGCTCTTAAACATATGAAGAGTGGTAAATCGGTAGGACCAGATAATATTCCTATAGAAGTTTGGAAAATACTAGGAGAAATAGGAATCACTTGGCTCACAAGACTATTTAATGAAATATGGAAAAACCAAAAGATGCCCGAGGAATGGAGAGCAAGTACACTTATACCCGTATATAAGAACAAGGGAGACATTCAAAATTATGCGAATTATCGAGGTATCAAGTTAATGAGTCATACTATGAAATTATGGGAAAGAATTATTGAACGTAGGTTAAGACAAGTATCAAGTACAACAGAGAACCAATTTGGATTTATGCCAGGTAGATCTACTATTGAAGCGATTCACCTTTTGAGACGTCTTATGGAACATTTTAGAGCAAAAAAGAAAGACCTTCACATGATATTTATTGATCTAGAAAAAGCTTATGATAGGGTACCGAGGGAGGTTCTTTGGAGAACTTTGGAAAAAGAGGTATCCCATTGACATATATTAACCTTATAAGAGACATGTATGATGGTGCAAAAACATGTGTAAGGACTCATGAAGGAACGACAGACTTCTTTGAAGTTAATATTGGGTTACATCAAGGATCAACTTTAAGTCCATACTTATTTATAATGGTGATGGATGAGTTAACAAAACATATTCAAGATGAAGTACCTTGGTGTATGTTATTTGCAGATGACATTGTATTAGTGGAGGAGTCTAAGGAAAAAGTTAATAGAAAATTGGAACTATGGAGAGAAACATTAGAAAACAAAGGCCTCCGACTTAGTAGAACAAAGACAGAATATATGGAATGTAAGTTTGATCATTTGGCTACTTCAGAGGACATAGAAATTAAAATTGGCACACATTACATTCCCCAAAAGGAAAGTTTTAAATACCTAGGGTCAATTTTTCAAAGTGATGGAAGAATTGATGGAGATGTTACACATAGAATTAATGCTGGTTGGTTAAAATGGAGAGGAGCATCAGGTATTCTTTGTGATAAGAAGATACCATTAAAATTAAAAGGTAAATATTATAGAGCAGCAGTTAGGCCTGCCATGTTTTATGGTTCTGAGTGTGGCAGTTAATCATCAACATGTACAAAAGATGTCTATGACAGAAATAAAGATGTTGAGATGGATGAGTGGTTATACAAGAAAAGACCGTATACATAATGAGGTTATTAGAAACAAATTAGGAGTGGCACCAATAGAGGATAAAATGAGAACATCGTTTAAGATGGTTTGGACATATAGAAAGAAGATCAAAAGAAGAACCTGTAAGAAGGTTAGAAAACCTAAATTTGGAAAGTATTAAAAGAGGTAGAGGACGACCACAAAAGTGTTTGAAAGAAACAATAAAGAATGATCTAGCTTATTGGGAGTTAACTGCTAACATGGCACACGATAGAGATCTGTGGAAACAAAGAATCCATGTAGCCGACCCCGTCTAGTATGGGAAAAGGCTTAGTTGTTGTTGTTGTTGTTTGTTGTTAAAAATGTATATGAACCATGAAAATCTAATAAATAGCAAAAGAATCAAGTAAATATGCACCATGGTGCAATACAACTGAATTTTTCGTCTTCAACAACAAAACAACAACAACAACAACTAAGCCTTTTCCCATACTAGACGGGGTCGGCTACATGAATTCTTTGTTTCCACAGATCCCTATCATGTGCCATGTTAGCAGTTAACTCCCAATAAGCTAGATCATTCTTTATTGTTTCTTTCCAACACTTTGTGGTCATCCTCTACCTCTTTTAATACTTTCCAAATTTAGTTTTTCTAACCTTCTTATAGGTTCTTCTTTTGATCTTCTTTCTATATGTCCAAACCATCTTAAACGACGTTCTCTCATTTTATCCTCTATTGGTGCCACTCCTAATTTGTTTCTAATAACCTCATTATGTATACGGTCTTTTCTTGTATGACCACTCATCCATCTCAACATCTTCATTTCTGTCACA
The DNA here is from genome assembly GCA_036023115.1 of Brasenia schreberi. Taxonomy (NCBI): domain Eukaryota; kingdom Viridiplantae; phylum Streptophyta; class Magnoliopsida; order Nymphaeales; family Cabombaceae; genus Brasenia; species Brasenia schreberi. The sequence goes on along the minus strand of JAYKKT010000061.1, from coordinate 6,612,358 downwards.
GACATCTTTTGTATATGTTGATGATTAACTGCCCAACACTCAGAACCATAAAACATAGTAGGCCTAATTGCTGCTCTATAATATTTATCTTTCAATTTTAATGGTATCTTCTTATCGCAAAGAATACCTGATGCTCCTCTCCATTTTAACCAACCAGCATTAATTCTATGTGTAACATCTCCATCAATTCTTCCATCACTCTGAAAAATTGACCCTAGGTATTTAAAACTTTCCTTTTGGGGAATGCAATGTGTGCCAATTTTAATTTCTATGTCCTCTGAAGTAACCAAATGATCAAACTTACATTCCATATATTCTGTCTTTGTTCTACTAAGTCGGAGGCCTTTGCTTTCTAATGTTTCTCTCCATAGTTCCAATTTTCTATTAACTTTTTCCTTAGACTCCTCTACAAAACCATACAACATGCATGTTCTATATATGTATATACATATATATATATATATATGTATATACATATATATATATATATATACATATATATATATACATATATATATATATATATATATATATATATATATATATATATATTACCAGCTTTTAATAAAGAAGAAACGTAACCAGTTGTCCTCTCAAAAGAAACTACAGTAAACATAATTAGCTAATAACTATATAAATTGTGATGTTTTAGAAATGAAAAACATAATAGCATTTTAGCCAAAAAATAGCTTCACATGCATCTGCTGCATCATCTCTTAGAGTCAACCCTTTCTCTTTATTATTCTACTCCTTGTTCTCCTCTTGCTCATACTTCCTCTTGTGCTCCTACTCCTCATCGTACTCCACCTTTGGTCATAATCATAAACATATCTGTTGACATTCTTCTTGCTGACATATCTCCCAGTTCAATTATGTCAACTTTGATTTGTGGTAGTACAATGGGACAAGCTCACGCATTCATGTTCATCCTAACAAGATGATGCTTCACACGTCTGACTACCATTTATGGAAAATCAGAGAAGTCGCAGACCATAACTCACTAATCTCCCTTCCAAACATGGCCATAGTGGTTCTCCATTGGCACATCACTAAGAACATGATCTGGAATGGCCAGTAATGAAAGTGAGCAAGTCTAGATTTAATGATCTATGGAGAAAAATAGACCTGGGAAAGGTGAGAGAGCTCCGAGTTCACAAAATCTCCAACCTTTCCCAGATTTTATGTTAGAACAACTGAAAACACGATTGCAAAGGGTTTGAAAACCTGACAGGTGCACTGCCAGCACAAATTTGACAAAATCCCCAAATTTTATTCTGATTTTATATAGAAATCAAGTAAAAATGGGTCTGTTGAAGACTTGGGAAAGAAAGAGGCTGAAGAGTAGCCTTAGAAAGTGGCTTGAGCAGGTTTCAATCTCTCCCAATCGCTAGATTTCAGCAACTAGACTTTTCAAAAAATTAAGGTCGACTTGTACAGCATGGGCCAATATCATACGATATGCTGCTGTAGCTCACTGTATCATTCAATATCATCTGATACAGACCATTAGTTGCCATTTGTGATTCAGGTACTGATATACGAAAAGTCCATGTCCTATGATATGGTAGGATTTATATCATTGGCATTGATATCTATTTTTTAATGTTTTGCATTGCCATATATTCGTGGCTGAAGCTTTTCTTTCGGACCTTTATGTTTTGATTCAGGTCTCACTGAATCTTTGTTTTCTGCTCATAAAGATGAGTATCTTGAATATGAGCAGGCTGCTTTAAGACAACTATATCAAGCAAAGGTATATTGGACCTTTTTATGGTTTCTCAAGGAAAGTCTTTGAATTTATGATTGCGTGATTAGTTTGTGACCTTCAGTTTTTCCCTTTTGATTTAGATGGAAGAACTACGCGTTGGCATGCAGCAGCAGTCTGAATCAAGCAATGCTTCCCAGTCACGATCAAAAGCAGCAGCTGTGCCACCTTCTCAGCAGCATATCTCTGTTACTGTTGTGGCAGAGATGGTGCAATGGAACGAGGAAGCAATCAGTAGATGCACATTGTTTTCTTCTCAGGTGAAAACATGCTTGTTTAGTCCCTTATCTTTCTGCCTCGGATGATACTGTAATGAGTAATGTACAAGCATGTGTTAAGCCTTCCACAAGTAGTTTATCCGGATTGGTTGTGCATAGTGTTAATTATGGTGATTCATGACAAGGCGGAAATCTTGACAATGTTTAAATTTAAAGATGCACTTTGGTTCACTACTTTATTTGAGAAACGCATTCAAATGCATCTGTATGTATATAATTTTCATGAAAGAACAGTACAGACATGGTTATGGAGTTCAGAAACACGAAGTATAGAAATTACATAACAAGGATCGATTATATGAAATATATAACTGAAATGTAATTGCAAATGTGAATATGTATCTCTAAACTCCTGTTTGGTGGATGGAAGATCTAATATTTCATCTAGTGACTACAAAACTATTTGATGTTTATGATTCATGTGAAATGTGTTCCTCGGTAATGAAATAAAATACTATTCGAGATTCTAAATGTTTAACCACATAATATATGTTTGACTGCAAAGTTTAAAAATGCAAAGCATGTAAATACAGATTCCTGTTTCGCACCATGGAAATTTGACAGCTTAAGCTGTTCTTTTGTAGTTGTGCATATCCCATATTCATTTGTGACGTGTAAACTATTTACAGTTGGCAACAATGGACCATGGATATGTTAATTACAACATTCAGAGCACCAAATTGGGCACTTGTTGGAAATCAAAGATATCTGCAGTCACGTATGAAGAATGTCTTAGTATTAGGCCTTTTCCCTGTTTCACTTTTGTTGAACTTGTTTTGTTTGTGAGCTGTTAGATCTGTAAACGCTAGCAAAGTGAGTCATAAAGGGACTGTTGTGGCTCATGTCACAAGTCTTGTGCTTATAAGCATACAACACTCACAAGTTGGACACGAGTTTACTAAGTTTTTGGAGTATAGGACATGATGGCAAACCTTATTCAAGTAATTTACATCTTAAACGATGCTTTTTATTCACAAAACCTGTTATTCTAGTAAGAAATGTCAATTTTATTTAGTTAAAATTAAAAGTTGCATTTAAAACAAGTCTGAAGAGGTATATCCTACACATACACGTCTCATCCAGGATGAACAACCAAGCTGTCATGCTGTCACATGTCTATTAGGCTCCTTTTTCTAAATACTAAAGCCCTTTGGCTCTCATTTTATCCCAACATTAACCTTTTCCCAAATTTATACATAAGCCTGTTCCTACAGGTAATCATTGCCATGATCATACCTAAGAAACCATGTCTTTTTCTTTGTTTTGAATGGACATGACACTTACAATGTTCTTGGTATTATGCAAGTGTTGAAATTCAGAGTAGTATCACAGAAGATTAAAACACAAAATACCCCTAGTACCGAAAATTACCAAAATGCCCCTAAAGTTTTGGGCGAGTACAATAATACCTAAAAACATAAAACTAATACAAGGAACACTAGATAAGCATATTCTTCAACACCCCCCTTAAGTTGAGAGTGAGATATTTCAAACTCCAAACTTGCCAAAAAACTTCATATATGTTTGCAACGTTCTTCATTTTTCTTCATCACTGATATGATCTTCAACAACTTCTTTGGCTGAAAAATATCTTAGCCTTCCTGGCTTATCATCACAAGCAACATCTCTGGCTGCACTATCAACTCATCCTTCTTGACTGTAACAACAACAAAGCAGTCATCCTGGCTGTCACAACAACAAAGCAGCCATCATGGCTATTACATCAACAAAGCAGCCATCCTGGCTGTCACAACATCAAAGCAGCCATCCTGGCTATCACAACAATAAAGCATTCATCCTAGCTATCACATCAACAAAGCAGTCATCCTGGCTGTCACAACATCAAAGCAGCCATCCTGGCTGTCACAACAATAAAGCAGCCATCCTGGCTGTCACAACCATAAAGCAACTATCCTGGTTGTCTCATCAATCAAAGCAGTCTTCCTAGCTGTCACAACATCAAAGCAACCTTCTTAGTTGTCAAAACAACAAAGTAGCCTTTTTGGCTGTCACAACAACAAAGCAGTCCTCATGACTGCAAACTTACACAAGAATTTTCCAGTTTTCTTAAATCTTTCCTCAAACACTTGATATTCATGTTCATCATCTCCTTTTTTAGCATTTCATTGAACACTTCATTTGCATGTAAACTTTTCTCTTGAATATTTCATCAAACACCTCATATGCATTATTCATCTGCCCATACGCTTTTCAACACAAGCTTTTCTTCTCCATCATTGGTCTGCAAATCAAGCAAGCATCTTTCACATCATACTATAGTAGTAGCAAGACTCTCAATATCAACGTCATCTCTGCAGCAGCATCTCCAATGATACATTTGCATGCCTATCAAACTTGCTATTGAGCAGGCCAGTAAGAATCGGCAACACACAAGCACAAATGTCCAATGTTACAATCACAAATTTCTCAACTATTACACTCATCTCATCAGCTTGCATCTACACAATGATTAGACATCTTTTCCATAATCAAGATGGCACCCTTCATGTCATTCCTCTCCCAGAAGCGTCATATTACCTGTAACTTTGTAAGACGAGATTGAATATGATCTTTTAAACCACTGTCATCAACAATTCCAGCAATAAATGCCCCTTTTCCTCTAAGATCAATAGATAAGATGGCTGTGGCAGAACTTTCATTTACACCAGACATTGCCTTTGTCACAACTCTATTATGTTTCCAAGTATTATGCACATAGATTCGATCCAGTGGGGAAATTGATGATAATGATGACCTTGAAATTCCAGCATTCACTAAATTGACAAGTTCTAGTCAAAAGCTAAAAGTCGTGCTCTTTTGTTATATGTTATCATCATAAAGCATGCTAAAAAAAAACTTGTTTTAGGCCTCTCAACTACCAGCATAGGACACTTGGCATGCTTAAGACAGTATTATCCAATATCACTTGTTGAGAAAAAACTTTTTGAACCATCCACTACTGTGATCCCCAACGACAAGAAGGTCCACGTCCAGTTTCTTAGCTGTATTGCATATCACGATCTTTGAAATTTTGGCCTTGGACTCTCCACCCAAACCAACTTTTTACAGCAAAAACGCAAATTGCAGGATATGGAGGCTCTATTATCAATGACACAGAATCTCTACCAAATACAGTTATTATTTCGACTTCCTTGGGAATACAAAATGCAACCGCCATATGCCATAACTCCAGCCCATAGGCAATTAATGCAGCCACCGAATCCTCTTTACAGTATTAAATTTTTTGCCCACAACAGTAACATCTGTCTTGCATACCGTGCTCCCTCATTAAGTACCATCTTTAATATATTTGGGTCTTTCCAAGGACCTTTGTCAGGTTTCATGCAGCCACCTTCATCGAGACATGTACAAGTGCCTAAAAAATCCTGCCAGTTCAATCTCTCATGCTAATCAAGCCTTCCACAGTTTCTTGAATGATCTGCAAAATTGGTTAAGTACTTGACTGTCCATAATACATGTACTTTCCAATACAACAGTGGACATGGGAATACTAAGAACATCACGAGCCATTGGAGCAACTTAAGGATATCTATATTCATTTACCTTCCAATATGCTAACACATGTAAATCAACCTTTTCTATCTATCTTTGGTTCCTCCAAATAAAGGTCAAGTTGAGATTTTCAGAAAGGGCATCCAAACTTTCAAATTAATCTAATTCCTTCGATATCATCTTCAACATTATCAATGCCTTCCAACTCTTTCACTCTTTTCTCAAGCTCTTTCACGTACTCAATTGCATCTCCAAGGAGTGATGCCCTGTCAAGATACCAAAACTTACTAATTGAAGGCACAACTGATCTTAAGGCAGTAAATCTTTCATCCATTTTTTTTTCTTACTCTTTGCTCCGATAGAACGTGACTGCTGCTAGCACCATTGTGTTTGAATAAATCGTCAACCTCACCAACTTTCCCTTGAGCGTTACAGTCTTTTTGGTGCATCGTAGCAACTTCAAACAAAACCTTCTTCATTAACTTCTGTGGTGTGTCGACGAGCTGCATATGGTAGTTTACACATTTCCTCCATCTGGAGAAGCCAAAATCATTACAACCATTGGACAAGAAAGGGTTGAGAAAGACACCATTTGAATCATTGCAAAATAGCTTTGGTCTTTGCAAAGGAAGCATCACCAATTCCTTCAGTGTATCTTTAACATTTTCCAGGGCACCGATGTCATCAAATGGGACACCAATATCAGACGGAGGAATAACATCAGCTAACAGCCTCTTTTCGAAGTCATTCTCAGTGACAACATCCTTGAGTGATTTCTTTGAGCTTTTAGTCTCACTTTGAAAAACTTATAAAATACTGATTCCATATAGAATGCTCTCATTAGATAAGACAAGTTTGCCATCTTTAATAGAAGCTTCACTGTTTTGCATAAGGTGATGACTCAAAGCCCAGCCAACAACTTTCTCTATGCTTTCATTTGCAAGTGTATGATCCTTTATACATAATGAATCAAGTTCATCACAATCCATCATATTGCGATTTAGAAAAACACAATATCTTGCTGAAAAATCACAGAATGTCCTTTCCTTACCGACATTATTGCTGCCTCATTTACAAGATTTCAAATATTAGCACCAGAATAACCAACAGTCCGAAACACAAGCTTTTCAAAGTCTGTATCCAGAAAAAAATCTGCACCAAACAAGTTACTGCACAGTTGCACAAATTGTGCGAGATCTTGCAAATGATTTCTTCCCTTTTCAACGACTCTTGCAGGCCACGATTTTCATCATGTATTGCTCTGATACTATGTTGAAATTCAGAGTAGTATCGCAGAAGATTAAAACACAAAATATGATTAATATTAAGGAGAAAACACGAGATATTGAAAGAAAGGGGCGGACCTCTAATGGAGGCCGCCCCCTCTTTCTCTCTCTTTCTTACACACTGCTTCAAGGTCTAATACAATCTACCAGCTCTTATATAAAGAGCTGTAAAACGGAATTTGACCAAAATGACCAAAATACCCCTAGTACCGAAAATTACCAAAATGCCCCTAAAGTTTCGGGCAAGTACAATAATACCTAAAAACATAAAACTAACACAAGGAACACTAGATAAGCATATTCTTCAACAGCAAGTCTATTCCTGCTACAAATAAAAGTAATGTTTTTTGTCATGATATTCTTGGTTCATTTGTGATTTTTCATGAAATATCTTTTATCTTCTTATCTCCTAAGAAACTATGAAGATCACATTGGAATACGCAGGGACAGTTAAACATCACCACGATAAAGCATGTAGCTAAATTTCCAAGATTGTTCTTGTTTTCAGTTAAAAGTTATACTATTTCTCATCCAACAAAAGATCTCATTCTGTGTTGCCTGCTTGCAGAAAACTAATGTCTATAATCAATTTGTATGGTGCTTCTTCGTGATATGTTGTTTCTCATTGAGAATTTACAAAGTCTTTGCCTGAAACCATTTACTTCAATGTTATTTAATATTCAGTTGCTGGGATGTAGAAATCATGCATTCATTCAGTTACTGAAATTTGGATATCACAAACTTTAGATTTGGTTATTGAGTTATGGTCATTCAATACAGTTACAATAGGTATTTCTCAGTCAAATGAATAATAACTATCATGGTCAATTGATGCTTTTGTCCCTTATGTACAGACATCTACCGTTGCAAACAATGTCAGGGCTACTTTCACTTGCTTGCTTGATCAAGTAAGTCAAAAGTCTCTCTCTCTCTCTCTGTCCTTCCCCCCTGCCCCCGGTAGCTGGAAGATGATTATTATTTTAATATTTGTAGGTAAGTCAATATACAACCGAAGGCCTGGAGAAGGCTAGAGAAGGTTTTAATGATGCCTCAGCTTTAAGGGACAAATTTATTATTGCAGTCGGCCGAAGGGTTACCACAGCTGCTTCTCATGTATGAGTTATCTCAAAGATGCTTTTGTTTCTTGTTTCTGTTGCTTCTTAATATATATGCACGAAGTTCAAAGAACTACTATCTCTCATGTAAATGCTCTAGAATAACATTGGATTTGCCTGAATTTCTGAGAAACCACTTCTTCCACCATCAGCAGCATGTTTTATGTCAGGCTGATGTTGCTTCCTTCTCTGTCTGTTCTTTAGTTGAATTTAAGTTTAGTCATTGGTTAATTTTCTCATTGCTCTTACTCATGTATATGATCCTGCAGAAGAGTAGATATACAGGAAGTACAAGGAAGCCACTTTCTGACCACCTTTTGATTGCAGTTTCTTGTTTTTTCCAACAAGTCATGCTGCTGAGTTTTTCTTATATATTTTTCACAGGCAGAGGCTGCTGCGGCTGCTGGTGAAAGCAGTATCAAAGGTTTTATGGTGGCTGTGCAGCGGGCAGCCAGCAATGCTGCTGTTGTTCAGCAAGTATGTGGACTTCTGATTATGCTATATATAGGATATACCAAGTTTACTGTTATTTTGAATTATTCTTTTCCTTTATGCTTCCGTGTTCTCTCTGCAGTATTTCACAAACACAATCTCTAGGCTTTTGCTACCTGTTGATGGTGCTCATGCTGCCTCTTGTGAAGAAATGGCCACAGCTATGTCTAGTGCAGAGAGTTCTGCAATGAAAGGTCTCCAGCAGTGCATTGACACCATTGTCACTGAGGTTTGCTTCTAGAATTCATAGTCTTTCTTCATATTCATGATGAACACTGGATAAAGTGCATAGCCACATGACTGATCCATTCAGCACCGTTCCAATTTACTTTTAGCAAGATTTGCGACATCTTAATGGATTTGAAACAAAAGAACGACATCATATAAAAGTTGGTTAGAGTTCTTTGATTATATATTCTGTTGGGTGTGATACATCCATTTGGTTGTAAATAATACAACAACAACAACAACTAAGACTTTTCCCATACTAGACGGGGTCGGCTACATGGATTCTTTGATTCCACAGAGCTCTATCATGTGCCATGTTAGCAGTTAACTCACAATAAGCTAGATCATTTTTTATTGTTTCTTTCCAACACTTTTGTGGTCATCCTCTACCTTTTTTAATACTTTCCAAATTTAGTTTTTCATACCTTCTTACAGGTTCTTCTTTTGATCTTCTTTCTATATGTCCAAACCATCTTAAACTATATTCTCTCATTTTATCCTCTATTGGTGACACTCCTAATTTGTTTCTAATAACCTCATTATGTATACGGTCTTTTCTTGTATGACCACTCATCCATCTCAACATCTTCATTTCTATCACGGACATCTTTTGTACATGTTGATAATTAACTGCCCAACACTCAAAACCATAAAACATGGCATGTCTAATTATTGCTCTATAATATTTACCTTTTAACTTTAATGGTATCTTCTTATCACAAAGAATACCTTATGCTCCTCTCCATTTTAACCAACCAACATTAATTCTATGCGTAACATCTCTATAAATTCTTCCATCACTTTGAAAAATTGACCCTAGGTATTTAAAACTTTCCTTTTGGGGGATGCAATGCGTGTCAATTTTAATTTCTATGTCCTTTGAAGTAACAAAATGATGAAACTTACATTCCATATATACTGTCTTTGTTCTACTAAGTCGGAGGCCTTTGCTTTCTAATGTTTCTCTCCATAGTTCTAATTTTTTGTTAACTTTTTCCTTAGACTCCTCCACTAACACAATGTCATCTGCAAATAACATACACCAAGGTACTGTTGGAAATGTGGTTGCACAACATAAAAGAAAAAAATCATACACAATGAAGGGAAATGTGGAGATTGGAGGAGGGGGCGGACCTCCAATGGAGGAAAATGGAGGCCGCCCCTCTTTCTCTTTCTTTCTTAATCTCAGCAACCTTAAATCCTAATACAACCTATCAGCCCTTATATAAGGAGCTGTAAAACATAAAATGACCAAAATACTCCTAGTACAGAAAATTATCAAAATGCCCTTACAACTTCGGACAATTACAATAATACCTAAAACATAAAATTTACTGTCCTAAGACATCAAATGTACTAAAACTTACTCTAAACTCATATTCTTCAACACCCCCCTCAAGTTGGGAGTGAGATACTATGAACTCCAAACTTGCAAAAGAATTGGTTCTTTCTTTATCACACGTGCACGAGCGATCTCTTCGAGGCTTCTGTAAAACAACTTGAACAATCAAGAACACATGAGTAGCACACGACCCTTCTATGGGTGTCGGTTGCTCCCTCTCTCTTCTTCTTCTCCATAAAGTGATTCGGCAGCTACACTTAAAAGTCATGTTTCTTCTACTCTTGAAAAAGCTTATCTTTTGTGATAGGAGATACTACTCCACCATACACACTTTACATGGCTTTTCCTGTGCCCCTTCATATGATGACTGCAGCCGGTGTCTTGGTTAGGTGCCCTCTCTCTACCACTCAAATAGCAGAATACAGACATCTGGTTATACTAGTCGGTCTGCGCCCCTTCACATGGTGACTACAGCCGCTTTTCCAGCCCTCCTGGCTGTTTACTTTAGCAACTCAAGGTTTTAACTTTTATGCTTCTTGGTGATACTGCCACATTCTATATCAACAAATTCCTCTAGCCTCTTCTATGATTTGATTTGTCATGCATGTGTAGTGAGAAACACTGATTTTCTGCATTCCGTCAACAACTCTAAACTCACATTCAACACTTTTTCAATGAAGGCCATCATCACATGCTACTTTATATCTTCTCTAACCTTTTTCTGAACTTTCAACCCTCTTGAACATTTCATCAAACACTTGATGTGCAATGTTCATGTTAATCATCTTTTAGCATTTCATCGAACTCTTCACGTAAAACATCTCTTCTTCAGCATTTCTCTTGGGCATTTCATCGAACACTTGATGTGCAGGTGAATATTTTTCTTGGACATTTCATCGAACACTTGTCCTGCAGAGTTGAAGTTTCTGTGAAACATTTCATCAACCAGTTGATGTGCATCATTCTTCACTTGAGCATTTCAGACACCATTGACCCATTTCAAACATATTCGGCATGATCTTGTCCGTATCATATTGTGTAAACAGTCAGTCTTATCTCCAGTGAATTTTCCCTATCTTCAGAAGGAATACTAGGTCTCCTCGCATTGAATCGTTGACACAACAGATTATTGATTCCAAGAAACTGATCCACTACAGGGGTCCATATGTCAACAGGGAGGACAACACGACTCCCATCACGGCTAAAAACACTAGCACACCATTCTTTCAGCGTAGTAACAAATGCTAAGGCAGTTCGAGCACCAGAATCTAAACGCATACCCTGGTCCTATGCATTTTGCCAAACATATGAAATGCCTCGATGACCTGATCTGTCAATGCCAGCCCAGTCATCAACGCAGTGCATGATACCTCATTTGGTTGAGTCATCCCATCAAATATTCTGTATGCATCAACCAAAAAACCCGCATTTTGCATACATACAAAGAAGTGCATTCTTAACGTACAAATTTGAATCAAAGCCAGCTCTAACAATCTAACTGTGGCACTGTCTTCCCATGTGAAAATCTCGAAGTTTTCCAGCTGCACTAAGAACACTAGCAAGAGTAAAATGACTGGGTCTAAATTCTTCCCTGTTCATCTCTTGATAAAGTATGAGCCCTATATCAACATAGTCACCTTGAACAAACCCACTAATTATAGTGTTCCAAGAAACTACATTTAGCAAATAATTGGTGTGCATCGTCAATAAATCCATGTTTCACACGTGCACTGATGATGGCATTCCAGGAATACACATTTCTTTGCGGAATCTTCTCAAACACTTTGTGGGCATTTCGCACATCATTAGATTTTGCAAAGAACTCTATGAGTTTGTTGCATAAGAATGTGTCATGAAATAAGCTTAGCCTAAACCTTTGTTGATTCTTGTGGGGATGCTATTAGATGACATGATGACAATTGGAATTTCCTTTAGGGTTGAGGATTCCTTGACTCTCTTTAGCATATCGTATCCAGTCATGCCAGGCATTTGATAATCTGTTATTATCAGATTTATCGTGGAACCCTTAGCGTCCTGTCTCAGGTACTCCAACGCTTTTGCTCCACTCTCGACTGTAGTTACCTTATACAAAGAACTCTTGAGCAGATTCTCCATGAATTTTTGGTCGATGAGACTGTCATCAACAGCCAAAACGTGAGGCAACTCCTCATCACACAACCCCCTTACAGACGTACTTGAAGAACAAGCCATACTCTTCATTCTTTCCTACTACCAACAAAACAACAACCACACTTATCCTTGAGCCACAGCTAATTGTCATCCCACAACTCCTATTGCTCCCAACGATTGAAATAGGCTCTGATACCATGTTAGAAACGTGGTTGCATAGCATAAAAGAAAAAAATCATACACAATGAAGGGAAATATGGAGAACGGAGGAGGGAGCAAACCTCCAATGGAGCCCCCCCCTCTTTCTCTCTCTTTCTTAATCTCATCAACCTTAAACCCTAATACAACCTATCAGCCCTTATATAAGGAGCTATAAAACATAAAATGACAAAAATACCCCTAGTATAGAAAATTACTAAAATGCCCTTACAACTTTGGACAATTACAATAATACCTAAAACATAAAATTTACTGTCCTAAGACATTAAATGTACTAAAACTGACTCTAAACTCATATTCTTCAATAGGTACTTCATCTTGAATATGTTTTGTTAACTCATCAATCACCATTATAAATAAGTATGGACTTAAAGTTGATCCTTGATGTTACCCAATATTAACTTCAAAGAAGTCTGTCATTCCTTCATGAATCCTCACACGTGTTTTTGCACCATCATGCATGTCTCTTATAAGGTTAATGTATGTCAATGGGATACCTCTTTTTTCTAAGGTTCTCTAAAGAACCTCCTTCGGTACCTATTGGAAGCTTTTTCTAGATCAATAAATATCATGTGAAGGTCTTTCTTTTTTGTTCTAAAATGTTTCATAAGACGTCTCAAAAGATGAATCGCTTCAACAGTAGATCTGCCTGGCATGAATCCAAATTGGTTTTCTGTTGTACTTAATACTTGTCTTAACCTACGTTCGATAATTCTTTCCCAAAATTTCATAATATGTCTCATTAACTTGATACCTCGATAATTCACACAATTTTGAATCTCCCTTGTTCTTATATATGGGTATAAGTGTACTCGCTCTACATTCCTCGGGCTTCTTTTGGTTTCTCCATATTTCATTAAATAGTTTTGTGAGCCAAGTGATTCCTATTTTTCGTAGTATTTTCCAAACTTCTATAGGAATATTGTATGATCCTACCGATTTACCACCCTTCATATGTTTAAGAGCCTCTTTGACTTCATTCTTTTGAATATGTTGGTAGAAATTGTGGTTTATATACTTTTTTTATTTGGCTAACTCTCCTAAGCTAATACTAACATCTTTACTTTCATTAAAAAGCTTATAAAAATAGTTTTTCCATCTATTTCTTATATCATCATTTGCCACTAGAATTTTTTCATCCTCATCTTTGATGCATCTAACATAATTAAGATCTTTAGTTTTCTTATCTCTATCCCTAATTATCCTAAAAATATCTCTTTCACCCTCTTTTGAGTTGAGTTTTTTATATAAATCCTTCCAAATTTTAGCTTTTGCTTCACAAACGGCCTTTTCCACTTCCTTCTTTGCTTTTCTTATAAGCCTCTAAAGTTTCACTAATTTTTAATATGCCCTCTTTGCTTTGATTTTATTTTGCACTACTTCACTCCACCACAAAGCTTCTTTTTGTGCCGGTACACCTCCCTTAGATACACCTAACAAATCTTTCGCCACTTTCCTAATATGTATAGCCATATTGTTCTACATATCACAAGGTGTAATAACATAATTCCAAACATCTCCTTGAAAGACTTTTTGTTTAAATATATCTTCTTTCTCGCTTTTGAGGTTCCACCATTTAGTCCGAATAGCTCGATGCACTCTTTTCTTCTTTGTCCATTTTTTTATTTGTAAATCCATAACTAAAAGTCGATGTTGGGTGGTTAAGCTTTCTCCTGGAATTACCTTGCAATCTTTAAACACGCTTATCTTTTTTTCTACAAATAAAGTAATCAATTTATGTTTGTGATAAGCCACTCTTATAAGTAATTAAATGTTCATCTCATTTTTTGAAGATTGTATTGACTATAAAGAGATCAAATGTCATAGCAAAATGTAAAATCTCCCTACCTTCCCCATTTATATCCTCAAAACCAAAGTTTCCATGAATACCTTGATATCCTAATGCCTCTTTACCAACATGTCCATTTAAGTTTCCTCCTAAACAAATCATCTTCCTTTGTGGAATCCTTTGAATCACCTTATCTAACTCTTCTCAAAAAGTTGTCTTTATACTATCTTCTAGTACTACTTGGGGTGCGTAACCACAAACTATATTTAAATCTTTACTCCTAACACTAATTTCAATGTTATGATTTGGTCACCATATCGTTGTATGTCTACTACACTATCATTTAAATCTTTATTTATGATAATACCAACTCCGTTTCGAGCCTTTTCCTTACCTTAGTACCATAATTTAAAACCTATATCCTCTATCTCCTTTACTTTTTCTCTAACCCACTTTGTCTCTTGTAAACATAAAATATGAACCTTTCTCTGAATCATAGTATCTACCACCTCCATTAGCTTACTGAATAATGTTCCGATATTTCAAGAACAAATACAAATCTTATTATCTAGGACTAGCTTTCTTACCCCCCACATCCGTTCATATTGAAAATGCGAAGACCCTCTTTGTTCACTATATTCGGGCGGTAATGTTGCGGGACTAACTTCTTTACCCATACACGTCGATGATGTGGGAACCCTCTCTGTAATTGATTCACTATATTCGTGCGAAAATATAGTGACCCTTGCTTACTTATCACTGCATTCAGCTCTACAGCGCGTCGCTAGGCGGGGACACCCCAAAGCAATGCTCATAATTTGTGTAATCTATGGTATAAAAATCCGACAAAGTTTTACGTTGGCTGTCGGAAGCCTAACACAACCCTCCTCCTTTATCAGGGCTTGGGACCGGCAATGCAAGGGTGATCCCTTCCATGGGCGGAGTTTTTGGTTGTAAATAATATAAAAAAGAAAAGTCTAAGGATTTAAGTATCTTATCCTGCCAACTTCTGAGTACCGAAAAAGAGATAGTACCCTTGGCAAATTTCATTGTTCTTTTTAAGATTCAAAACAAAAATTTAGTGGGGAAGAACACACTGACGCAACATATGTTCTACCTACATGAGTATGATGTATTTTAGGTAAATGATCAAGAGATACTATAGCGCTTAAATGACCTTGAAGGACTTGAACATTTTCTTAGATACATAATAAAGCAACTAAGTTACAATTACACCTGGGGTTGCACAGTCAGCAGGACATGAGTGTGATTTTCCAGTGAAAGCTTTGGATCATCCAAAATCAAGATTGACGTGAGGTCATGTTCAGATTGAACATAAGTCACCTCAGAATGCTTAACTCAAGCTCTCCCATAAAATTATAAATAGACAATCAAAGTCCAAGTCTATTCTTGAGTCTGAGCATGATCTCCATCTCAAACTTAGTTCGACTTTGAGTATTGGGAAAGTAACTGAGAAAATTATAAAGTTATAGATTTAGCCAGATGAGCATAGGGAACTCGACGAATCTTTGATCGATCTGTTTAACTTGTTTTATATACAATTCTAGCTGGTGATTTAACAAGCGCTGTTATAGTGTAGGGTGGACTTGTTGAGTAGTTAACTCTGGCCAAACATGTTACAGCTAATTAAATTACTGACTTTGAGCTGTGCTTAAGTGATTTGAACATGAACATAGCTGAAGCTACTGGCTCAAAAAAATGTATCCCTATTCTTGTGATGCAAAATGGACTTGACTTGCAAAAGAAGACATGAGTCTCCTGGCTAAGCACTCAGTAATATTAGCTCCAGTGGATGTCACAAATTTGAGTCCAGTGTGCATCTGATGGTGGTCTGTGTAAACGTAGCTTGCCAATAAACAAGGGGGAAAGGATTTGAGTTATGGTGCCTTCTCTCTCATTATTGTTTTGTATCATGCTCTTTTTTCTTTCTTGATTTTATGAGTGATGCAATGTATTGCAACCTATAAGCTTGAAATTTCGTGCAGGTTGATCGACTTCTTGCTAATGAACAGAAAATATCAGATTATCGGACTCCTGATGATGGGAATGCTCCTGATCATCGGCCTACTAATGCCTGTATAAGGTACACTATTTTTTATTCAGAGTTTGTGAAACTCAATGGGAGAAATGAAGGTGTGGATGTCTATGTGTGGCTAGGAAAGCCAAGATCCATAATGAGGTTATTACAGAATAAGATAGTGTGGCACCAATAAAATATAAATAAGATGTGTGTCTAAGGTTATTGAACATTTGAAGGGGCAGCCACTTTCAGCTCCGGTGAGTTGAAAGAAATTTGATGTTGAACACTTCAAAGGGTTTGGAGGAAGGCCTCGGAAGTGTTGGAATATAACATCATCTTACCTTTTTGGAGTTAAATACTGACATGACACGTGATCAAGCATAATTACTATAAAGAATCAAGCTGACACCACTTACTGTGGGATAAGGCTTGGTGTTGGTCTTGGCATTTCGGCTTGGGTAGAATTTTGATACTTAAAATTAGCTTTTGTATCGCTGATTACTCTGACAATCCAGTTGCTTTGTTCTAGATGCAAGGATATGTAAAAGCAGCAAGCAAAGTGCCAAAAAGTAGTTGATCGCCTAACATTTATGAATGTGTTTTGCAGAGTTGTAGCATATCTCTCTCGTGTGCTTGACACTGCACATAGTGCACTAGAAGGGCTTAACAAGCAAGCTTTTCTCACAGATTTGGTATGCTCATTCAGTTTCTTTTTTACAATCTGGTCAGCTTTATTCTTTTTTTTTGGGAATTTTGAAGTTTTGAGTGGACCATTATGCAAGTTGCTTAGCGTGCTCTTCATAATCACAAACTGTAGTTGGCAAATTCTCAACTGCTCAACTTTCTATAACCCAGTCATAATTGTAGCACAGCTTAGCAATTTGCAAGTTTTTATCTTGTCTTCAAGTTGGCTGTCATACTGGAGGCAGTTTAGAATTGGAGTAGGATCATCTCTCTCGCTCTCTCTCTCTCTCTCTCTTGAAAATGAACAATTTTTGGATAAGACGCCATCCCTTGATGGTCTTACATGCTCCTCGATGTATTTGTTACACGGTATCAAACAGAGATAGCATGGTACACCCATTGTTATGAAGGTGATGGGTCTGAACCTATGATTGGGTATTTGACATAAACCGATAAAGGATCTTGTTTTTACCAAGCTTGTTTCACTGCAGGCACTAATTTTCCCTTTTCCTTTTTTGGTACTAAATGGATCAAATCCTATACTGTAAAATTGCTTGGAGACAACAACAACAACAACTAAGCCTTTTCCCATACTAGACGGGGTCGGCTACCGTAAAATAGCTTGGAGAACGGTTGTTAAATGATTTCGTATCCAATGATGTTTAATGCACTGTTCCTTTGTTCTCTTTCATTGTACAATGACTTTTCCTGTACTAAGTGGAGCGACTGGACCTTGGAAAATTGTAGGGAAACCGTTTATATAAAGGACTTCTTAATCATTGGCAAAAGTTTACTTTCAGTCCAAGGTGAGACTTTTTCTTTTCTTTTCTTGCAAGCTTAAAGTTTTCCTTTGATCTGGCAGGTGCTCTATATTAGTAAGGTTTTTTGACTAAGCATACTGGTTCATGGACCATGCTTGAATTACTGAAACATGAAATAAGCGCCACTCTTAGCAAGGAAACAATGGGACGTGGTTCGTCCTTTCCTTGGAGAGCTACTACATTTAAGAATCTGGCAACTTGTTTGCCTTCTCTCTTATGTTTGTCGAGATTGAAGACATTTCTTGATTTTCCTTTTACTGACCAGCTGCCAAGGGGTGTGTTATGTCCAGTATATCTCCTCTTAACCCCGAGTTGCCATGGCACCTCCGGTGTGGGGGTAGGAGTGGGTCTAGTCCCTGTGCTCCTTTAGCTTACTACCTCCAACCGATTTCAAATGTTGTATTGCATGTGTGGGCAGCATATTGTATCTTATACGTGATTTCCTTTTTTACCCTTTATTCTTGCCGCAATGTTTTCAGTGGTGGGCTGCGTTTAAAACGTGACATAATGGAATATGGAGAGTATGTCCGGAGCTTCAACGCTCCCGCTGTTGATGAAAATTTTGAGATGCTTGGAAAGTAAGTTATTGATGTTCTTTTTCATTTTACATCATGTTATAGTTAATTCATCTGTCAATACTTACTGAGTTAATTTTGATCACAGCATGGCCAATGCTCTTATTGTTGCTCCTGAAAGCATTGTCACTTTGTTTGAAGGAAGTCCAAATATTAGAGCTGACGCACTCAGGTATGAAATTACTGTAAACAACAATTGGGCCTTTTCCCATACTAGATGGGGTCGGGTACATGAATTCTTTGTTTCGATGTAGCTCAATCCTAGGCCATGTTAACGGTTAACTCAATAAGGCTAAAGATATGAAACTACTGTACTTTCTATAATTTTCTTTGATGGAGTTATTCTAGCGGGTGAGGATATGGAAGGTGAACACTTTAAAAGAGGGAGAGATATTGGCTTTATTGAGTTAGCTAATATAACACCAATCAAGCTCAATGGTGACTAAGAATCTAAATAGCCGACCTGAGTTTAGTTGGGAAAAGCTTGGCACTAGTGTGTGTCACAATATGAATTAAGAGGCTCAGCCATGGTGTTTTGCTTGTGATGGCAGGTTTGTGCAGTTACGTGAGGATTACAAAACTGCGAAGATTGCATCCAGGCTTGCTTCTTTATCAGTTACCTAGTAATGCAAGCTGTGTCACGTTGATTCCAAGTTTTCAAACCGGTTATACTTCTTGATGTTGAATTTGGCTTGACGCCGAGCTGGTTGGAGAGATGTCAATTGATTTATTTTCTTTTCTATTCTGATTTTGTTTGTGCTAATTCGCTTGTTCTGTTTCGTTCCTTCTTTGTAGATAGATATGATTTTGAGGACAATTCAATAAAAATTATCTCAGAACGATGAGCAGCATTTATGGATAATTCAATAAGTCATCTTGGAGTTCGTATTTATTTGAAAATCAGAACTAGTGCATGAATTTGTTGGTAAATTTTAGCAAAACCAATTAGGCTGGTTTGAATGTCATCTGTAGGAAAAGATCTGGTTCAGGTCCAGGCCTGATTATAATTTTACTTTAGATTTCTGTAAGAATATGGCATGCCCCAATATCTGTAGGAAAATAGTTATCTCATAACGATTTTGTTTACCTATACTCTCCTCTCTCTTTTTCCCAGAAACGAGATAAGTAAATTATCCAGATATTTTGGTTATTAAAATCTGAGCTTTTTTTTTTGTGTGTGAAATATGAAAATGTTCAAATAATGTGGAACTGCGCAGACACACAGGAACCACGAAAACCAAATTAATCCAACTCTCAATTTCATTTACCAATAACTAGGGTTTGCTCCCCATAAAACAAAAGGGGTTGCGATTTCGAGTTCCGGTTGTGTTTTGCGTCAAAAAATAGGTCATCGAATACGACTTGATTCTTTCGTGTTACTTTGCCTGGACTCTTCAGGTCCGTCCACCTGTCGTCGTGTGTTATATTCATATAACTTCACATTTCGGGTTATGTTATTTTATTTGTGTCAAAAGCGGATCAACCTGAGTAGGACTTCCTTTTTCTGGGTCACTGAGTTGGTAGGAACATATGATGATCTGGATGCTGTCTTCGCGTCAGGTTCATGTCTTGTATAGCTGGTCCTGTTAATAACTACGGGATGGACCGGATACATATTGTAGGCTTGTCGTGCGGCAAGAAATTGGCCAACATACATATGAAGGCCACGTTTCTTTTGGTCAAACTTTGGAAAGAGGCACCGATTTGGAATAGTTTCGAGTCCTTTCCAAATAGTGGAATTACTTTTGCTTCTTTGGTTCACACTAGACTTGCCTTGGCCTCTCTCTCTCTCTAGACTTGACTCGGAGAAAGAGAGAGAGAAGGGGAGAGCATCTTAGCTCCATAATACCTTACCTTTTGGTGCATGATTTTACACAAATATCTTCAGCATTTCATTTATGAGATCAATAATTGAGATTTGAATTATTTTATATTTTATACACTAATATAAAGTAAAATTATATTTTGAATTCAAATATGAACTTTTAATCTTAAAAATTGAACTATAAAATTATACACAAAATGTATTTAAAACTCCCCCTCTCTCTCTATATATATTAGAGAGAGAGAGAGAGAGAGAGAGAGAGAGAGAAAAGTCTTACATGCTTTTACTTTAGGTGTTTATCATATTCTTACAAATCTCAATTGTCCCATCCAGGGGATTTTAAGTACACTTCCACTTTGATTGTAATGGGACGTTTGGGATCTGTAGGATAGGCAAATGCAAGCATATAATACTCTCTCTCTTCATCTATATCTATATCACACTTACGCCCTAACTTCCTCTTTCCTCATCTCTACCCCATCTCTCTACCACCACCACTGGAGCACTGCCAGGGCATATGCCGCCACCACTAAGTGTCCTGATCAAATGAAATTAATACTGATCATTACAACAAAATAGCTTTTTCCTGGCCGTCCAACAGTGTCAGCAAAAACTTATGCATATGCATGACGCAGTCGAAGAAAATAGCGTAACTCGTTCTGCTCCAGTACAATGAGCTTCGGCCGGCTTTGATGTGCCCCGCTTGTGGCGACAGCACAGAGTTTTTGTGACGCTCAACTAAGTCACCGTCATGGTTAACCCAATTTGTTGTAGTGGATGTTGGACGAAGATAGAATATCATCAACAATTGGTTATATAAATATGCCCAGTGCATCAAGTTCAGGTAGTCATTCAAGTAATTGTTGCCTCAAGTGCATCAAGTATACTTGAAATATTCATCAATTGATCATAAATATTTTATCATTGACTCGAACTTGATGCACTGGGCATATTTTATCATCAATTGTTACATAAATATGCCCAGTGCATCAAGTTCGAGTCAATGATAAAATATTAGCTGTTGCTATGGAACACCCTTTAAATATTCATCATTTATCATCAAGATAAAACTGATAATTTTAGAATAAGTACTCTTAAACTCATCAAGATACGCAAACAGAAACCATTCAAAAGAGAAGAATGCATTGTTCTGTGGCGTATTCCTTAATATTCAACTCTGTATGTGTCTATAGATAGAAAATGGCAGGTCCAAAACGGAGCAGGCAATTAAAGGAGATCCTCCTGAATTTGCTTTTCACAAACAGCGGATCCGAAGTTCAATATTGGTCAGCTTGAACTTTTCTGAATCTTCAAAGGTTTGAGAGTTTTTCTTTTCTTTTGCCTATTAACTTGTTTAGGATGACTGTTCCATAGTGATGTCAATGGGTCGGAACATCGAAGTTTGACTAGACTTGGATGAGCGCTATGAACTGTCAGGCCCCCTTGATAGAAATTTAAAAAGAATAAGTGGTTATTTTCTTTAGAAAAATTGGAAATTAAGGGGATGCTAATCGATGTTCTGTTCGTTCTTTATAAGAAAAGTAGAGTGATAGATATAATGTAGTTTTCACCTTATCTTTCCTGCAGTAATGATCTCTAAGCCTAATGTCTATTTGAGGTTTTTTAAGATCTTTATGCAATTACGCATTAAGTTTTTGCCATCCCTTGCATCATTTGCATAGAAAGAGAGGAACCCATGGAAGGGAATCCGCTTTAACCCACTGGCATCAACTGGAACAGTAAGGTTCTCCTTGCTGGTAACCATTAAGCCATTCATGCTAATTTTGAATGCCCATTTTTCCTGCTTGGGCGTCGTAAATTAATTCTTGCAGCCATTTCACAACATGGTAACCATGAGTGAGAGTGCAAGTCTTTGTGGCATCCACTGATGGAAGCCTTTGATCCTTGGAATTTTTCTCACTGCTCATTGTAATACTTTATTTTTAATAATGTACTAGAACTATGGTCAGATCGCACATGAATATGGAAACTTTGATTCTTCTTAACCTTAACACATTGCTAACAGGAAGAAGGCTATCTTCAAACGACCGGACCACCTGGTCCGGCCGTTGACAGAACTTGAATTTCCAAAGAGCCAACTTTTGGATTATAAAAACTGGTGATTTAATGAGGTGGTCAATGCTTATGATATATTCTGTAATCCGTATGGGGTCATGTTTGTGTGGATGGATTGAAGATTCAACCGCGATTTCTGTGGTGTAGAGAACCCATTTATAAGGGGTACAACGGAGCCAAGTTGAGCTTCAGTACAAGCAATCTTGACTCGACTTGTTAAGAAAATGCTCAGCTGGAACTCAAATGAGCTTCAATCTTCAGACTTCAGCTTGAGCTCAAGTTATGTTCGAACTTGAGCTCCGATTTTTAAGCTCATTTGAGCTCACTGCAAACAAAATAAACTCATTTGAGCTTAGCTTGTAAATTAGAGTCTGGATCATGTAGGTTGAACAAAATACAAAGAACTTTTTACACACAACACACACACACATAAAACTCGATTAGGGTCAAGATCTGCTCAAGCTAAGTACTGCCGAGCTCAAGCTCAAAAAGAGATCAAGTCGAGTTCAAGTTTTATTTCAGTCAAGTTCCAGTAGCTTGCAAGCAGCTCATATCACTTGCACCCCTGATCTTTGTAGTGTAGGAATTCTGAAATTTTCATAAAAGAAAACTGAAAAATGGTTCGGGACACCACGCTTGCATGAGATAAAGTGGTTAGCGTGGATTAATTGTTCTGCAAATATGATCAATCTCAACACTTATCTCCCTCGATATTTATCATCTTGTGATGGTATCTATAGCAATGGAGGTGGAGGATTAACACCTAAAAAGTTTTAAATTAAGGGAACCACAAAATGTGACTGTTATCTATGAATCGATTTAACCGAGCCCGTTTAATTATTTTGGAAACTTGATTTTGGTTCTGGTCTTGAATTGGACCAGCTAGCATTTTTTGATTTCTATACCGATAAACTGCCAGGATTTCAAACATGCCAATTGCATGGCTCTGATTTAGCAATACCCTAGTGTGAACTTTTCTAGCTCTGTGGGACTAATGACCACCAGTAGGCCTCTGCTTCAGAGATTCCTTACGAGGCTGACCTAATGTGGTAACTGATACTTGTTGAACTAAATCTTTCTAGTGCAAATCATAAAATTTTGGTTTCCTCCGCCCATGGTTTTCTCAACAAATTTTACTAGCTTCAAATATATATATAGGTGACCTACACTGTGGCTAGTGAAGGATATGTCTGCGGGTGTACGCGAGCAAGCGTGTGTGTGTGCGTGAGAGAGAGAGTCCTTGTCAAAGTCTGCATTCATAGGGCTGTTAAATGTCGGCAAACTTGCCTAGATTCATTATCAATCTAGGATGGTCGATGTAGCATGGCTATAAGCTCTGAGTTTCTTTTTTTTTTTTAAGTATGAAGAGACTTAGATTTTCATGATGCACCAAGCGTACTCATTTAAGTGATTGCTGGATCAATTCATTATGAGTTGAAGGCCATGGTGATATCATAGCCAAGTATGTCATAAATTTAAGGGAAAATTGAGTCGAAGTATCTTATGATTTTCCTAATTTTATACTTTAAGACCTGATTTTTTTATCAAATACACAAGGTTTTAACCATTAATCAAATATACAGGGACTTAAGATTTCAGTTGTTAATCAAATATAAGTACTTCATTTAGCAATACTGTTAGCCATGACATCCCTATTTGTCTAATAGTTGAAACCCCATGCCCTTATTTAATGTGAAAAAGTTTAGGTATCAAATTATAAAATCTAGACAACCACAAGGTACTTTTATGAATTTTTTCGGAAATTTAAATGTTAATCTAAAAATCGAGCCTCTTATCTCATTCGATCACGGCGGGGGAACAAGTCAAAATACCATTCAGCTTAAAATTCCAACTTGCGGATATTTATATTTTATATGCAAAGCTGAGGTTAGGGGGGGGGTGGCTCTATCAGCTAAGACCCCAGGGTGTCGAACTCATGTCCTTCATCTTGAAGGTTCTTCGGAGTCTAACCCTAGCCAGGAGAGTTATGGTTCTTTGTGCAAGAGTGCGGACATACATGAGGCTCCATGCAAATAATTGTTAATTTTCTTTTATACCATAAAATTGTGCGTCACATTTTGAGCTGGCTCAGATAGCCATAGTTCTGTGTATGCAGTGTTCCACATTCTACACATGAAATCACACTAAAGTAAGTAGCATGCACCACGCATGATCAGAGCTTGGACTTGGAGTGCAACTATTATTTGAAATAAATTAATGGATCAAGACAAAAGTACCACCAATCTCTAGCATCTAAAGTGGAAACATACGGGTCAATCTAGCAGTATGCTCGGTTCAAGCTATCCTATGAACGTGATAATCAACTGAGTTTAAGCTTGCCTTTTAGTACAGTAGCTAATTGGACTTTTTTTCATTAACTCGAACTGAGTTCAGTTCAGCTTGACTTAGTTTTAAACGAACCAATCTCGAGTTTCAGTTGAGTTTGACCAATATGTACAACATTAACACGATGCTTTTAAACTGTAGTTATATCTCAATTTGTTCCTCGATTAAATGAAGATCACCTTGACTCTATCACTAGTATGAACTTTTTTTTTCTTTATGACACTGTTCGAGATAGACCACAATTCTTTATGAGTCGTGTGGATTGGCAACCTGACATTTACAGCACATCCATCGCAGGTCTCCTCGTAATGCCTTTGCCCGCGACTCCTCTACCACCTGGGCTTACCCACCGTGGGTTAGTTGTGTAAATCTAAAATTCTTGCAATTAAACTTGAGCAGGCTAGTTTGCGGTTGATAATCAAGGTCATCAAGATCTGACCCATTGAAACCCATGACATGGGGGCCCAGTCAAGCCAATCCTTAATGGTGGATCCAAGACTAATCAATAAGATCATAATAAGATCAGGGAGAAGTGCAGAAACATATAATATGCCTAAAAAGTCCATCAAATTAAGTTTCAAATGAACTCAGCAAAGAGGGAGAGGACATAGCTGAAATAGCAAAACAACAGTTGCACGTCGCTCTCCAGCATTCCCCAAATTGATACACACCGCTTGCACTCATTCCCAGTGCCGTGTCTGCGTCATACTAAAGAAGGAAAAGGCTTCGTATTTTCTTCTTCTCCAAACGGAAAGGTCCAGGGTTTTCAAGTGGAACCTCTTCAAAACCTCATCCGCACACCTATTTTCTGACTCTTTTCATTTAAAGAATGCTGTGCATGCTTTGCTTTTACAGAAAGCTTTTGAAAAACGAGAGTGAGAGAGAGAGTACATGAACGGTGGGTTGAGGTAGGTTTTGAAATCAGATATGGACGATCTGTCGTTTCCCAAAGAGCCATTGCACCAATGGTTTCTTGCAGGACTCCATTGCTCCCAAATATGGCTATGAGGCAGTTAGCCATCTACACCACCTTTTCCTTTTTGCCTTATACAGCAAACTCACATGGTAGACCTCATTAATTCAATTTAACTCTCTCTCTCTCTCTCTCTCTCTCTCTCTGCACCCACATGCAGTGGTTCTTCTTATCATAATTTCCATTTATGAAGGCATGCAGGGTTCTTATGCATGGTAATCGTGATATAAGGCAAAACCAATTATGCTTATTGCACTAAAGAAGAAAAAATTTACCTTGTTATATTGCACTCAACTTTCTCATTCCATCTGCTGCTCTCTTTAACTCTAACAAGGAGGGAATACTAAAGCGTTCCGAGAGACAAAAAGGAGTATAAATCTTTGCAACCCACTAAACCAGTTTTGGCTTCTCCTTTCTTCTCCAAGAAAGAAAGATAGGAGAAGAAGAAATCTATTAAGGGGGGGTTGTATTTAAGGTACTCATGGGGCGTGGGAAGATCGAGATCAGGAGGATCGAGAACGCAACGAACCGTCAGGTTACCTTCTCCAAACGGAGGGGCGGGCTGCTGAAGAAGGCCAATGAGCTCGCCGTGCTTTGTGATGCCCATATCGCCCTCATCATCTTCTCCAGCAGCGGGAAGATGTTTGAGTACTGCAGCCCACATTCTAGGTCCTCTCTCTCTCTCTCTCTCTCTCTCTCTCTCTCTCTCTCTCTCTCTCTCTCTCTCTCTCTCTCTCTCTCTCTCTCTCTCTCTCTCTCTCTCTCTCTCTCTTTCCCTCCTTGAAGCTGCTGGTTTATAGTCCTAGCATGTTGCTTCAAAAAAATTTGTTGGTTATTTAATGATTTTTTGAGATACTACGAAGGATCATCATGATGAGGTTTTAGAGATCTTTTACTGTTGGTCATATAAATGTTGTCGTGTGCAATTCGGTTGCTTTTTCATGTGTTTGATCTTTCATCAATTCTGTTTCGCAGTGGATTTATCTCATCGACGGCATTCATTAGCCTTATGCTTTATAAACAAGTTCTCATGGTTCTATGACGGTAATAACTATAGTTAGCTGTAGGATTTTGTTCTTCAATTTCTGCTAAAAAAAGTCCCACGTAAAATCACCAAGATATACAAAGAATTTCTGCTAAATTTATTCGATCAAACAGTTGAACTAGTTCTAAAAGTGTCCACGCTAATGTCTACGATCGACTGTGGGATCTGATTGGGGTAAAGGGGAGTGTCTTTGTTAAAGGCATTAAAACGGAGGATGACAATATTGGAGGGTCGTCTCTTCAAGATTAAGCAGCAATACTCTGCAAATAGTTGAAGAAATATCCGGTACGAGATTGAGCAACCCGTATCTTGCTTTCCGATATATTTGAAAAAGATCTAGTCTGGTTTGATTTGAAACTCTAGCTAACAAGACATACTAATCACAGCTTCAAGGGCTAAGGTTTGGGTCTCTCATCTTTACATCAATGCAAAGCCTGAACATTCACGTTGGTGGAGAGAGAGAGAGAGATTAACACAAGGAGAAGGAAATATTCGTACGAGTAAGTACATCAATAAGCAAACTGAACTTGACCTCGATGTCATGAATTACATTGTGACTTACTGCACATTTCTCAATTCAATAATTAGAGGCCCAATAGTGTTCCTGATCTAAATCGTTGAACTTAACTAGGCGTTGAAGCTAGTAATAGATTCTTAGTCAAGGAGCTACTGAAGACATCTATTGCCAAAATAAAATAATCTCAATGTGTGTCATTTCTCTATTTTGGCTTCTCAAAAATGAAAAAACAAAAATGAAATCTGTAACATTCGAGGAGTCTCAAGTCTTGCAAGAAATTAGGCGTTTCACCCGGAAACTTGAGCTAATTAGTTTTAAGATGCTTGGGCGATATGGCGTCTGAGCATCTCTCTCTCTCCCCCCCCCCACACACATACATGCACGCACGCACATGCACATGACCTAAACTTGTGATCTGGGGAGAAATAGCACGTTTTTAAATTTTGGCAACCAAAAGAGATGCATTACATACATAAGCATGCTGGTTTTGTATCTATGGTGGTGTTATTAGGAACAGTCGAGAGTTAAAAATGTCCATATATGTAAACGTGTAGTAGATTCCACCACATTGAGAAAAAGACTCAAAAGTGTACTAACTCATGAATTAATATCTAGGAGACAAGATTATCGAATTATTTTTAGTGGTTTTTCTTCATCTAGGCCAATAATTGATGGTTCTGACAATTTCTACAGTGAAAACAGAAGGCAACTAAAACGAAAATGATGATGAAGGTCATATGTATTTAATCATGCCTAATCAGAAACGTGCTGTTCAACCAAATATAAGTATGACTTGCATTAAGTGGGAAAGATGAGCAACTATTCTTCGATACATTTTTCCTATAAAGTGTGTATCTTCACA
Organism: Brasenia schreberi; assembly: GCA_036023115.1. Lineage (NCBI taxonomy): Eukaryota > Viridiplantae > Streptophyta > Magnoliopsida > Nymphaeales > Cabombaceae > Brasenia > Brasenia schreberi. The sequence continues at coordinate 6,584,436 of JAYKKT010000061.1, read as the reverse complement.
TTAAAGTTTTGAGTTTTTCTTTTTCTTTTAAGTAGTTTTATTAGTATACATATTATGTTTAATGTGCGATGATAAACTGTGATGACCACAGCATGCGACAGATTATCGAGAGATATAAGAAAGCTTCAGGGACTCGAATTCAGGAATATGATGACAAGCAGGTCAGGCATTAATGACGCTGAGTGGCTTGTTCTTTTCACCGATACTACAGATGCAGCTAGCAGTTAGACCCCAAGTTGGTGTGTTGTTTCGCAGATGTACTGTGACATAACAAGAATGAAGCACCAGAACGAAAAACTGCAATCAAGCATGAGGCACTTGACTGGAGAGGATCTCGCCACTCTCACCATGAATGATTTGAATCAACTCGAGCAGCAGCTTGAAGTTTCTGTCAATCGAGTTCGATCCCGGAAGGTTCTCTCTCTCTCTCTCTCTCTCTCTCTCTCTCTCTCTCTCTCTCTCTCTCTCTCTCTCTCTCTCTCTCTCTCTCTCCCCGAGTATAGACTCACATCTTGGGAAATGCCCAGAACCAGTTGATTCATCAACAGCTTGAGAACCTTCGTAGGAAGGTACATATTACTCTTGTATGAATTGTAATCCCTGTTTTACTTATTTGTTGAACTTCAAATCATGGTGATTAATGATGCAAACTTGCTTTATTCAATAGGGACATATTTTAGAGGATCAAAACAGTCATCTGACAAGAATGGTAATCCCTGTCGTACTAAGCAGTTTTCATTTCTTACTGTTGTACATTTAGTCTGATTCTCACAATAAAACCCTAAGTTATTTAATTCTGTCTAATTTCATTTTGTAAATGAAATTTGCAAATAAGAAGCTGGCAAGTTAAGTTGATCTAATCAAACTTGGCTCGTGCCCATTCATGCTTGTCACAGTCCAAATGGACCAGCTAAGAAGAACATGAGCAGCACCTCGGAAGCTTGCAAAAGATTGTTTTTCTTTCTTTAATCATTTGGATTATCTGAATGTTGGATCGACTTATACTGGTAGGACCTATTCATGGACAAGATGCATGAAGTTTCCGCCTCACACAAAATATGATGAAAAGAATCCGAGAAGATCTATAAGAAGTCTTAATTTTCGGAAAATTTATATAGAACCTCACCAGAAGTTTACCCTGTCGAACTTCGACTCGCTCCAGAAAATTTCTGGTTCTTCTAGCTCCGCAACTACCCATATTCGTTTGTTAATCTGGATACTGATAATCCCCTTAGCAAGTTTATCCAAGAAGAGCCTTATAGTTAGAAATTGTAAACTTCCATTTGCAGATGAGAGAATCAATGAACACGTAAAAACTGATGCTTGAGATTTTGAATCCAACTTAGTTTGATTGGATCTGTAATTACCATATAACATATCCATAGTTCATGAGATGAGAAATATCTGTCGGGCTCTAGGTAAATAAAGCAAAGCAAATTATTGCAAATTTTTTGTTGGTTTTTTTCGCATATTATTTTGCATGTTTTGCAGCTCATGGAACATCAAGCAGTAATGGAGTCGAAGGTTACACAGGAGGCCCCAATGCAGCTGCTAGACTACTTTGGATCCCTCTATCAAGATGATCAGTCGAGGGAAATGCTACAGCTCTCCCCTCCTTTTCACAATTTCTGCCTTCAGCCTGCTCAGCCCAACTTGCAGGATCATGCAAGCATCCATCACCATGGCTTGCAACTCTGGTAATTATAAAACATTCAGTACAGATAGCATGTAGCAACACACATATATATGCATGCGTTCTCAGACACACACTCACTCATGCAAGCATGTTTTCTGCGTTTGTATAAGCATGTTATCAAAATGTCTTACGTACATGGCACATACACACACGCTCTGTGCGCGTGTGTACATGTGTGTTGTGTTTCCTTAGAGTGCATTGCATTTATTCAAGTGCACATAATCACTCCCAAGTGCTTATACAAACGTAGAAAACATGCTAGGGTGAGTGGAGCATCCCCATCGTTATACCATAGGATCTGTATTACAGCCAAGGGTTCAACTGTGTCTATATTTTCAAGCTTCCAATTTTTGGGTGGGCCGACGGTCTAACTCACATCAATGGATCCCCACTGGCGTTAATGGCAGCCATTGTTGATAGGAAGCGTAACATACTGTTTGACTTGAACAGATTCGCGTGTTGTAGTGGATCACAAGGAAAAGATGAAGAGCATCGCGATGGAGGACTCTGACTGGACGAAGAAGATGACCCATTATGCAGGCATCGTTTATTTTAGATTACGTTTATATGCTAATCTGCACTTTTTGGACCTATTATGTGACTTAATTATGTATACAACAAGTGAATGACTGCTAAGGGGTGCTTATATTAGTCTGATTGCAATATGACGTAACGTATATGAATACAACGTTCCCTGAACCAGAATGCATGAATGACTTTTCCTTTTTCTTCTCTTCTTCATTAAGCACAAGGAAGCACAGTTCTCCTCACTAGGGTTGATTCAGACCTGCCAAAATCAAAGCCAAGCTTTTGGACAACATGGATTCTTAATCGTTAATATATTGAGCTTGGAGCTTGGAGCTTGCATACCTGGTAGGTCGCATGCCTAACCCCTCTCCAATCCAAAAAGAAAGAAAAGCTTTATTAATAATGAAATAAATTGAGTCTGCAGAACATGTTTTGATACTAATACAGACACAAAAGGTGAGGATTGTTCTCAAGGAGATGATTTCTTGCTAAAACTCCTAAATGCAATCTTGTTTGAGTAATATGTTACCAACTTATTGGAAAACAAGTTTTCCGTTGAGAGGCTTCGACATACAATAATTTTATCATCATAATTCATGTATTGTGGAAGGTTGAGCTTAAAACCTCTAAAATTCTATATAAATCGCATCCAAGCTAAGTGTTGATTCGATAAGAAAAAATAATCTAACAATAAATAAAAATTCGAGTTTTCATAACTAGGTGGTACGTGCCCACAAGGATATTTACGTAGCTTTCAAATAATTTTTCTACCAAAGTACATCAAACCTTACCCGAACTCATGGCAATAGGGACTTGGTCTCCCTTGGCTCACTAGTACAATCTCGGGGTTTCCGGTGGTTTTAGAAAATACTTTTTCCGGCAGTTCTAGCCATCGGAAATAGGTCAAACCCTTTAAAAAATGACTGCTGAAAATACAACGGTCGGAAAAAATCACAAAAACTGTCGGAAAAATTCTAGTCCCAAGGCATTACCACTTAGGCCTCAACATAGCTGTTTGATAACTCTTTGCAAGTATGAGAAAGCTTTTCTTATGTGGACTAAGTTTTCCTCTATGCACACGCACGCACGCACATGCACACTTGGGTTAGAGAGAGAGAGAGAACCTAGATAGCTTGTCGTGGTAGTCATTTACATGGATTCAACAACCAGATGCTAGATCCAACTGTTATCACGAGTACTGAGTTTTTATATATAACTTAATTAAAAGGATGACATGTTAACCTGTGGAATTGAGTTAGTGCTGCTGATGGAACGATTCAGCAAATTATCCTTTAAATTAATTGAGCAGGGAAACAACTTCCCTGCCATGCAAGGAAGGGGACTGAGGCCTTCAACAAATGAGTAACCTGAATCAACCCTTGCAGGCAAAGACTGTACGTATACACATACATGTACGTACATACACACGCACATGCATACATATAATATGTATGTAGCCAAACATCTACAACAAGCGCCCAAGTGCTTCAGTTGTGCACCCAAATCCATTAATAATATCTTCATTATAAAAAAGTTAAGAGGCTTCTTATAACCGAATGTTTAAATATATTAATATATTAAAGTGGCGTTCAACCTAATATTAAATTCTACGAGCAATCATCGTATCATTATTAGTTAAGTAATTATCTAAGATGACAATCTTGTGAACAAATATTAATTAGTTCACATGCATCTCTTCAATCTAATACTACTTTGTATAAACTTTTCCCACCTAAATACATTAGTTTATTAACATTTCTCTGCTAATTAATTATCTAAAATACACAAGTTTGCATTGGGTCAGCTGAATTAATATTACTAGATCGTGTGTAATTAAACTACTGCTTTTGACAGTTTTTAATTATCATACCTAAATCCATGAATTGGTCATCTTATGACTCTTCGGTGAGGTTCAAAACTTTTGCAGCAAATGATGAAACAGTTCCGGCAGTTCAAACCACCGGAATCTATCGGAAAGAAATTTGAGAGTCCAACCGTCCACAATATAAACAAAACCACTGGAATACATATTCTCATACTTTATCAGTGGTCATATTATTATTTCCGACGTTTGTTTAACCATTGGAAATGTGATAAGTATTTTCGCGGTTTCGGAAACGTTTCAGACCCAAAGCTTGCCAAACCCGATCCATACTTTGAAGACCTCGTGCCCGGTCTCATTTAGAAAATTTAGGTTAGTCCAAGTTTTCATATGTTGAGCCTTTCGTCGCACCAACCCCAGTTTATGTTCTTTTGTCTAAGAAAAGCTTGCTAACCCTGCCCATGCTCTCTCTCTCTCTCTCTCTGTCTCTCTCTCTCTCTGTCTGTCTCTCTCTCTCTCTCTCACTATAGTGAGTAAGCATAAATGAAGAAATAACAAACACCATGTTGTGAAAGCGGCCTCCGCCAAAGGGGGCCATAGTGCAACAGTTTCATCTACGCGCAGTTCCCTTCTTAGTAAGACCAGACCTTCTCTACGCTCTCTTCTCTTCCCTTTTCTTCCTTTCACATTTTGGACTTACCATCACTCAAGTCTCCAACTCATACAACATGTTAATCTGATTCCCCAGCTTATAATGCTGACCGTTGGATGTTCTAACTCGACGGCCTTGATAACTTGGCTTGTTTTACATCTAATTCATCTATTTGCTAGACATCAAATCGGTGGCCCACTAACACTTTTCATGCATTAAATACCTTTACATCCACAGAGAGAGAGAGAGAGTACAACAAAAAAGAGTAACCGCAGAGATCTTGAATGGGGCACATACCAGTTAAACTTTGTACAGGATTTACTTATAGTAACGTTCAAACAATGACCGACCCGTTTTCCTCTGGCCCATTGTGATATGGTTAATTTGCAACACAATATACGACACCCCAATCACATTCCAGGCAGTAGCCTCACCACAAGAGCGTCACAGTTCCTCACTTCCGTTGTGGGGAGGGGGAGAGACTAAAAGCTTTCAAGTTTGAAGCAAAAGGACAAGTATTAGATGCATTGAGAAATTCAGCTAAGATCGTATGTGTGTTAGTGCTACATGCGCATCCTTTATGAAAGCCGCGTTGCCTGGGATCTTTGGTTCTGCTTCCTATATAACTAATCAACCAAGATGCAGAGAAAGATGAAGATTTCAGACTCGATCGGAGAGCAGCAGGAGTCTGACAAGGTGTAGCAAGGCCAAAGTTCGCTGCTTTGCCCTTAGCAATTGTTATAGAACCGAGCAAACAAAGAGCCCAAGCATACCACATTGCGGAAACAATCATGGGCCGCAGGAAGATCGAGATCAAGCGCATAGAGAATACGACGACCCGTCAAATTACCTTCTCCAAGCGACGGCGGGGCTTAATGAAGAAGGCACAAGAGCTTGCCGTGCTATGTGATGTCGAACTCGGGCTTATCGTCTTCTCCAGTACTGGGAAGATGTTCGAGTACTCCAGTCCATGCACCAGGTACTGTTCGTTTCAATCCTCATCTTTAGTTATCTATTGGTTTTTAAGTGTGCATATATTTAACTTAATTCCTTTTTCTCTACTTGGTTTCTTTCATGAATATGGTTTGACCAACTCATGGCATTTCTTGTTGTTTTAAAGTTTGCATTAAAATAACTTAATTCCTTTTCTTTAAGTATATGAATTGTTAGCTGTAGTTCTTGATAATTCATCTAATCTTGGATCATATTCGCATTTAAATCAAAACCTCATCAACTCGATGACTGCATTGTTTTAGGAATCAATCGACAGCTAACTCGTGGTAGAAATGGGTAATTTTATTGTTGAATGAAATCAAATAAGCACAAAGAGCGATAAAACACCTGGCTAAGGGGTCTACTCAAATGGTTGAAGGTCATAAGTTCAATAACCGGCGGCGTGCATCTGATTCAGGCGTCCCCATTATACCAATAAATGAACAATTAAAAACCAAAATGCGACACCCTGATTCTTTCTTCTTTTGAGGGAACAGAGTGCGGAGCATGATTAGTGATGTTTTCATTTCTGAAAAGAAAAGAGACCAACTTTGACTTTCAGCTGTAACAAGAAGTCACCTCTGTATAATTTAGAATCGAACAAAGACAGGCGCTAAGCAGCGTAGCTTTTGAAAGCAAATAGCAGATACATATTAAGTAACATTTGGGCTTCATTAACTATATATTGATTAATGCAATGATAATTAAATGAATTTAAATGGCTCGACTATGAGAGTTTATTGGGCATTTTCTTATACAGCTTACTGGTTCATTTGGCTCATCAAAATGTGCTTGCAAAAGCGCAAGGGCAATGAGATTCCACAGAGCTGATGACTCCCCTTAGCGAGACAAAAAGCTTTGTTGTTAGCTTGTTTGTTTTTTCACTAAAAAACAGTGATTGGACGTTTCCTTGAAAAAAGTATCCCCATACATTGGCCTTCCTTCCCTATCCTTGTTCCATTTCGCATTAATTCATAATTTTAATAGTAACCTTGAGAAAAGCACTGGAGTTTTCATCACAATCAGTGACCGGAATAATGAAAAAGGATTCATATTATTTATATATATTTACTTATTTATATATAACGAGAGGAGAAGAGGTACTCGGCTTGTTTTGCATGATTCCACGGCTTACTACCTTTCATCACCTTTTATTATCTATACACTGTTTGAAACCATCTTTTATCAATAAAAAATGGTGTTATTATCACCAAAACCATCTAAACGATCTATTTATATGTAGGTGCTTTTGTTTCTTTTATATGGTTTCAAGGTAACAGTTTTGATAGGTGGAAGGTGATTTTGAATAGTAAAAAAAGTGGTGGAAGATAATGAAAGATAGTAATCGAGGGTTAAAACTATGAAATCATACAAAACTATGTTTGAGTATTAAGTATGAAATATTTTATATATATATATATATATATACGTGCATGAACGAGTATAGAGATGGCTGCTGCAAATGACTGAGGTTCGAATACTTTTGCATGTGGGTTTGCCACAGCTTTATGAGGTCGGACAATTATAACAAAATGTTCTTCATGTCCCTACCACCAAGGGTTTACCTCGAAGTTGATGGGTCCTGCTCTTCATGAAAAAGAAAGTAGCTTGTTGGTTCCAAAAATATTGAGGAATCTTCCTCTTATGGATGTCATTTAGTACGAGAGGTGGCCAACATATAAAAGCAATGTTTATATGTGTGGATCATTCCATGTTTGTTGGTGAATAAATGAAGGAATGTAGTTTTGGCTCATGCAGACTCGATATATGATAAACTAATTAACACTATTATGTCACAAGGATGAATTCAACAATATATTTTTTAGGGTATTTCTTTGATATACTTGACTAATATCAAATTCGGGTAAAACAGTTGGGTGTCTATTTGAGGGATATCCTTGTATTGTACTAGTATGCGTATCTTTGTACGTATGGATACAAGATGCATGTATGTGTATTGTTTCTTCAATATATGATATACGTACCTTTATCAACAATACTTCTGCATTATATTACATGATACAGGGTTGTTCTCACTTGGCTATTATAAGATGCATGCATCTTTATAGTGAACCATGTTCATTTCTTATGACATCATAGTGACTGCAGAATGCAGCAAATTATTGACCGATATGGTGGAGTTTCTCGGGATCATAATGACGATGCTCAGGATCAGGCCAGTATTTCCCTTTCCCTTAAATTTGAGCAAATCAGTCTATAGGCATCTAGCCTAATAAATATAGTTACGGAGGAGGCTTTTTAATAACAAAAGGAGCTTGCGCCCAGAGGCTAGCTCATCCTGCAGGGCTCTGTGACTCCCATGAGATCATCAATTGTTCGAAGCAGACACTTATTCTTTATGATCACTCCATTCAACTGCCTATAATCAATACAAAGTTGAAGAGATTCATCCTCTCTGTGTTGGGGGATGTCCATGAGTGTGCCTTTTAGGATTCAGCTTCCCATTATAATAAAAAGAAAAGAATGACAGTTTGTTACACTGGCAGCCAGGGTTTAATTTTTCTCAGGCTTTACTCTCTACATAGTACCAGTCAGTGGCAGATCCAGAAACTTGTTTCGGATGAGACGGGTTTCAAAGGTTTCTATTTTCTTTCTGAAATTTCAATAAACGTATGAAAATCTTTAGAATTTCGGGTGTGGCAGTCGCCCCACTCCGCCACAAATTGAATCCGCCACTAGGCCCAGCTTATGAGTTGCGTTGGAAATGTTGGTAGAACCACCGGGATCAGACACAATCGAACTTTAGTGGGTTATTACCCAGTTTCGACAGGTTCACATTCGAGGAAAACCCAAGGATTTGATTGGCTACATGATAAGAAGTACCCGATTAACCTTTTCAATTACTCGTATAGATTTACAAATAATTGCATTTTTATACCAAAAGTTCTTCTAATGTGAGAAATGCTATTGGGAACGGAATTGGGCACTGGGTGCTCTGTACCCGGCCCACTACAAGTTCTGGGGAAAAAAGAACTGTCCTATATCCATCTCCACGGGTAAGTGAAAGGGCATGGGCATGGGCTGGCAAGATTTGAGGTTTAGGCATGACACAGTTTCCAGCCATACCCAGCCCATTGCCATCCCCGGCTGGTGAGGGTCGCAATTCACTAATTAATGTTGGTGACTGATATATCAAAAGAAAATAAGATGTGAGTAAAGTCGTTTTACATCTTATGTACTGGCTGATGGAAAGTGAACTCTCTGAACTGTATATTCTAAATAAAGTAGGTGGTTGACTGAAATAATTGACACATTAGCGCGTTTCTTGTAACTTTTCTTTTAAACATATGTTCTGAGTGATGAATCATGTAAATTTGCACTCGCATTAAATTTCAGAAGGCCTTATGTTATAGTATTATGTGCATTGCAGTTAAACTTGGAGATGATACGATTGAGAAATGAGGTGGAGAGCCTTGAGATGAGCATGAGGCACTTCATGGGAGAGGATCTTTCAATGCTTAATTTGGAAAGTCTGCAGGCTCTTGAAGAGCAACTTGAAGTAGCAAGGAATAGAGTCCGCACGTGGAAGGTACTCTCTCTCACACACACATATATGGTGTGTGTGGATGCGATTATGATTCTTGCCCATCCTTGAAAATGATGTCATCCACCCCACACATATAAGGCTTAGCCCGTTCTAAATCCTTCTCAAACATCTCTAGTGTTCGTCATCAATGATGAAGGTTTGAATCTCAAAAAGCAAGTGTAACATTGTATGTTACATACTCACATTTAATTTTCAATGACACACTTTACTTTTTATTTCAAATCTCTATTATTGATCGTCATGATAAAAAGATAAAATGTTTGAGAATATTTAATCATGTATTAGATTGAGCATAATGTATATGTATATATATATATAAAATTTAAATTTTCTATTCACAATTATATGTATTTTTAACCTGTCTTCAGCTTATCTGACTTAGCTCATGTTTGGCTTGGCTCAAACGAGCTATCAAGCTGAACAAGAAAAAGATCTTGAATTTACAAACATGCCATGAACAGCATCTGTTCGGTTTGCTTCGCTCTGAAGGAGTGATATCAACACTTAACTCATTTTATGATGGGGATTTTTCTCTTTATTCATATTGTGACAGTAACTCTCCACATGTATGAACAGCGTGTAACATCAGGTTACAACGGCATAGAAGCCCAAATGCAGATGATGAACCAGAGTAGTTCCCTCGTCTATCAAACTGATCATCTTCAATCCCAGGATCTTCTTCAACAGTACTCCTTTCCCCCCAACACGATTCAGCCCACAAGCCACCCAAATTCAGAAGATCCCGGCTGTTTCCATTACAATGACTTTCAGTTGTGGTAATGATCTCTCTCTCTCTCTCTCTCTCTCTCTCTCTCTCTCTCTCTCTCTCTCTCTCTCTCTCTCTCTCTCTCTCTCTCTCTATATATATATATATATTATGTGTGTGTGTGTCAATATGTATATTTGTATAGTTCTTTACAAAATATATACTATGCTTATATGTATGACTAAGATGCATATATATTATTTATTACGTACAAAAATACATGTCGACATGTTTGCTTTTTCATGGCCAATGTCGTGTGTGACCGGTGGGGCTGGTTTTTTGTTTCGCTTCATGACAACCAGGAATGAAAAACCGGTTGCTGGTTGCCGGCCGCCGACCCATAGCCTACCCCTGATGAGTTTATATGTTTATTGTTGTGCAGGCCTTTCTAATTGAAATACTAGAGGCACTAAACGGACTGCAATCGACTATGAAAAAGTGAAGTTGATATTCTGATTGGAGCACATATATGCGGACTCTATGGAAGTCTTCGTTTAGTAGTCTGCTTCTATATACAAGCAGTGTCTGTTATGTGTGTATGTGTGCGTATGCATGCATGCATGTGCATGTATGTATGTGTGTGTCTGATGGGGGTCATGTGCATGGCCATGCTATGCTTTATTAATGTTTATACAAGGTTCGTGCACCGTGACTAAACGGACCCAGTTAGTCAATCCAGTGTGATGACTCACAGAGCTACGCCTTAGCTAGTGGTTAGCATAATCTTATTTCTTTATATATATATATATATATGTGTGTGTGTGTGTGTGTGTGTGTGTGTGAAAACTGGATTGTATCCACCCTCTCATATACTCACTCATTGCTTTATTTTAAAACAATTTATTTCCTACCAACATGTTGAATGTGGACGACCGACTCAAACCGGATACCGGTGGAAAATGAAAAAGAACCGCCTCTCCTGGTTCACTTTTTATGCACAGAAACAAAGCGCTAATGCCCAGCCAGACCATCTTTGTTTGAATTATGAACCATCTTGCCATTCTTTTATGAGCCAAGATGAACCAAGTTGAGAACCATATTCCCTTGATACCTTCAAAGTAACATGGCACTTAACGCTAAAAGCTTTTAAAAACCGGCTAACAAGCTTTCACTAGCGGAACCATTTTAAACATGCCATTTGCATGCTCAAATAGAATGGTTTGAACCAAACATCCTTAGGGCGTGGAACAAGGCAAAGAAATAATGGCGTAGCTCGTTTACCAGCCGGTCTTGCCCAAGTTGCCGCTGGTGGGCTCTGACTTAGGGAGATGTTTGATTGTGAGGCTTGAAAGTAAATTGGACTCATCATAATCAAACACGAGTTTTGACATATAATAAAAACAAAATTATGTAATTTAACTTTTTACTTCATTATGATACCGTTAGGGCTCACCATCGAAGAGGAGAGTGAATAAGGTTACTCTCTTGTTAACTCAACTTAAGATGAGGGTTTCATTTTCGTGTCACGGGGTTGGAATAAAGGAAGGCTGCATCAGGTTGCATTTGGACCCGTATGTATTACAATATAATATTGTACGTACACATAAGAAAGAAACCAAATCAGGCCGGGTCTGGGCTCTTCTAGAAAAGACCTGAAGAAAAGGGTATCAGATAAAAGACCACTTACTTTTGACATGAACACGAAGTGACCAGACTCGTTGACCCGATTTGCTACCCCAAATATATCGTTGATTTTCTTTTTTGTGTGTTTTACAACAGGTGGCTAGATATGCATGCCCCGAGAATCAAACTCACGGCCCGCGTCTTGTGAGCCGAGCGGTCTGCCTGGTGAGCCAATGCTCCGGGTGCAAATCCGTGATGGTTTAAGGAGGATGGTTAGTCGGTGCTTTTCGTTCGTTAATGCGTTCCATCCTCCCTCAGCAACAAGTCTACGAGCATATGCGGTAAAGATCCCTTGAATCGGAAATTTAAAAGAACGAAAAGGAAATCCCTTGAATCCGGCTGCCCAAGTCAACAACCGTGGCCGAAGCCGTGTCCGAGGCTTCAATTATTATTTATTTTTCTTCCGGCGTCTGAGAAAAGCAATCATTGAAATCGCTCAAAAGCATTTAAACGATAACAATCCTCTCTCTCGTATCCATCGTCAATTTCTGTGATCCTGGATAATGGGTTCTCCTTCGTTTTCAGTCTTAACCCCAGAATCTTCTTCTGATCAATCTCCATCTTCTCACCTCCTTGAGGAAGACTCTCTCACGCTTCCTTTTCATCAACATGCATCGTCAACAAGCCCCAAGAAGTCCACTGGCGTCCTCTTCATTTTCATGGTGATTACCACATGTATCTCTGTTTCTACTGCCATTGCCTTCGGTTTCCTCTTTCTCATCAACCCGAACAACAACTCCCATCTTCATAAACCCCAGCTAGAAACCTCTAGAACCCTCCAGAAGCTCAAGAACCCCGTTGTGATTCTCATCTCTTCAGACGGTTTCCGTTTTGGGTACCAGTTCAAGACTGACACTCCCAACATCCAGAGACTCATCTCCAACGGCACTGAAGCAGAGAGAGGTATGATTCCGGTTTTCCCGACTCTGACTTTTCCCAATCACTATTCGATTGCTACTGGATTATACCCCGCATGGCATGGAATCATCAATAACTACTTTAGGGATCCTGTTACCAATGATAGTTTTAGCATGCGTAGCCATGAACCCAAGTGGTGGCTGGGTGAACCCATTTGGGAAACTGCGGTAAACAATGGATTGAAGGCGGCTACCTATTTCTGGCCGGGATCTGAGGTTAACAAAGGGAATTGGAATTGCCTGTGAATTAATGTAGGCATTATGATGATTCTGTTCCATTTGAAAGAAAGGTTGATTCTGTTTTGAAGTATTTTGATTTGCCTAGTGATGAGATTCCTGATTTTATGACACTCTATTTTGAGGACCCTGATCGTCAAGGTCATAAGGTTGGACCTGATGATCCTGAGATCACTGAAGCTGTTGCTAGAGTTGATAACATGATTGGAGGTTGATTAGAGGTTTACTTGGAACAAAGGGAGTTTTGAGGATGTTAGTATTATTATGGTTGGTGATCATGGAATGGTTGGTACATGTGATAAAAAGCTCATTTTTTAGATGATTTGGCTCCTTGGTTTGATATTCCACCGGCTACTTGGGTCGTACTGTATACTCCTTTGTTCTTGCAATTAGTCCACCTCCTTGTTCATGCACCATCAGATGTTGTTGCTAAGATGAATGAAGGATTGAGCTCTGGGAAAGTCGACCATGGGAATTATTTGAGAGTTTACCGCAAAGATGATTTGCCAAGCCGGCTGCATTATGCATTTAGTGATAGGATTCCTCCTATTGTTGGGATAGTTGCTGAAGGCTACAAAGTTGAGCAAAAGAGAACGAAGCGCTGGGAGTGTGGCGGAGCGCATGGATATGACAACGAATTCTTTTCGATGAGAACGATCTTCATTGCCCATGGACCTCAATTTGCAAGGGGGCGAAAGGTTCCTTCGTTTGAAAATGTCGAGATATATAACGTGATCACTTCTATTTTGAAGATAAAGGGATCTCAGAATAACGGGACAGCTTCTTTTGCTAACGTTGTTCTTCTGCCTCCTGCATCAAGTTGAAGACGTTATTCATTTCGCAGGAAGAAAAAACATTACAAAACAAAGGAATGGTGGTACAGTTGACGATGATCTGCACCTATAAAATTGTAATTGTCTCGTCTCAGACCTTGTCTTAGTTGGAAATTTATTTCCATGTCTATTGCTATGCATACTTTCAGTTCAATCTGATTGACAAATCCATGTTCTTCTGACATCTGTTAATCAAAAGGACTGTTTCTATGGCTCAAGTTACTGCAAGTGCAACTAATCCGTAGCTTTTTTCTATTTGTTGTTACCCTCAAGGTGAACTCATCTTCTCTCATACAAACGACCTCTTTGGTGGAGAGATTTATGAATTTATCTTAACCTTGTTTCCTTTTGGTGATTATGATTTCTATCTTCGAGAACTCTTTTCTTTTTCCATATACTGTAGAAGCTGAAACAACTTATTCAGTAGTCTCAGACCTGAAGTTCCTCAATTCCATGTGCCATCCAGGGTCTTATAGTCTCTAATGATGTTGCCCTTTAACTGCACTCAATGGAAATTTAACATCATATAGTGCTTCATTAGCAAGTACCTTCTTTAAAATCTTACATAAACTCTTTCGTCAGACGGTCCTGTACATGGCGCTCAGTTGCTCTCTAGTCTAAAGCAAAAGACGAGAATTATTCATATGATCCAAATAATGGGTAAAGTTGATACAGGTATCTAGATCATATTGATGCAAGCACCGCTATTCGATATCATTATACGGTATAATAAGATGACATACTTACAGTATTGCTTTAATCATCAAAGAATTATGTTGATTTTAGTTTGATCGTGGTAATGCTTGTTGCCTTGGGCTTTGTTTTGGGAGATGGTAGCTGGAAAACACCACACGTGATTTGCAGAATTCGCAACTGCAAAACTGCTTGGAACCGTGGTATGTTGTTTGCGAATTCAAGTCCATGCAGGCTACCTTTTGGATCCTTGTTTTGGGATGTAGGTACTGCTAAAGAATTGGAATTGCCTTGACCATCTTGGTCCTTGAATGCATCTCTTGTCAGTTTGATGCTCGACTCCTGGTTTCGGCCAGAACCACCTCACCTGGATATCAGGATGTGGAAATCTTGCATTGAGAAGGGTTTTGTCTCACCAAAACCATACCGGATGTCGCAAGTCGTATGTATTCGTTTTGGCTACAAGAATGTATATGACTAGAAACAGACAAGCGATTGAAGGAAATGCTGGTTACAGCCAATTTAATGAGACTAAAATGGGTTACGAATGCACTGAAAACTGCAGCCACCCTCTGGCGAGGAAAATACCGTCAAGCAAAACAACTTGATTTAGCCTTGCCAAGGGGTTGTCTGCGAAGTAGAATTGGTTAGAGGGTAAGACGAGAGAACTTCTTGAGGCTCCTACATCTTGGTACTTCAATTGTCCAAGCACAATACCTTTCATTTGATAAGAACCAATGCGTTAGTGCTGATACTTTGCACCAAGATCCAATGATGGCGTAGGTGAGACAGTATTGGCCTTCTACCTGTGTAGTCAACTTGCTTTTCTATTAGAGTCAAGTAATAAGGCTTGGCTGATAGGGATTAAGGTTATCTCTGATCCCTTCGGAGTTTAAGCGTCTCAAACAAGTGTTCTGAGTCATTATGTTGGCGAATTGACATTCGAATTTTTGTTTTTCCGAAAGATGTTTATTAAGATAGTGTGTCATATTCGTGACAGACCAAAACCACCAAATAGATTGAACGACCTCTCTCTTAATACAAACAAGAAACAAGCATCAACTTGGACACCCAAATAGGCACTGCAATATTTTGCAGCATCAGCATTATTGAATCCTTGCATGTGTTCTCCCTTGAAACCGTTGCTTATCATATTCAACCTGCTAGCTATCATCTTGTACGTGCAAATACCCTTTCCAACTGTGATTTAGCTTTTCAACTCAATCTTTAGCGTAAAGATAATGTTGATGTTGTTTGAATTCGTATCGACATGAAAGTGACCCGACCGAAAAAGCTTGCAAATGCCACATGAAAATCAAGCAATCTGTGCTATCGGCTCATACCCAAAGCCTGAATTGGATCTCTCACCCCTCGCACCACACCAGCGACTTTTTGTATTAGTGGAAACCTAGCCCTACTAGAGAAGTTTGTTCTATAGTTACCGATGCAATGTTGCATGAGAGATAGAACTAATGAGGTTTACAAGAGATTGTGAGAGGTTATGGATTGTAAATCGCGCTTCTTCGTTATAGTTAAGAATCTTCCTCATGAAGTAGACACATCTTAGTGAATCGTGTATATCCTTACGTTCAAGCTGAGATGAGCCCGACTTGCTGCACTGTGTCTTGACTCACGCCGAGATGAGTTTCCATTTGGAGCCGCGACAAGCTGAACTAGAAGCTCGTGTCGGGTGGCGGGCCTAGCTGTGTGGATCCATGACGGTTCATTGAAACCGACCTATCAAGCCCAGAACCCAAAACCAGAGTTGGGCGGGGAGAGAGAGAGGGAGGGAGAAAAATGGCGTACCTCAGCATGGGAGAGGCTCACAGGAGGATAACCCAGTACCTGAATCGCTTCTCTGATGCTGTTGCCAACCAGGATGGTCCTTCACTCAAATCCCTCCTCTCTCTCTCCTCCAACTTTCTCTCTCTAGCAGATGCCCTCAACGTTTTCCAGGTTCCCTGATGTCTTTGTACAAAAAATGCCCTCTTTTTAAGAAAGCAAAAGTTTTCACCATTACTTATCTTTTCGATCACCACCATCAAACTTTTGTCTTTTGTAAACAAGGATGCGAGCCGAGTGATCAAGCAAAACGACAAGTATTCGCAGTTCAGCGAGATTTTGGTGCCTCATCTTCGGTGTTTACAAAGCTTTCGTAATGATAATTTTGTCGATGCGTATAACGCGTTCGAGAAATCTGCAAAGTATGGTGGAGTTGATTTCTTTGTAGTTCTTCCTATTCTTGTTTGTGGGTTTTGATTAACATTGGTTTGCAGTGCTTTTCTGCAGGAATTTCGGAATTGGGAATCAGCATGGGCACTGGAGGCATTGTATGCAATAGTTTATGATATTAGGGGCCTTGCGGAACAGGTAAAACTGAGTTCCTTTAGCTGTGGTTTGTTTTATTGCTTAGTTGCTGAAATGTGGTATTTCATTTAATGTTCGGCATCTCTATGTTGGTAGATAGTTGACTGGATTTCTTTTCTTTCTTCACTATGTTTTCTGGGTTTCAGAAAAAATTGGGTTTTGATTGTGTTTGTGTGAATGATTGTAGGCTGATAGGGAGTTACTTGCAATTGGAAAGAACCCTGACAAGCTGAAGGCAGCCGGTTCTTTCCTAATGAAGGTTTTCGGTGCACTTGCTGTATGGCCCTGATCCTTTCACTTGTAATATTTCTGTTCGTTATTGTTTTTCAAGTCAGGAAGGAATTTGACCTTCTTAGGTAGTATATGGCTGTCAGCAAATACGATAAGTAATATGCAATTCAGTTATGTTATGTCATTGCAAGGAACTTCGCAGATGAAGATTCTGATGACCTGAATTAGGTGTTGAATAAAATTTAGAGAGAAATGATTGGTGGTGAGGAGTAAAATAGGCATGACTTACTGTTCTTTTCATTTTCAAAGAGACACACATTGTTTTTATTGTTCTGATCTTTTATATTTTCCATATGCCAAGATCTTTTCAAGACTGATAGAAGATCCTATAGTGTCTTGAGATATAGCGACTTTGCTCTAGGTGATCATGAGCTTACATGTATATACATAATAAACTCATGATAGGTGCTGAAACTGATAATTATTTGCCAAGGTTATCATGAGCTATAGTGTCTTGAGGTCTCGTTGTTGGGATTCTGCTTAATATAATCATGATCTTACATGCTTAAATACATGATAAACTGAATGTATGTGGTGTAAAACTATGTCACATAGACACTTCTACGAAGGTTATGAAGTGATGGTTTCTTGTTTGGTTTTATGAGATATTATTAATTATACATAATAATTATATAAATCGTATTTAAATATAGCTGTGTCCCTGCACCTATGATTTTTATATATTTTTGTATCCGGCACCTGTACACTTGTCTGCACACACACCTGCACCTATGTTGTTGGCTTCAATACTTGACTTTCACTCGGCCTGTCTTATGCATCAACTATTTTCGAACATTGCTGGAAAACACATATACTGCATATAAACCTAAGCGTTATGCGGAAGCTTTTGGAGGATACAAGTTCTCCTCTTGTTCTTTTCCTGACCTTGGTTAGGGCGTTTTCTGCCAGCTTGTTGCTTTCCTACCCCTTTTCTGTAAATGTGCTTAATGATGTTCAATCATTACAAGCCTCTGATGGGACATTGCTATTGTTCATGTTTATATGGAACCGTACTATGTGCCTGCCTTGGGAAAACACAACCTTACTCAAAGTCAGAACCGTATAATCTGATTGTTTATTTTAACATATCTCTTTATATTGCTCCTCCCATTTTCACATATTGAAAAAATTGTCCCGACTACCCTTGAAGTTTGTTAATTTCTGTATGTCTACAGTTGAATGTCAGTATATGCCATTCTGTTGTTTGAAATATGGGGAATTGGTCAGTGATTCAGATTATTGTTTGTCTTGGTGCTCTGACTTCCATTTTCTTCTATTTAAGGGCAAAAATCCAAAACGTGTTGGAGCACTGTATGTCACTTGCCAGCTATTCAAAATATATTTCAAGGTTAGCATTTTGTTCTCTTATGGATCTTGATGTTCCCTACTTTGGTCATGTTGGAGACGTTGATGGTTAATCATATGCTGTGCTGAATATAAAATGTTCTGTCTTCATTTTTCTGTCAGCTCGGAACTGTTCACCTCTGTAGAAGTGTGATCAGAAGTATTGAGACTGCTCGCATTTTTGACTTTGAGGAGTTCCCCACGAGAGATAAGGTGCATGCCTATTTTTGGTTTTTTGTCAAATTTGTGGAGTCAACTCTTTTTCCAGACTGGTCAATAGATTTGCTCAAATTGAATCAGCCAATTTAAATCAGAGAATTTAAAATATGAAAATTACAAATAGGGGAAGGTAAAAGCTGAATTCATTAACCAAAAAACATTTCACTGGTTCAGTTTGAATGCCATATTCACTTTGATTTGATTCATTCTGACAAGATCAGTTTTATTAGTATCAGTGTTACTTATGAAGCTTATTTACTGCTCTTTCCTGTAAGCCAATGTTTAACTGATTCAGTGTTGCAGGTCACATACATGTATTATACAGGTCGCTTGGAAGTTTTCAACGAGAACTTTATCTCTGTAAGTAAATCTTGACTTAGGAACCATGGCAGGATTTGCAAAAATTCTTTGAGAAGTGTGCCCTGAATCTGAGATCACTGTGGTGACAGCCATTGAATTATTTTTCCCACATTGGGACTCCACAGAGATATGAGGCTTTGTCTGAGCCATTAGGGGTATTCCAATTCTGTAAACTCTTTGTAAGCTATGGACTCAACTCTGACTTCAAATTTATCAAGTTGGTCTCATTTCTGTAGATGATTGTTTGTGCACTTGGTCATTATTATGGCCTGCACAAAGATAGACAGTTAACGGATTCCTCTGTACTTAGCATTCAAGTTCAAATGAATTCTCCATAAATAACTAAAAATATTAAATTGTGCTGCTTTTACCTTTACAAATTTTCGTACCATTATTCTCCTTGATGTTGTAGTCAAGCTAATATTATCTGACACCTTCTGACTTGAATGAGAGGCTGCTTTTCTGAAACGCCTACATGGTGACCTTGAAATACATAGAAGAAAATAAGTAACAAAGTTCTACTTACAAATAAATTTGACTTTTGTTGTCTCTGTGTTTACTTATATAACCTGTCAAACATTCGATATAGTTCTTGAGTAACCATCAAGCAAGCTTGAGCAGATAATTCAACCATCATGTGAAACGTATCATTTACAAACTTTAGTCTTGTACCGAAATGGAAATTGCGAAAATAATATCTAAGGTGATGCTAGTTTATTCTAGTGAGTTTTTTCAAAATAGTTTTACGCTCCTACAGCATTTAATGATCCATGGAGATTGTTAAATCTGAGAGCAATTATGGAGAATAATTATTTGAGAATGTCTTTCTTAATTATCAGCAAATGTGACGCACATTATGAACTCTTACATGTTAATGAGGTGATTTGGTTGTAAAGTTTTGGTTTTTCTTGACAGGCTGAACAAAAGCTCATGTATGCCTTAACACGCTGTCATCCCAACAAGGAAGCAAATATAAGGTATATTCTATTTCCCAAGCTTGTCACCGTGCTAGTTATTTAGGTGGTGATGTGCATGGCATGTAGGAGCATGGATGATGATGTAAATTTATGTGTCCACTTTGTTCTTCATTACTTTTTTTGACATTGCTGTCATGGCATTGTTGTTCTGCTGAATTCTGAGGAACAGGTTAATACTAAAGTACCTGGTACCCGTAAAATTGTCCCTTGGTATACTTCCCAAGAAATGGCTTTTGGAGAAGTATAATCTCCTTGAGGTAACTGCTTTCACTATTTCCTCTGAAGTTTCCTATGTTTTGGATTATTCGATTCTTTGCACTGTACTTAATGTCTATCACCTTCATGCCGCCTTGTTTGTGAGGTTTTTGTGATTAGGTTTAGTCCTCCTCATCCTTAGTGGTCCAGTTTGCAAGTGTTTGTGAATCATTGAGGCCTAAAACATGCTTTCCATGACCTATCTTAGACTATGGCAGTGCAACATATTGATTGGTCTTCTCTAAGCATATGTTTAATGAAAATCTTTCTTCCAATGTTTTGTTCACGGAATATTTTGGTTATGTTCGACTGACAATTCACTCTGACAACATAGACTTACCACAACCAAGATAAAAAAGAACCTGATCCACATATACTTTGAGCTCCCACTTTTCCTTGGCGTTGCCGACTGCTAGTAGCCCCTATACCATTCAATAGTGCGCAAAAAACAGAAGCGCACCCAAACCAAGGTCCAAGGCCAAGCCTTTCCTCCATAGGGTTGTTCTAATAATGTGATTATGTTTTTCCCTTTTGGCTAACATTTAATAGAGAAGGTCCTTTCTAGTTGTTTGCTTACCAATTTGGCTAACTTCGATGACTGTTCACTATCAGTCAAAACATAACAAAAATGAAAAAGCAAAGTTACAAAAAGGGAAATTGCAACAATATTTCAAAACCCTAAAAAGACAAAAAACAGTCAAGGAGTGTTGAAGATAGTGTTCTTTGTCCCTACATGTTCTGCAATTTCGTTCCAATTATCATTGTAAATTTCCAGTGTCTCAAGCAACAAGAGGGTCTCCTGGTTGGTCCAGTCTTCACTGTCAAGGTCATTAGAATCTTTTGTTGCATCAATGACAAATCTTCCGTCATGAAAGCAATCTGAGCAAAGGATTGCATCAGCCTCCTTCTGTGACTGGTAGTATATCTGGGGGCATGGCTGTATATTAATGAGGAAAACAAGCTGGATCAATCCTTACATAGTGGATTGGTCAATATAAAAAAGTCCAAAATGCCTTTAGTATTATGGGTAATTACAATAATACCAAAATATCATAAATTAATAACTAACACTAAAACATCATATATATATATATATATTTTTATATATATTTATTTATATATATATATATTTATTTATATATATATTCTTAAACACCCCTCAAGTTGGGAGTGAGATACTTTGAACTCCAAACTTAAAGTGGTTCTTTCTTCACCACACTTGCAACAATAATCTCTTTGAGGTTTCTTTAAATCAACTTCAACAATCAAGAACACACTTAGGTAGCACACGACCCTTGTATGGGCGTTGGTTGCTCCTTTTATTTTTCATTTTCTATGAAGTGATTAGGCAATAACACTTCAAAAGTCATGTACTCCTACTCTTGAGAAAGTTGATTTTTACGGTAGGAGGTACTATCTCTACCGTATACACCTCAAACGGCTTTTTCTATGCCTCTTCACATGGTGGTTGCTGTGAGTGTGTTGGTTGGTTGTACTCTCTTTACCACTCAAATAGCATAATACATATACCTGTTCATACTAGTCGGTTATGTGTCCCTTCACATGATAGTGGCAGCCAATTTTTCAGCTCTCTTGGTTGTCCATTTTAGTAACTCAAGGTCTTAATCTTCATATTTCTTAGTGATACTGTCACATTCTATAAGAATCAATGTATTTGCCTCTTCTATAATTTGATTTTTAATCATATGTAGTGAAACAAACTGTTTTTTTTTTACTCTATCTTTTCTTCTATATGCAATTCCGCTGTTTAACCCAGTGAAAACATTCACCAAGTACTACATCATATTTTCTGCATCTTTTCATGAATTTTCCAACTCTTCTTGTATAACCTTGATTTTTGCATCCTTTTGAGCCCTTTTCTTTGCTGACTCAGTGACTCTTTCCTGAGCTTTCTTTCACACTTTTGGGTATATGTCTCATAGAATAGGCCCCTTGAATCCATGAAGGGCCGAGCAACATGTGCAGACTCACTGTAAACTAGAGAATTAGCCATCTTTTTCAACAACACAATCAAATTCTGTCATTTCATTCCCTGAATAGGCTGAATTTTCCAAAGCATCATCCTCTGCTGGCTTTTGCACCACCTTTTCTCCATTTATATCTTTGCTCTTCCATCCACCATAAGACCGGTTCCGAGGAACCGTTAGATTGTGTGTAGCAAAAAGTGCTTCCAACTCATTTGCCTTCATCTGCAGCTCATTATGTCTTCCCTGGTTATCTTTTGACTGTATCATCTTCTTGTTTGGCTCGCCCAACATGATTGTGGCTGTGGAATTCCTCTCCGGCATCTCGTCAAATATGTACTGTGTTGCAACCATCCTTCCTGCCTTCGTGTACCCATCAATCATCGCAGAACAAGAGGCGACGTTCTTATCAGGCATCTCATCAAAAACTTTTCGTGCTTCCAGTAGGTTTCTGATAAACATCAAGTAGGCTGGCACAAACACTCTGGTCTGACTCAAAACCAGACTTAAAAGCGTATTCATGAACCTGTGTAATTTCTATTCCTCAAGCGAATTGGGAGAAGAAAATGCATTCATAAGATGAAAACTTCCAGTCTCATCAGGCATCAAACCTGACCGATGCAACTCTAAGAACAAAGAGCATGCTTCCTCAGAACAACCCATTCGGGCATATCCGTCAAGCATTACGTTCCATGTCACAACATCTCGCACGGGCATTTCATCAAACAGAACACGCACATCACTGAGTGTATCGAATTTGGCATAGATATTCAGAAGGGTGCCACCAACGAAGACATCCAACACAAAACCAACTTTAGGGATCAGCACGAACATGTTTGGCAAACAAATCTTCAACAGGGGGCAAATGTCAACCTGCTTCGTCTCACTGCCGGCTATCTTTATGAAGTTTGCATTCTGAGAGCAATGAACCCCAAACACCTGTATCGGGTTCCACTGACATATTTAAGATGAGTTCATAGGCTTCATTAAGCCGCTTAGAGTGGCCAAGTAGATGAAGCATGCAAGTATAGTGCTGCACTCTTGGCTCGATCAAGTAATCCTGTGTCATTGAATTAAAGAACCCCCATCCTTCATCCATTAGACCTCGGTGGCTGCAAGCAGACAGAACACCCACAAAGGTAATGTGGTATGGCACAGCTCCCGTTCTCTTCATCTCTATACACCAGGACAATGCATCGTTTGGCAGACCATTTTGTGCATAGGCACCAACCATTGTATTCCACAATCAATACCCCTTTGATTCATTTTACTGAAAACTGCATATGGAAGATTAACGCAACCACTTTTAGCATACATATCAACCAAGCTGGCACCCACAAACACATCGAATTGTTCTAGAGAAAGAAGTTGCCCTTTGAAATTCTATCAAACACTTGGCGTGCATAGGTCATGCAGTTACTAACGCATAGAGAATCACCAACTTGGTGTGCGGGTGCACTCCTACTCCATGAGTCACGTCTGCAGCCACTACCCGTTGCTCTCATCGATCAAATGGTTCTAATACCATGTTGAAATTCGTGAGAAAGCATAACGGATGATCGAACATGATAAACAAATAGAGAAATGTGAAGATTGGAGGAGGGGGAGGCCATCCAATGAATGCCGCCCCCCTCTCTTTTACTCTCTCTTAATATCAAACCCTTAACCTAATACAAGCTGGACCAGTCCTTATATAGTGGATTGATCAGTATGAGAAAGATCAAAATGTTCTTAGTACTGTGTCAATTACAATAATACCAAAATATCAAAAATTAAATAACTAACACTAAAACAACATATTCTTCGACACTTTCTGCACTCAGTATTCATTTATGTGGTAATAATATCTGTCATTACAGTATGCTGATGTAATTCAAGCATTGCGCAGTGGTGATCTTCGACTTCTTAGAAATGCCCTTCAAAAGTATGAAGATAGGTAATTCTGGATTCTGTCCTCAATGGCTTCTCTTCCCATGGCTCCTTGCAATTGTTTGAACTTTGAATTTTGTATTCATCCTTTTGATTTTTCAGGTTCCTAAGATCTGGTGTCTATCTTGTTCTTGAGAAGCTAGAACTTCAAGTTTATCAAAGATTGACAAAGAAGATGTAAAAATTCAACCTGTATTTGCATTAAATTAAGGTTACCTCAACTTGTTTAGGCTTACTGACTTTGCATCCCTTTCTTGTAGATATATCATCCAAAAGCAGAAGGACCCAAGTAAGGCGCACCAAGTAAAATTGGAAATCATTGTGAAAGCTTTTAAATGGCTTGAAATGGATATGGATATTGACGAGGTAACCAGAGTACTCTCTCTCCCTCTCTCTCTCACACGCACGCGCACACACATTTTCAAGTAGCTAATTCAAATATTGCAGGTTGAGTGTATAATGGCGATCCTTATTCACAAGAATCTCATGAAGGGTTACTTTGCACATAAGAGCAAAGTGGTAGTTCTTAGCAAACAAGACCCCTTCCCAAAGCTGAACGGGCGACCAGTTAACTCATAAGAAAAGCAGATTGTTTCACTTGTTCTTCATTACTTGCTTAGTTTTTATTAAAGTTGTACGAATGGTGTAGATTATAATATATTTCTCTTAATACATATACAGCGAAGCTATTGTTTCTCATTCTTCCTTACTATCATTTACTGGTGGATAACAAAAGTTTATAGCCCAGTCCTGGTTTCTAGGATGAATTTCTGTATTGCGGAAGTGCATAATTTGAATTTCACCGTTGTCTTCAGCATCATCATCATTGTGGTTTCCCTGGTTCTCATTACTTATTAGTAATAGCAGAATAGCAGTACTAGTAGTCTCATTACTGTTTTAGGTTTTAATGCAAATGTTCTTTTTTTTTAAATAAGGAGACCAAAGCTAGGTGTGAATCGAACTCATGTCCTTCAATCTTGTGAATCGAGTCCCCTGCCATGTGACTTTAGGTTTTCAGTGTTGATGGATTTTTTTTTTGTCTCTTCTGGTTACAATAGTGCAAAGGTTTTGGGCTAAGTGGTTAAAGGGTCCTCTGACCCACCTCTTCGTTGGTATTGAATTTTTTTTATAAAATTGGGTTTAATGGATCACAATTCTATGTTAGGAAAGGTTATGCACAGCGAATCTTGAACTGGGAGTACTAAAATTCAATGTTTAGTTTCTCTAAAACTTTGTATTAACAACACCGCGTGGCATGGCCGGACTGAATTTATGAGATATAATAAATGCTCACTTAATATGAGAGGGCATTTACATGGTATCCTATTAACACTTAATTGCTTTGCAATGCTCATTGCAACTTTTGAGAATAGCGCCTACTTCGTTTGAATTGGTTAAGGCCTTAAGCTCTAACGCTTAATTGCTTTACACTGTAGAATTCAAAACAAGCTGAGCTTTAGAAAAAATTATGATATTTGATATTGCCATCTTTATTTTCTGTTGTAACCAGAAAAGGATTAAGAGTACCTCCAATGGTCGTCCGTGAATGGCCTGGCTCTTCCCCTGGGTCCTCTCATGTTGCTCATGTTTCGTGATTATATTTACTTTGTCATCCTTATGTGCAAAACAAATAAGTGATTTTCAAAAAGCTCCAATTTATTCTCTTCTCATACTAGGGATGGTAATTCCTACTCGTTCCGTGAGTACCTAGTTCTCAAGAAGGAAAACCTGTGGGTGGGGCGAGAAGACCCTCAAGCGGCGGGGGTTAGGGTTTATGGTAAATCTGCCTCATTCTGATATAAAGATGTGTGTATATACAATGTGTGTTTGTTTATACAAAATATATGTATATATGTGTGTGTTTTTATAAGTATAAATGTATATGTATATGTATATATATATATATATATATATATATATATATATATATATATATATATATATATAAATAACTTCTAGTTTAATACAAGTAGTCTTCTAGTGCGGGTGGAGTGAAGACCTGCCCCATGCCATTCCCATTGCCATCCATAGCTCACACACCATCACAGGCAATGCCGGATCTATGTAGAAGGTTCAGGTGGCGTCCGTCTTCCTGAAATTTTTTGATTTGAATGTAAAAGACATTCTACAGTTGTACATGCTTCGCCCTCCTACCACAATGAAATACATACTTGTCCCCTCCAACACTATTTTTTAGATCCATCACTGATCACATGTGGCACCGAAACCTCCATTCGAGTGCGGCATTTATGTCGGACCTTGGATCCTCAACACTCTCCTCATCTCATGTCTAATTCAGCACTACCTATCATAAAATTTTATTGTTTATATATATATATACTAAATTCAAATTCATGCGAGACCTATAGTTGCAAATCATCCACATGTTCAAAAAGCAAAAAGAGACAGATAATTTATATTCAAAAAACAAAAAGTGAATATTTTTGTGCAAAATAGAAACTATAAGATACAACTTGTACTAAGGACCATTCGTCTTTTCGATCGAAGATACCAATTGACATAAATGATCTAATATGAACAAGTATGAATAAAAGTCTAACAACTCTATCTGTTGAGACTAACAAATCTCTCTCTATATATATACACAGACACTTGGTGAACCCAAAGTTTTAATTTATCAAAACAGGTTCATATTTCTCTTGTTTATGTGAGAAACTACACTAAAACTAAATTAAACTAATATGGCTACCGGTTTCTGTCATGTTTCCATACAACTTGCAGGCCTCCGTTACCCTAAAGTCTAGTTTATGCAACTTGTCCATCGTTAATATTTTATTTGTTAGTGTAAAGCGCAAGGTTAGAACTGCTCGTGGATAGAAGTATCTACACCAAACTTGGTGAGAATATCTGAAATACGACTCCTTGATGCAGATGGTGTAGTAAATTCTTGTACATTGTCCACCCGATGACATCTTTCTTTAGTGAGTTACATGAGAGCTCTACACCTTGAGAGTTGTCAAAGGCATCATATGCATGAATTGATATAGGTACGAGTCTAAAGTAAGATTGGACTTGAAGAGATCTCTAACAAATAGGGAGTGTAACTGAAGACATTATCATTTAGAGATGGAGTGTTCTATCTTATTCTCCAATATTCCGATCGGTGACCATGATTTGTCAATATGCATGGTCTTCGATCACCTACAGGCCTCTCTGGACTAATTTCTACTTCCACAAGATGGGACTTTTTGGTCAAGGATACCGTAGACTATTAATATGAAGATATTGAGCAAGTAACAATCTTTAGCTCAGAAAACTATTACTATGACGCTTTCAAACTTAGTGTTTGCCACTAATAGCATGTGAACCTCAAGACAATGTCCCACTATCCCAACGCCGGCCTGGCCTCAGCATTGTGGATCGAGCCCAACTAAGTTGAAATAAAGGAAGACCAAAGCGAGAGATTTTTGCCGTTTGGTATCCTGTAGGACTAAGCTCAGCGCGGTGAGGACCTGATACATTCATTGCAGCATAGAAACTTAGTAAGGAAGCAGGAGCCATGTGATGGTTAAGGTCAGGATTCATAACTTCTGTCAGCACAATGCAATGCTTTGCCTATGTGCGATGAGTGAATGGCTTTTCATCTGAACTTGATGAGTTCAAAATCGGATTGTGGGTGCCCTTCCTTCCCTTTTGTTTTCTTTTTCTTTTTTTTTATTATTTTTTTACAACGGGAGACCGAAGCCTAACAAGCACCAGTAATCGAACTCATCACCTGCAAGATGAGAGTTAAAGAGTCCTGCCAGATGAGCTAATGCTCTCGTTTTCTGTTATTATCAAGATCGGTTAAGCACAATGACGGATTTACATGGAGGGATGCTTTCCTCAAAGTTTGAAAAATCACTCTAGAATCTATATTTTACTGTGAATATGATAGAGATTCATGCTTCGCCCTCGATGAAATGTATACGACGTCTCCTCCTCCCCCAACACTATTTTCTAAATCCGCCACTGATTAAGCAGACCCCTGCCAAACATGCTATGCCCGAACTAGCTTTGATGCCCTTCTTCTTTGCAAGTGCTTGCTTTGATGCCCGTTCATCTTTTCTATCTCTTTTACTTAGCATTCTCTTGGACGGGGGGACGATAGATATCTGTCTATATAGATCCTCTTGAGTAACATCCTCCCATTAGGGAAGAGTGACAATTCAAATTAAAGCATTTAAAGTAACATTTTTGCTTTTTTTATATTTTATGTAAAAGTAAGAAAACAATTACAGTAAATAAAATGGGACCTTTTTCCATTTTTCCCGATCGAACAATTAAGATTTTGCAGTATGCCCTTATATATATATATATATATATATATATATATATATATATATATATATAGAGAGAGAGAGAGAGAGAGAGAGAGAGAGTCATTTATACTCAATACTCATCGCTCGCTTTTGCATGATTCCGTCTTTTCAACCATTCATCAGTATTTTTTTAAGGTCGAATTTATCATTATGACCACTATTAAAACCACCTAAAATAAACATAAATAAAATTGTAGAAGTACTTAAATTTGAATATATAAATATTTAGTTTTTTTAAGTGATGGAAGGCTGCGACGGGTAGTTGAAAGGGTCATTGAATACTTTTGAATAGTGGGTATGAACAATTTAATATATATATATATATATAGTGTGTGTGTGTGTGTGAAGAGAAAGCATGCCTGTTTTACCAGTTGAGTACTCAAACTTTTCTAGTCAAGAAGTCCAGAGTTCTAATTTTCCTGTTCAGTGGACTTGTATTAGAAAATTAAATTACTTAAGCAAGCTGCCTAAATCTAGAGAGAGAGATTCAGCTTGTGAAAAACTGTTGTTTGTCATTGTGATCATGTTTGGCCCATTTTATTAGGTTTATATATATACATATACATATATACATATATATACATATACATATATACATATATATACATATACATATATACATATATATACATATATATATATACATATATATGTATACATATATATATGTATATATATATACATATATATGTATACATATATATATGTATATATATATACATATATATATATACATATATATATATACTCATGTGCGATACAAAGGAAAAGTGAGAAACGATGATTCATACTAACAAAAACTATAAAACATAAAGAAAAGAAAATTTTATATCTCAAAATGTTAGTAAGTCGCACTCATGTAGTCGAAAAAACAATATTTTGTACGTCAAAGTGACAAAATCTCCCTTCACACACGTATAAATGGAAGAGAAAAAAAAGGAAAAACCTTTAAAACCCAGGTGATTGCCTCTCCCCCACTGTAAATGTTTTCCTTAAATTTCAAAAGATTGAAAAAAGTTATACAAGGCCCATGTAATCGCCTTTTTGCACCACCTAAAAACATTTACTGGATCTACAACCGGCTACTAGTTTGGCTCGGATGAGTGAACAATTAGGACCATTTACTAGCGATATAAATTTCAAAGACCTAGCACGGTTTAGTTTGCTAAGCTAAATGACTATATATATATATATATATATATATATATATATATATATATATATATATATATATATATATATATATGTATGTATGTGTGTACATTGGGGCGAACCTGTCTAGTTAGAAGAGTTCAAATCTCTGTCTTGGGAACTCGGCCGGAGAACAAATCAGGCAAATATATTCAAGAACATTCTGTTGAAGCCTGTCCAGTTAGAAGAGTTCAAATCTCTGTGTTGGGAACTCGGCCGGAGAACAAATCAGGCAAATATATTTAATTCTTACAAGACTGGACTCGTAGTCAAGGTCAAAAGAAGAGGCAGGTTCCAGGTCAATCAAATTGGAGAGGAAATACGCGGACTTGAGATGAAGGTGAGTTCCTGCTAAAAAAATGATATACTGCTCATGCTAACGATATCATCACCGTACGTAGCGACAGATCGATCGATCTGCATCTGTATTTACAGAGCGGCCTCTTCTCCGATATTCTTTCGAAGAACCAAAAGAGATGGTGGTGTGGCTTTTTGGTTACGGATCACTTATATGGAACCCTGGGTTTCAATACAAGGAGCGTGAGGTTGGATATATCAAGGGCTACCAACGTGTCTTTGATCTGAGTAAGAGTGCATATCATTCGCAGCTATCCACATCGCAACCGTTCGCAGATATATAACCAGCAAATCTCTGTCTCTCTCTCATATATATAACTACGCACACACACATATCTATAGTATATATGTTACGTATGAGTGCATGTGTTATGCAAGTACGCGTTTTTCTTCATGGTGGTGCTAGCTAGAGATCCTATCAATCATGATCACTATTTACAACGGACAGTATTTTCACATAAACTATGAAATTGCGCAAGTCCATAAGAATGACTATGTACGCGCCCGCGCACACACACAGATATATATATTATACTTGGTTTACCTTGTTAACTAATTGCCTTGGTTGAATATTGGAGCAGCTTGCTTTCACAGGGAACCAATGAACTACCGGCAAGGATGTTTAATCTACAACACAAGCCAGGAGCGATCTGCGTAATTACTACCACCATTAATTCTTAATTGATTGCAACAGTAATTCATCTGTGTGTGTGTTATGTAGTGTAGCTAATATAATTGAAGATGCATTTGACAGTGGGGAGTTTCTTATGCCATAGAGGAAGAAGATATCCCAGAGGAAAACCAAATCATACAGGCAATCTCTCTGTCTCCCTCACAGACACACATAATATTTTGACACGCCACGGATGCCTAAACTGTGCAATTTTTTATTTCAGTACCTAGAGAAGGAGAGAATGCGAGTATGATTCTAAGGCGTACGTGAACTTCTACTGCTTAGAATCTGGCGAGCAGAAGAAAATGCTAACGTACGTGATTCTCGTATTCGGGGAATTCAGCATGTTAGAGTCGTTCTTGTACTAAAGGAATTAATGATCTAAACCATATTTAATGGATTTGTTGCAGTTTTATTTCATCACTATGCAAGGAATCGAACAAATACTATATAGGAAGCACTTAGATAGCCATGGCCTCTCGACCTTGTGGAACCAATCGTGAGTACGTCTTCAAGCTGGAGAAGGTATTGGATGAACTGGGATTCCCAGATTACTCGATCGTCGAACTCGCGAATGAGGTTAGGAAGGTGATCGCAGGCCGGCCTGGAGCGCTTGATGGCATCAGTAGTCCCAGAATAGAAGTGTATGGCTAATTAGTGATATTCAAGGCTTAAGGAGAGATCATGGTGGAACTTAATTAGTACCATTAACGCAATCAACCTTGCGTAATAAAGGTCGCACTAATTTTCCTTCATGACAGTCATAATTGTTCACTCACAGTTGGAATAAATGAGAATTGCCGAATTGGTTCTGCTTTGTGGTATTTTTCGTATGCAACCCTCCTCTCTCTCTCTGCGTGTGGGTGTGTATGCGCGTCTTACCATTTCGAGAAAAAAAAAATTACAACGGTAAGAAAGCCGTGAAAGTATGTGACTGTCGGAATTGCGGGCACATGTCAATATTGCTCGGTTGACTCATTTAGGAGCATTTCTGTTGAATAGACTAGTACCAAGCACTATTATGTAGACAATTACTTGTTTTTTGCTTTTAAGTGGATATACTGTGTTTCTTATTTTATAAAAGACCTATTTGTTTTGGCTTGCATTATATACAAACACACGTGTGTGTGTGTGTATGTCATTGGTAAAGGTCGAAGCCTGATGTGGGCCTTCTTGTTCCCGAGCTAGGTCTTCTATTAAGGTTCTTAAGTCAGTCGCACATGCAAAAACACAATTCTATAGAAATCGCAAGAAGTAAAAAAAAACGTATTTTTATTAATAGAAGCAAGAATAAATGATTATCGATACCGTGAGCCAAGGCAACTTGGTCAGACACAAAGCAGAAGAACCCAGAGTCGACGTCATCTGATAACCCAGAAGCTGGAGCATCTAAGGGATGCAAAAATTGACCTTCGGTCTCACCCTAATAAAGAGATTGCCTCTATTAGCAAAGCAGCACTTACTCTGAAGTATTGTTAGCTAATAGCAGCACAGTAATCTAGGTGAATTTAGGAGGTTGGATCAAGACCCAACACTGATAACAGGGGTGTATGTTCCAATGGACAAGCATTGACACTTGGATGCAGGGAAACTCTAATACATACAATAAGGATAGAGTCATAAAAATTTAGATAAAGAACATCACAACACACACACACACACACATATATATATGTGTGTGTGTGTGTGCGTATTTTCCACAATATTTTTGTCCTCTCAGCTATAGCTACTTAATAGAAAATTAGCTCTATTAAGAGCCTTGGGAAATATATTTTTTTAGAATACAAACTTTTATTAAGATCCCTATCAGAGATATATTGGTCTGGGATAGAGTTCTCGACAAGCTTGAGGCAACTTGTTGTCTATTAGTAAATCTATGAGGTGTGATGGGATCCACAAGTCACATTGTATGGGATGTGTTTTTCTTATGATTTTCTCCTTGAAAGAGATGTAAAAACAGGAACATTATCTATTTTAAATTCCACCTAGGATTTTACCTGTTTACTCTCTCTCTCACCCACACAATTTTGTGTGTGCACACACACACAGGACAGAACGAATAGATGAAACAAGGAAATCACAATAACAATATTTCTCTTAGATTAGCATGCTTTATCAGTTTTAATCTGTAAATTTCATGGTATATAATCTATAAACCAAATGATTGTTAACACCCATTTGGAAGGAAGTTTTTCCTCTAACTGGAGTTAATAAGGTGTTGTAAGATGAAGAAGCGAGGGTATTTGGTAAGTCAGACTCATTGATGGCCAGATGGACTTCTACAACTAACTAATTTGCTAATACATGATATCAACATTTCCCTTGCAAGGACACCATTCTTGTGATGACGCATGAAGAGAGGTGCATACATCTAATACTTCAGTAAAACCCATTATTTCTGTCTGTGTACATATATTCTAACCTCATGTTTTCATTTTGTTGACTAGAAAAGTAAAAGAAATTTGTCCTCTTTGAGGTGGATATTCTTAGTTGCAACACAATTTTCTGTTTCCATATGATGCTAATAGCATCTAATTTTCTTTCTTTTTCATTCTTATTGCTATAGCTTATGGTTTTCGAGTTTCTCAAGTATTCTCTGAATCTTTTGAGGATGTTTCAGACAACTAAATTTGAAGCTCTTGTTTTTGGTGTTTCAGCAATCTTACTCTGAATTATTGTTAAACTACCATGTTGCAGAAATCATCAAATAGTGAATGTGGTTCAGGCATTTGCTTGCACTTTTATACACCATTACATTCTAATATGTACGACAACTTCATGTATTGAATATTGTGCGCAATACTAACTGTATGTTTAATCTTTT
This sequence comes from Brasenia schreberi, assembly GCA_036023115.1. Classification (NCBI taxonomy): domain Eukaryota; kingdom Viridiplantae; phylum Streptophyta; class Magnoliopsida; order Nymphaeales; family Cabombaceae; genus Brasenia; species Brasenia schreberi. The sequence goes on along the minus strand of JAYKKT010000061.1, from coordinate 6,551,014 downwards.
GTAGATGGCTGAAAAAGCATTTGATCCGCAATTGGTGGTCTATAATGCTTGAACAGATATCTTAGTTGGAGACCCGTTGGGTGGATTGAGGGTATTCAGTTATTTAGTAAAATGCGTAATTTTGTTCATTTGTCATATTCTCCTTCATTTTAGTTTAAATAGGAAAGAAAGTCGTGTTTATATGGATCCAGATCTTTACCTAGTTAATATTTTTGTTTTCATGCACTCTATATGACTAATTCTATAAAAGAATCTCTCTATCAACCACTAATCAATCTTGAAGAATTTGGAGAGCAATGTAATATTAGAGTCTAGAAATATGGATGACAAGAAGATAGAGAACTGCATACTAAGATAATTTACATTATTGTGGTGTGTGTGTGGGAAGGTGCGCTTGTGTATATGTTTCTCAGGACGTGCTTGTATTAGAGAGAATTAGAACACTTTGTGATTGACATTCATCTACGATCCTGTTATGCATATCATATGCAGATGCGATATGTAATCGATACTTGATCTTGTCACGGCATTATGTTATGTCCATAAACCCCCAGAAGTTGGATGGGTGCGTCCTACCTATTATATAACATCAAGTCTGCCCTATATGGGAAATGTTGCTCCCTGATTACGAGTAACATAGAATCAGCTTTTAACTAGGTACAGGGGATCTGTGGTTGCTTGTGCCATAGAAGCCACATCGATTAAACAGGAGTCCAAGCAAGTATTTGAAAAATGTGACTTCCTCAGTGGTTTTCTCATCCTTTAGATAAAAAAATATTCTTGTTTCTTTTAGCATGCAAAACAATGTCAGATATCGCTCATAAATCTTGTACTGAAGACTCAAGTTGAATTGTCTTTTCTGATGTTCTTCTTGGCTTACCAAATGTGTTCTGTAGGTTCCTACCAATTACCTGGATGTTTTCTAGGGTTATTTCCTTGTGCAGGTCTCTCCTGACGGGGTTATTAAGAGAGATGAGCTGGTGTTTGAATTTGTTAAAAAGAGAAGTATACCTATTGTCATGCTTACCTCAGGTCTCTTAATATATTTTCTCGACTTGCGCAATGATAGAACGGTACAGGGTACTAAGAGTGCCTTTTGTGTTCTAGGTGGCTATATGAAATCAAGTGCTCGAGTTATTGCAGATTCAATAAGAAATTTGAAGGACAAAAATTTGATAGACTGGAAATTGTCTAATCTTTAGGGTGTGAGCTAATACTCTCAACAATATAAAGTGTCATCACACTTCCCGTAAAGGTTTGCCGAAATCAGTTGCTTGTAACTCCCATGTTTGGATGTAATAGATTATAAGCTCTGTCTGCCCATGTATCTTTGTGCATTTATCATGAATTTTGCTCCATCGGCATATTTTGTATATCAAAACCCGGTATATTATGGGAAAAAACGACCAAGTGTATTTTATAAAGAACTTGTTTTGCTGTAAATTCAACTTTTTCCATTTTGGGTATCTTTGTGATGTGACCTTCGTGCCTTGATCTGTGTCTAGGGCAGTCTTGTGAATCAGATAATCATAAGACCACATAAATACTGTTCTGCGCAGCTATATATTTTTCTGGATATAATACTACTATTGATATGTGCATTTTGAGCTTGGCACAGGAAGCTTTGATAACCAAAGAGAAGGCATGCGAGGATCCACAGCTCCATTTTGAAGTTATATCATCTACGCTGTACTGCATTTCCTGTATAATATATGAATCAATCCAGTATATTTTCTGCACCACGGGTGAATAGAAGGTAGCCTTCGAATATAATAGTTGATCTGTAAATATTGCTTTGCACTAAATTTCAGTCTATTTCGTGGACTCGCTGGTTACATGCACAAACCTGACCATTAAAGAACGACTAATCTCAACCTTTTTTTGACTTGAGTTTGTCTTGATTTGAGTTCTTGGGTTTCTTATGTTTTGATGTCAATTCCTTCACGAATCAAGGTAAAGTTCCTTCGTGTTTGTGATGGATGGGCTGCCTGTGTGTGCTGTTGGTCTTTGATCTTTTAGCCAAGCTAACTCCGTGTCTAGCCTGTCTTGGTAAATGTTTCATACCATCTCTCCAAGTCATCCACACATTCAAGCAAATATCCAAGCCATCATTTCTTTCTTTCATCCGTCTGTGTGGAACTTCCGAGAACTTCCAGTCGACCACCATCCACAGTATAGCAGTTTGCTGATTTGCAATCCGTGTTTTTAAGGCCCATCGACATGACATGGTAAGGTAGTTATCGTAACGCATCTCTCTCATTCTTTGTTGCTAAAAGAACATCTCAAAATGTCCTGTGATACAGGTAAGATTTGGATATGCACCCTATTTGATGATAGAGTTGCGATTCACCACTTATTGTATGGTATGCCCCCACTACTATAGGATGATTCATCACATCGAAATCTCAGCCATGTGATGAACTGCTTTCTCATGGTGTGTCAAAGCAAAGGATCTAACTACGAGAAGCTTCCCTTCACGAACTAGGTAGCTCTCACAAATGAGATCTCAACTGTCACAGTTCGCACGAACCATATGTAAGAGAGATGGGGACGAACATAGGAGAGTTTTGCACACGGAGAGCGATCTGCTCTTTCTGTAGGTTGCATCGGACTGACGAATTGATATTGCTGCATCGAGATAGAGAAGAAGGGTGAATGATTATTGCTTGATCTCAGCCCACCTTATGTGATTCATAATTTCTTGATGTTCTATCCGAACATTGAAAAAGAAGGCTCTAGTTGAATGGTTTCAGCATGATAAAGGGCACTTCAAATGTGAAACTCAGCTGCCCACCTTATTAGTCGAATGGGGTTTACACGTTCCAGGTGTGTCAAATTTTAGACTTACAATACTAATCTATTAATCAATTATAAACTTCAACAAATAAAAGTTCTTTTTCTTTCTCCTACAAACATCATTGGAGACTGGTGAACGAGCTCGAACAACCCATGATATGCTCGTTCAGCTGAAACTGGCTTACCAGCCCAAATACCTACTCGTCATCCTCTCAAAGGATGAGCTCCCACACAATGCAAATTCCTTGTTTTAAGGTTGGTATTTTGAATACTTGGTGTAGCTAGAACAGTGTCTTCTGCAAAACATAATTTCCCCTCCATCAATTTCATGACTCTGGGCTGATGACCTTCCATCCATAAATTTCATGAAGAGGCGATCAACAGCCATTTTTTTTGTTCAAAGAAAAGTAAAGGACATAGATGACCCTTGCCTATCTTCATGGGTGGTATATTATAGAACAGTTTACAGCACCTTCCAAAGAGACTAAAGAGGGGATCAGAGCCCAAGTGCAGGCAGCAGCGGGGTCAACGTCCTTGAGACAAGTACATCAAGAACGTGAACCAGATTCAAGGAACTGGAAAACCTAGAATACCTAGAATAGATCATTGAAAGAGTGAATTTGCTTATTTAAATGCCTATATATCCGTTCATGCAGAACTAGTCATACGGTTTGATTTTATGAAGATCCCATCAAATTAAAGCCCATAGAATTGGCCATCCAAGCAAAACTAGCACAGCGAACTCCTTCCAACCAACTATCCTTTTCTCCTCAAGGAGTAGAGCCTAGAGATATTCCGCTTCCAGATTCATCATGTGGTTCTTCATATGACTTGAATATCCAAAGAGAATCCGGCTAACGGGAAGGCAGAAAACAAGAAAGAAAACCAACATATACTCTTCAGGGGATGAAAAACAAATGCTGTTTATTGATCTAAATTGAATGGCCAATCATTTCCAAGCAGTCCCGGAAGGAGTCTTTGCATGGGTTGGAGTAAAATTGAGATAAACACATATCCAAGAGCCGCTGCTTTAGTTTGCAGTGTAAATTCATAGTTTACTACACGAATTGGACTCTGCAAAATTTTGACTTCCAATGCAGGAACTTTGTCGTTGGTAAGCAGCAGGAAGGAAATACAAGTAAATGATGATACCTAATGAGATGACCCTGCTAGAGACGTTGTAAAACTATTGAAAACTATTGACAGAAGGCTGAAGAATAAGCAGATAAATTACTGGCCGAGGAGGCTAGGAATAAGGAGGATATGTACACCATGATTGGTTGGAACAAGGGTTAAACACTCCGAGTATCTCATCAAAGAACAAAATTTTTTATGATCATAGAGGATAGGAAAATATTGCAATAATAGACTATTAGTATTACTGGATGGTCCTGCTATGGAAGTCCTTTTCAGCTTTTGCCATACGAGCCTTAAACTCGGTCCACTCTCCTCTGCACCTAGCTCTTACCTGAAAGTATTCACCAAGTATTTCAAGCATTATTTATAAGGACAAAAAGGGCAGTCCATTGTTCAATAAGTCCTATTACTTACCCCTTCCCAAGGTTGCCTTCCATCTATAGCTTCCCCCTGCAACGTTACCAACATATGCTTAAAACACATGGATGAAAAGCCCAAGCAAATAACCATCTGCACACACAAAGAGAGTCCCCTACTTTTTGAGATGGAACGATGCTCACATGATATGACCAATTCCTTCTGGGTGTTAATGACATTGTTTGAAGTCATTTTGTGCTTGCTCTTGCAATTGTATGATTGCCACAATATCTCACCGATATACATGCTTTGTTTCTTGATTCGTTCTACTGTATCATGGCAGTATGGCACATTGTCATAAAATGTGCTCTCTACTGCTTAGGTAAGAAGTGCACACTCACTTGCATGCAATGGAAACCAACATGTCTGGTCATTATTACCTTCTTACCAGTATGGTGCATATGCCATCTTTTCATTTGCAGTTACGGTTAAATTCTCTAGCTGCAGTTTATATATGGAAGCTCTGCCCAACAGCCTTTTCTTGACTTATGTTTTGTACAGCAGCAGAGGGGTTCATATGCTACTAACTTGGACTCACCAAACTGATGCTATATTGGTATGCAAGGACAGAGCAACCTAAATTAGATGGTGGCAGTCAGTCTAGATTGTGATCCAAATAAAGTCAAACCTATTTAAAACCAAACTTCACAAGTAAACAGGACTACAGGAACAGTTAGATATCACAGAAATATTCTCAGTAAATGAAGAGTACGCATTGCAAAATTAATTTCACGAAATTTCATAAGTTTCTTCTAACACTGTCCCTTAATAAAAAGCACATACTATGACAACAATAACAACAACAACCAAGACTTTTACCACACCTTAATAAGAAACATAAAGTTGTAAAACCTGGCGGGTGCTCAGATTTAATGCGCAAAAGTCAGGATTGGATGAAAGAGAATGAAATACCTGGTCCCCAAGTGACGGAAAAACCATATGAACTATCCATTGGGCATCAACAACACCAATTTTTTCATGTGGTGGCTGCAACATGAAAGGATGAAGAAATTACAAAGTTGACCAAAGCTTAAGGCATATACTAACCCAATAACGACAACTGAAGCTTGATTGGGTACAAGAACACATGCCCAACAATTAAAGTAGTTGCTCTAAATTATACGCTGGATGCGCTCATACCATGCATGAAACTGGGTCACATATGGCTGAGGCCAACCTATGACTTACACTATGACTTAAGGTACTAGATTTGGTTATAATGAGTGTTTGTGCCACTGGATCTTCTGAAAAAGCATAACCTACTGATTATCTCACATGAAAAATAGAAGTGGAACCAAGTTCAACATACATAGGAAGAAATCAATGAAAACACCAGCATCTATAATAAAAGCAATGTTCAAGAGAACGTCAATCAAATGCAATGATTCCTCACAAAAATGTTAGACATTTGATAGCTTACTTTTCATAGAATGTTTTTCTTTAATTTACAATTTGTTTAAGCTCTAGTTCTTGAAGAGGAAATCCTATAAAAGTAATTGTTCATCCAAGAGCATATTCTCCCCCCAACTGAAATAAATCTTCTATGAACATCATTTGACACCAAGGGGATAAAATACAAGCAATAAAGCCAACAAAAACAGGGAGGATTTGCGGTGAGATCTTTTAGAAGTTAGGATACCGGCAAATAAGTTCTTATGTAGTTACTTTTATGAGTAAAGCTCTCCAATGCAGGAATATTACAAGCACCTCAAAATGCTCCAATGCAAGAAGGAAAGGTCAGGAAAATGAAGACGAGTACAAGGTGGGAACGATTTAATAAGTAATGACATTTCTGCAAATGATGCTGTCAGAGTAGGAAAGCTAGAATTGAAGAGAATTTAAGAACTAGAGGGAGAACAATGATGTCAACCATGTAGGCAAGATGATTTCCTAAATGAGGTTGCACAAGCAAAGACACTAGCATAGGCAAACCAAGTGCACAATCATATTCTGGTAGTCTCTTGCTCGTCAATCAAGCTTCACTACATAATAGAATTATGTTTATGGAACATTCATCTGCACAAGCAACTGTCTCCTGTATCTGCAATACAACCAGATTGCTGCCGTCCTAAAGACAGGTTAAATACACAACTCAATTACTAGGTACCATAGACAGATAACATGAGGAACTAATGCTGATGGTGCTACTCTACCAAGGTACATTCATCTTATAAGCTATCACGTGTCTATTGTATGACCTTTTAGCCACTTACCGTAGCCTTCTAGCAAGAGTACTAGCCAAAATTTGTAAGCTTCGGCTGATGAGCAATGTTCTAAGCATATCCGGTGGTTTGAGTTTATCATGGAGCATCGCTTTGTTTGTGCCTTTATGTTTTTCTCATTTAGATGAAAAGATCCAAGACAAGATACTCACAGAGGCGGTGTGAATGCTTTGTCATTTATGTCATGAAGCAAAATCAGAACACTTTTGTGAATCTTTGGCAACTTGTCGTCATTCTTTTTTCACGACCATGTAGAGCCTTCTGACTGCCTGTGGTTGCATTTATTTAGTCCCAGACAGCAGCAAATCCATAACCTCATAACAAATGCCCTTTGTTGTTCTGCTAATAAAAGTACCTAAGGTATGATACAGGTAGTTCACAAAGCTAGCCAGTTCTGAAGCCCCCATTCAAGTAAATATGCCCTCCTAAAATAATTTACACTAGACTTTTCATTGTCACACATACCAACAGAGAGCTCAATTATCCTTGAACAACCAGATTAAATGATGACCATGGCAATCTCATTGGCAACGTCAGCCACTTATGACCACCCAATCCAACTTTTTCATACAAAATAACTTTCCACCACATTAAGCTGTGAAGTACCAATCCAAGGGAACACCTTAGACCCAGAATTGCCTGCAGCCACCAAATCCTTAGACTGGGTTCTCTTGTCTCGCAGGCTGAACACTAAAGCCGAATCTACCACTTTACTGAAGCAAACATAGGGCCTTTATTTGGTATATAGTTTGATGATCTCATCTGAAGGAATTGCAGTTATATTGAGTTGATGTGGATGCCACACCCTTTTCTTATCTAGAAGGTCCGTGACATAATCATGTGTTCAGAACATGACAGGTCTCTTGCAAAAGGTTTTGCAAGGATTTCTCAACCACGTACCAAAATGCAAACACATCCACCACATAGCCTGGGACACAAGCAATCCAAATCCTGCTGCAAGTATATAAACGTCCTCTGGGATAATCCCATCATAAGACAGATCCTCTGCTCCAGGTGTTGTTGAATACCATCGTTGTGACTCCTTGTAAAACTATGTGCTTCAGTCCCAACTAATGCACCCATGGCAGTCCCTTAGCTGCAAGCAACTCTCCCCTATATGGTTCGCAACTCATCTGAAAAAGTTCCACTTTGCCACCTATCAAAGTTGCCTTGCCAATCCCGTAAAACTGCCCCCAGATGCAGACTATTTTGACCCTCTATGATGGCTCTGTCCACGTTAAGTTTATATGTTCCATGTGATAGTCTGGGCCATTGCCTCTTCTTCTCTGCCTTTCAGCTTCATCTATCTTTCCTAACTTGATCGCCTTGTATGATTTAAATCCCATCTCAGACTCCAATCCAATCAATGAAGCTTCCTTTGGTTTCCCACCTTTCAAAATTGAGTTACTTTCTGACCGGATGGGATACCATGCCATGCTTATTTTACCAATTTGTTCGGTAGACAAGGCCTTAAAGAGTGAGCCACTCTTCTGATCCATAAACTCCAATTCAGATTCTGCATCTGCACCTCAGGAACACTGAAGTGCAGAACTTGCAACAATTTATTGCATGTGAATAGGATCTGTTGAAATAAATCTTTACCCTCTTCACAAAGGTAGCTGCCTCCAGCTGGGTCAATACACCTCGTTCTCAATCTCTCCTTCATAGGTAGGCTTGTCAGGATGCTCTCTATATGGAAACAATGCACTTTGGAGGGAACAGGTAATTCCCATACCTTTTTACACCAACCTGCATTGTCTGCATAATCTAATACAGAGTGATAGCCTGCTGACTTCTCTCCCTGTGCCACTCAATCTCTTTAGACCATGCTGTTTTATAAGCAGATTTAACAGAAAAATCTCCTATAGTGACATAGAACCAGAGGACTGAATGATTTATTAACAAAGTAATACTCAAAATTTGCTGCTTATCCACCCTGGTAAACAGGACTTGGATCAGCTCCTCATCCCAGCTCCCATCAGCCTGGATCAATTGGGATACCTTCCGGAAAGTGGGCTTCCCATATGTGTGGCTTTGAATCTTAAAAGTTGGGGTTGCAGGATCCAAGCATCCTGCCAAATATCAACCCTAGAGCCATCTCCCACATGCCAAATATAGTTTCAGCATTTCCAATCCTTCACACAAGCTGCACCATACTTGGGAGGGATTTCTTCGTGGTGTTGCATGCAACAGATGACAATTGGGGTAATATCTAGCCTTAAGGTTAGTATACGCGTCACCACCAGTAACTCTTTGTTTTGCATTAATCTCCATCCTTGTTTCTCTAGCACAGATAGATTAAAAGTGTGGAGGTCTTGACAACCAATGTGGATGACCTTAGAAGCTCAACTTTTCAAATCTGGAACAAATCTACCATTAAAAGGTTTTGCTGTTTTTGTTCCTTTTTTGAGAAAATGGAGAGATGAAATAAGAAGGGCTGGATTAATTCTGACATCCAGTAGTTCGATGTATGTCATCCCTCCCTTTTTCTAGTTACCCAGTGGTGGCCATTTTCAAATTGTTCGTATCATTTTAATCCTTGGACAACTAAATGAAGTAATGAAGAAGCATATAGTGCTCCAAGTTTGTACAGCTCCACATACACTAAATAGCAAGTTTGTGGTAGCGACAACAGCACTACATCATGCATCTAGAATATTAAATCTGTCAAGGATGATTGCTTAGACTTCCTGGTTTTACCTCCACACACTTCTGTAAGGCTAGATCCAAACCCCATCCGTGCACCAAGTCATTCTGCAACAAGATAAAGATGCATCAACCTAACTTCACGAAAAGCAGAAACACAATCTTCAGAGAGATGAATAAAAATATCACTCTGATCTATCACCAGTTCCATGATCATGGTATCAAAAGCTAGGCCAATTTTATAGCCAGGGAGAGTTCATGCATTGGAAAAAGTGGGATCTGTGAATTCCTGGAGTTCAAAAATACCATGTCTAGGAGGTGGAAGTTCTAGTTTTTTCTTTTTATTGAAAAATGAGATGTGATAGATAGCTTAAACACCTTTCCCAATTAATGAACAGTATTCTGGACATGATTCTCCCACACAACCACCATAAAGGTTGTACGATTAATTACCAAATGGATAAACTCTGGTGGGAGATCAATTCCACCCAAAAATTTACGTACCTGAATCATGTGCCATGCACATCGCCATGCATTCCTAGAAAAAACTGGAGCCATTATTTCAACAAACCTACAATAGTATGCTTTAAAATTATTTTCTCTTCAATATAACTGCAGTAATGCAAGATTACAATCTAATCAATGAGCTAGAAAGGCATCTGACGTTTGCACCCATCAACAACACCAGCCAGATAGCTGATGTGGATCCTGACACCAATAACACCAATATTTCTTTCTATTACATATAAAGCAGACAAAAACAGAAGTACAGTCAGTTTTTACCCAGCACAAGGTGGCTGATGTGGATCCTGACACCAACCGGGTCTTTCTTCGGTCTCTCTGTAGCAATCATAATTCATAAATGTTACTGAGGATAGGGACGATGCTTCTTATTTCCAAAAGGTTTCACACACATACTTGTGAATTTCCACATCAGTTCTCCTCCTGGTCAGCAACCAAGTCAATACATTGTTTTCCTCCAATGCTGGCTGTGATATTTCTAAATCATGCTTCCTTACAAGATTCAGATATCTGTTTACGTTTATCATCAAGTGCAAACCAAGAGCACATTAGAAGTTCTGAACTTCTGATAAGCCTTTAGCATTTACAATCAATAACAAAAATATAACATCAAAAATTCATATGAACGTCACTTGACTTACTCTTCAGCATTAAAATGTTCAACACCTAGGTCTTCATCCCAAATGAATATGTAATCATATGGAGCTACTATGTCTGGATGAAGGAAGCGTTTGGCAAACCACCTAAGAAGGTACAAATGTAAGATGTAAAAGTGCCAAAGTATACGTTCATAAAAGACTAAATGCACTAAGTCACCAAAGAAAATGAGAGCCTTGGATGATTTAATCAATCAAAAGTCAAAAGTCTTCCATCAAAAGTCATGACAATGTTATGAACAGTTATTACAAAAAGAGTACACTACAGTTGTTCCATCAAAAGACGGCAATCACACTTCTTTTCAAGCAAAAGCATTAATACCAAAATAGTACAAAGCAAACAAATAATAGAGCAATCCCACACTTGGAAAAAGGGTACAAGATTATTAATGTTGCTATCTCCTCCAGCAAGTTAATAAAAGCATGTCTTTCGAATAACCTGTCCTAATCTGATATGTGGTTGTTGGTGTCATGGATTCGAGCTTAAGGATCCAGTGGGATTCAACTGAACAGCTAGGAATAGACGAAATATTGACTGTCGAGATGCGTTCAAATGAACGGCTAGGATCATCTGTGAGATACCAACCATCATACATCGCATGATATGTATGACCCCTTTTATATAGTTGGAGGATATTGTAAACACCCAAAATAAAAATGTTTTGAAATATCTCAAGAAAAGGTTTTAGAAAAAATCGTCAAGCTTTAAGTTCAATTCATAAAGATCTTTTCAAAAAGTTCAAAACTTGAAATTCAACTTGTTTTTAAAAATTACAAGTTTAAAACAATTCAAATCCTATGTTTTGAACGAAGGTCCATTTTCAAAGCTGAAATCAACCAAGCCTAAATTACATCATATGAAGGAGTTCAATGCAGCAAGTATCACTCGACCTGGAACCAACTCACCATGCAATACAAGTTCAAACTGTGATGAAACACCAACCCGATTCAATCCAGGGCATGATCATCAAGCTTAAGCCCAAGTGGACGAGCCCAAATCAAGTGGGAATGGAGACCATGAGGAACGAAACCAAATCAAGGATGGAATCAAAACCCAACGTGCCCATATGAAATGGAATAAGGAGTTGAATGAATCAAGAAATATGGCCAGTTTGCATCGAATCCTAGCCAAAGTTGAAGACTGGCCAGACCCTAGGCCATGATCAAGTCCAATCGGCTGGACCTATGTCCAGCCCACATGGGTTGGCTTAGGTGGATTAAAGGGGGACCACATAGGGTTGTCTCGGAGTGGATCAAACCCCTCCACAAGCTGCTCCAACCCGTCCCATTGGAAAGTGCTAGAACAGCCCCCCTTGGCCTATAAAAAGGGGCCAAGGGGGGGCGTGATTCTCATTCTCAAGGAGTGTAAGAAAAGGCTGCTAAAAAGGGTTGGGGTGTCAGAGTTAGGTGCAGAGAACTCCAGCCAAAGGACGTCCAAATTTGGGGAAGAAGGGTGAGTGCTAGATAGGTGAGGGGAAGATTGAAGATAGAAGAAGGAGATCAAGCTTTGATAGACCGAATTCACTCTTGAATTTCGGTCTTCTTGTAGTAAAAACACGGGTAAGTAATGCACTATTCCATTCAATTCTCATCTTCCTCATTTCAATTTGATTAAATTGGGGTTGTAATAATGGAGCTCAGCCTCCCCCCACGTTGTAATAGTGATTAGCTTTTATTGCTTGTCATTTTAATGGATGGATGATCACGATTACACCCACGTGCACTCTATATGTTTGTTCTTCTACCCCAATATACTCTATAAACCCTCTATAGTTCGAATCCCCCCTATTCTTAAACTAATTTATACATCTCAATTCGCGTGAGTTTTTAATTTGGGACGTAGAGTGACTGCAATTTCAATTCGCGTGAGTTTTAATTCATGATATAGAGAGGGTGCAATTTAAATTCGTGAGTTTGCATCATTACTTTTATAAAAGCAGAAAACAGGATTTCAGCATCTCTGCATATGTCTGTTCCTGCAATTTTCATTTCTTGATGCTTGCACTGATTAGATTGAAACTTACACATATTCCACACACCTTAGGCCACTCTAAATAAAATTTGCAAGATTTTTAGGGCCGTCCAACCCCGTGATAAAACTGAAAAAAGACCGAAGCACTTTCTAAACACATTTTGCATCGTCGGATTTCCTGAAACAAAGGTTGGGTAAAAGTCTCATATCTCTGTCCATAGGAATCCAATTCACGTGATTTTTTGTGCATTGGAAAGCTGACATCCATAGCTTTCCAACAACACCAAAATCATTAAATTTGGAATTCGGATCTCAGAGATACAGGCTCATCTTTGAGCCTCTGTATTTCTGAGACAGAGTAATTCCGGTTCAGTGAGTTAGGTTTGTTCAAACATTTAATTTTGATTCAATATGTCTTCAAATTGAGATCTGTAAAAGGCACAAGGTTCTCCACACTAACAGCTTCATCTGGTAAAATTTTGAGAATTTTTGAAGACCTCTAGCTTATCCAGATCGACTTTAGAAACAGGCCCTGAAAACAAAAAACTCTATTTTTAGGACGTGTTGATTTCAAAATATTGAATCAAAAGTACACAAACCAAATTCTTCCAAAGCATTGTTTGTTCACATGATTTGAAGTAAAACCTGTTTCAAATTGAAGTTTTCTAAGCGCTTAAATTGACCATTGAGCATCGTTCAAGAAGGTTTCAGCGAAAAGAGTTAGCTTGCCTACAATCGCCAAAAGTAAGAAAATTGTTTAAGTCTTTGCTAGTTTGTATAAACTAGATGGCACGCTCGCGCAAGCATAGATACGAAAAGGTTTACTTCGAGTTTTCATAGCTTGGGAGTGAAAATTTTCATGTCTACATATATATTCTAGTAAGACATTATCTTATATTATAACAATGAAGATCTCATCATGATCTGTAATGTGGGTGAGCAAAGATTCGTATTTGTTCTAAGAATGAAGTTGGTACAATTCACTAGAACTTGAAATCATGACCAAGTTTTGGGAAATCAAGATTTTAAGAAGTTTCAGTAAGTCTGTATACAGACACCACACAGTTCATGAACCTGGCAGACTGACCCCTTTTGTGCGTTTCTCGTGGATAGGTCAATGTACGGTACTACCAAACGTCATTCATTAACTCCAGTGGCTTTTCCTTTGAAAGGAAAGCTCCTTGGAGACGATGATCTTGGTCATTGTGGTACGTTTTGTAGGATAGAGTAGGCTGCATGATAATCTAGACAACTTTTTAGTATGGATTAAATAGAAACTTTGTCGCCACAAATTCAACCCAAGGTTTTAAAGCTTATGGTGGGGCGAACTACTTAGTATAGCCTAGGAATTCAACCATGCACACTTTATAGAACGGAAGAATGAAAAGTGAAGAACACATGAACTGGGAATCTTGAGGCGAGTATCAATCATCCTGAACCGGCTTTGCTGTAGCATTTTGCTATTTGTTTTCAGATTAGATTGTTGCAAACTTTGAAACACAAAAGCTGTTCACTCAGGTGTGGTGGTAATGGCAGGATCAACTGGGGATTTTAAACCTTAAAAACACAAAGTGAAGTACAACTGGCTTGGATATGTAACTTTGCTAATATTAAACTAGGTTTACAGTATTGGTGATCAGCAGGAGCGCCTGCATGAGAATATCACATAAAAATTGGTTGCAGACATGCATAAACGCACATACACAACATGGAATTAGTTTTAGACATATGCACACATAGAAACAGCTCAGTTTATAGTTTCCCTCCCATTTTGGTTCTAATATTAAGCAAATTGATGGTTTTCTATCATAAGAGAAAGGCATGTCGAAGTACCTCAGCTTAAATGTGTCTTTTTCCTCCTAAATTCTACTTCAAACATGGGGAAAAAATGAAGACAATTATACCCATTACCCAGATGTGCCCAGGAAATTGCATAAAGAATATGGATCAGCATGTTGTCAATGACAGTTTACTGCATCATCCCCTCTTAGCTGAGGATAAGCCTCCTGTCCTATTGAGTTCTCAGTTATTTTGTAAGTTGTTCTTCTATAGGTACTATTTATCAAGGATGTTGTGTCATGCACGTTTCAAAATGATGATCTCTTTCGCTAATCATTGTTGAAAAATGAGCATGGATTGGTTTAACATCAATAACGTGTGCATTCTTGTAATGGTGGAAAGTAAATCTGCCGTTGCTTGGATGACAAATGAACAATCAATTTCAAGAGGTACATCATATGTGCATCTTTCACATTTTGTATTGCCCAAGAGGGAATTCCATTTCTACCATCTACTCCAATGAAGGAAACTGTGAAAGATACTCCTACTCCTGTCCCTTCCGTACAGATATTTGCAATCCTATCTGGGATCACATATTAGAAGCTATGTTAGTTGCTACTTTATGGACAAACGTATGCTACTACCTTAACTGGAAAGAATTGCAAAAGAAGCAACCCAGATATAAGAAATAAATATTCATGGAAGCCACAACTTCGAATCCATAATATCCCTACATATGGCTTATTTTTTTGATAAATTAGCAGCTGAAGAATTTCAAAATAAACTTTTTCTAAGAAAATCTGGAAAATTTTCCAATCAAATGACCAAAGCAAAAAAGCATTTATTGAAATTAACAAGAAGTTAATGTTAAATATAGTATCTTCTAGGCAGGGAGAGCAATTACCAATATCATATATTAAATTTCATGAAGATAATAGTTCAAAGGTTTTTTGCCACGGTTTACAAGAAATTTAATCAACATCTGTCCAGAGAAACCATGGCAATCTTCTATAAAATTGCCATGCTTTACATTAATGATCCATCCATAATTCATTACTTTCTACCATCTGTCCACCAATTGGTGAGACAACCTAAAATTTGACAAAGATTGCTAAAGTTCAAAAAGAAAAGCATGGACTTATATGCACCCCCTCCTTTCAATGTATAATAACTGATGTTGATTTTATTTTCCATTTGCAGTTACCACTTGATGCACAACTGCCTTCTTGTGATTAATTAACTAGGGATTAGAAAGAAAGTTCAGAGTTCAAAGTAAACTTCTAAGTAGAATCTCCGGAAACCTGTCAATTTTTACATTAAAACTAAATCTATAGAAGATTGCCATGGTTTACAAGACCATAGAGAAACATTTGAAAGGGAACATTCCAAGATAATACAGTAGCCTGAATTTATGAATGCGAACATAGATAAAAGACATGCATTAATCTGCTCAGAGAAAACTTCTGGAGATAACCAAAACATTTAAACGCTGTAATTTCTGTTAAGAAAAAACTGTCTACAAACATTGTTTGATACTGGAAACTTGTATTCATAAAATTAAGCAATTAACTAGTGAGCTAAAATAACTCACAAAGATGGTTGAAGCCTAGAAGATGGAAATGCATTTCAGATCACAAAGAAACCCAATTATTGGAAAAATCAAGGCCACAAATTCTAAAGAGTGGGAGAAAGTATTTGACAATTGACACAGTTAATATAGAAAAAGAAATGGAAAAGACTCCATACCACTTGGTCTGCTTTCTTGCACTAACATGAATTGCTCTTTGGGACCATTCAAACTCATCCCAGTCACTTGTTTTCCCATCATAATGAAACAAAACAACAGAGAAGTTTTCTGAAAACTGAATGACAAAATATCAGATGCATAAATACCACATACCAACCAAAGCCCATGAAAAGTGACAACCAGAACAACTGTTAATAAAGTTCTAAGGAGTACCTTTCTGATTACAGCATCGATAATATACTTTTGACGATAACCAACAGTCAAAACTAGTAGATACTTTGGCTTCAAAACCAAGTCCTAGACAGCAAAAAAGAAAAGTTCAAGGGATGCTTGAAAGATAAAGGACATATTAGGAAAGAGAAAGAAAAGACAGCCCTACTAACAGAAATGCGATATTTATGTTCTAGTTGATGAAATCTCTCTGCTAGCTATCCAAGTGCTGCAAAAAGTTCGAACCTCATTAGGATCACCCCACAGTCTACGAAGGTAAAGATCTGAAGTGGCGTTAATGATGCCTGGAGGTAGCATCTCTGCTCCACGTGGATTTGTGGGTACGTAGATATGCTTTCCAACCAACCATAAACAAATTTCAAAGTCAAACAAATAAAACCAACAAATACCAACAGAGGCAAGGAAAATTTACAAAAGAATGCATCTTCACAGTAAAAGATCTCATATACCTAGCAAAGAAGCTTGGTAAGAAACATGCAAGAGACAAACATCACCAACCATAAGTAATAACTATTAATGTCCTCCAGTAAACGGAAAGGTGAAAGGTTATGTTGCAAATCTTCACTTAGAATGTCTCAAAAATATTTCAAGCAGTCTGATATCAAATAACTCAAAAGGTTATTAACATCATAGGCATTGTAAAAATAAATGAAACCACTTATCAATATTTACATTGATTTTCAAATTAGTCATTCATTCAAATATTATCTTTCTAAGCATTGTAAAAATAAACGAAACCACTTATCAATATTTACATTGATTTTCAAATTAGTCACTCATTCAAATATTATCTTTCTAAATCACATATTATGAGCATAAATCCCCAGCCTCTTTCGCTATTATACCTTAAGGTGAATTTGCTTGCCTGAACTGATGAAGCACCTATGCTGTAGAACGATATATGAGTTCACAACAGGAAAAACTTGAATGTTGAGCAGAAACTTCCAACCATTTGCTTCTAAAACTAGCTTTTAGAAGCAACAACTCTATCAATGCATTGGTTTTATAAGATTGTCTCCAGAAACATCAGGAAACAGGTTACATTAACATTGAATTAAGAAGATATTGGCATGAACCAGACAGTGTAATTGAATTAGCATGTTCTCAAAGATTTTATTGAAGAACCCAGCAGACAAGAGCAAGCCACAAAATTCTCTCTTTCTAAAAAAATCTTGCTCCTGGGACTTTTGTTGAAGAAAACACCAATTCTTGCACTCAGAAGCCTCAATGAGAGCATTAACATTAACTTCCTTTTACTATTTATTTGTATTCCACACACACATGCATGTATATATATATATATATATATATATATATATAGAGAGAGAGAGAGAGAGGTAATTCTAAATGTATAATGCATTTCGGTGCATAAACATCTTCATAGTTTGATTTTGCAATCAATGGTTGAGGTGATAAACAAAAAACATTTAATGCAGATGGTCTATTAAAACGTACCAAAAGGCAACATTTTTTTTTTTTACTTTTTAAATTCAAATCTCCACCGTTGATCATACCAATCAAATGATAGAGATGTTTATGCATGATTATGTATCAAAAGACATTATGCATTTAGGATTACCTTCATCTATTGGGAGGGAGAGAGAGAGAGAGCCTAGTCCGTGCTCAATCCTCCTCAAACATCTCCACCGTTCGATCTCCATGATCAATGGTGAAGATTTGAATCTCAAAAAGCAAGTGCACCATTGTACTTTCCATACTTGCATTTAATGTTCAATGGTACACTTTACTTTTTTATTTCATATATCCACCATTGATTGCAGCGATCAAATGTTAGAGATGTGTGAGGAGATTTAATCATGTATCGGATTGAGCATATACCACTATATACATATGCATGTGTATGTATGTATTATGTACTTATTCATGTATGTATGCATGTAACATTGTTGTTTCCATGTTTTCAGATTTTTTGAGATTTGTCATTTCCCATGTCTTGTTACTTTTTCTGTGTTCATTTCTGGGTAACATAGGGAAAGAAACAGAAAAGTAAAGAAAATATAAAAGACTGGATATGGTTGATAACTCACGGATCCTTCTTACATTTACTTAGCTCCTCTCTTAAAAGAGAGAAGATGCTAAAATATTAGGATGAAGCATCATTGAGATTACCAATGTACAGTCAGAAAACAGCTCAAATTATCTGATTTTCACAGTTTACTTCCAAATGTGAAAACAGCAACTTATGTATCAGTAGCCATCTTCTAAATATGAAACTTTTTCATTTTGTTTCAATTTCCAATTATCTTGCTGAATGAGGTCCACCGTGATGCACATGCTTAGTGTTCCTGTATTTATACTTCATACGCTATCAGCATCTTGGAGGAAGAGAAAGAAGTTGCTTTAGCTTTGTTATCTAGCTTTTTCTCCAAGATCCTCTTCTTTTCTGAGAGAAATAAGAAAATTTCTCAAACAAAAATCTATCAGTATACTGCCTTCTGATCGGCATTTGTTAACTTTGAACATCATGCTTTCTTTGGTACAGTTTGAGCATCATGTTTGGTGGTGTATCAGGTCAATGAACAATTCTTGTGTTGGAAACGAATGACGGTTGGCATCTTTTGCACTCAATGCAACTATCGTACATAAGAATGAGGACTTATGAGTATATTGTACATAACATATATTGATTTAAGGAGTGGAAATGGTGAGGGCTGGTCAATTGAAGCTAGCATCATAGCAGCTTGAACCTTCATGATCCAAGTATTTTCCAATCAAACCTTGGAGCAGAAGATTGCAAGCACACGGAAAGTACTGAGCATAGTCAAATGCTTGGCTACCTGGGCGCTTCGATTACTTTCAAGTTTAATAAATATAGGTACATTTTCATGTAAATGCTAGGATGGTTATGATACTTATATTTAAATTCACATGTAGGAGACCACAATACACTCAGTAGAACTACAACGTGTTATATGTTAATGTAATAGAAGATTCCTGCATTAGAGTCATCAGTATCAGGTCATTAACTAAATAGATCTCCCAAATGGGGTCCAAGAGCAATTTCCTCATGTATCAACACGTAAAACACCAAATCTAATCCTCGATTGATCTATAGCAACACAACAACCATATCCAACTTCTAGTGGGTATTGATCGTCCATAAATTCAATGTAATGGAGGTTTCGGCAAATAGCAACAACAAGAAACAAACATGGAAGAGCATAAAATGAGAGTGTAGTACCGTGGAATTGTCCGTTAATCTTGTCTCCCGAGTAGTCTTTGAAATCTCAGAAGAAGGCCGTCTCAAATTCAGTAGCGATTGCTTATGTAACAAAGCATTCACTCTGTCAAGGTAGTTGATACGCGCTGCTTTCTGCCTGATATTCAATAGATCAACCTGCGCACTCATCCAGAAAGACTACCCAAATTTTTACAAGAAGGATTAATCAAATATCCAAAAGAAAATGAGCAAGAAACCACCTTAATCAAAGAAGTGTTTGGAAGAGAAGCCCCAACGAAGAAACCCACAACAACAGCAACAATTGCCGCCAGAATCAGCCTCAGAGGCTCATCTGATTTCGTGTGGCGTGGACTGCATACTCAAATTCGAGAACCAACATGAGAGAGAGAGCGTTCAACATTATGATAGCAGAAAATTAATAGCAAAAAGACGAATTGAAAACCTCCTCATGGGGGCTGCCATCGTAGGGAAACTTGGTTCAGACGAGTAAGGAGGTTTTGTTATGAATAAGAGTGGATTGACATGCGTCAGCTGAAAAAGGGAACCGAAACCACAAAGACCTGCGGCTCCCCTCCCTCTCTCAAAAGCAGGAAGAAAACCTGTAAACCGTCCACACCACACTCAAATCATAAACCCCCTCTTTCTCATCAGCACAACTCAAATCATCTCCCTCTGTCTCACACACAAAATGGGTATCAGGCTCTTAAACAGTGAAGTGAAGACGATCATTAGTAACTTATCCTTTTCGCAACAGATACCCCTTTCAGGAAAATAATCTAGTTCGTCTGGAAAAGTATCGACTTTCAGGACAGGTAGCGACAGAAGGTCATAAGTTTATCGTTATTATCATTTCTTGTCATCATTATACTTTTCCTCGTTACTTTTTCTTTCTCTCTCTGGGTAGGCATGAGTCGGTAGAACGTCTGTTAAGAACTGCTAAAATGTAGAACCAGAACCGAATGGCTCCCATCTGACTTCGGATTTGAATGTGGTTTCCCTGGTTCCGGTTTATAAAGAATAAGTTAATAAAGGAAAACTTAAAACATTTTAATTTTAAATGACAATCACTGGTTCGGACCTCTTTTTTATTTTTACGATGGTCAAAGCCTAATAAAAACATGCAACCCAAAGTGGACATGGCTGGTTTTCAATCTGTTCAGCTGTTTCAATAAGAACCGAAAACTGAATTCAAAACCAAAGACCAGTAAGATCGATTCTGGTTTCATTTTTCATAGAACCAGAACCTACCGAAACTGGCAGTCCCAAACTTTCGATCCCTTGTAATTTTTACTTTTTTCATTTTAAAACTTTGTACACATTTTTTTCCAAATGGTTTGAACCTCAAATCAGAACTCGAACCGGTTCCGGTTCTTGATCCCGAGTAAATCGGAACCGCACGGCTTGAAGCATCGATTCATGGTTACGCGGTTTATCGCGAAACCGATCGTCTGTTTACCCGAAACCAACCATGTCTATTCTTAAGGATCATCTCAAACTCCAACCTGCAGCGCAGCCGTCAGTTGAGCTAATGCTATAGATGCTGGACCTTCTTTATTTAAATTAAACCTGGAACTTTAAAATGCTCTCTCTCTCTCTCTCTCTCTCTCTCTCTCTCTCTCTCTCTCTCTCTCTCTCTCTCATTGAACATCATCTGGATTCTGGTACACTCACTTGATGTGATTTGATTTAAGTGAATCAATATTACTATAATCTTATAATGAAAGAAAGCTTTATAAAAAAGTATAAAAATTTTACAAAATGGTGGAAGTGGAACCTCAAAATAGTTTTGGTTCAGGTTGGGATTGATGTACTTAGAACTGGTTCCGGCTTCGGTTATAGGTCTGTTTTGAAAGGGTGAAACTATAATAGAAATAAGGACAATCCCGTCGGTTCCCGTTTCAATTAATTCAGTTCCAGGTCAAATCCGATTAAATGGAAAAATGGGTATCACTGTCTCATTTTGAAGGACTAAAGGGTATGAATAAAATCTCATCACAATTCACACAGTGGATACTGTTCTTCACAACAGCGCTCACAGTTATTTCTAGAAATCTTTGATGATCGTCTATAATTTCCAAATCCATGCTGATTGCTTAGAATCATTTAGATGACCTTTGTCTAATTCCAGAACAAATACAGTCATTTCTGGAAATCTTTGATGATCATTTATAATTTAGAAATCTATGCTGATTGCTTAGAATCGTTTAATTGGTCTCTCTCTAATTCAAGAAAAAGTAAACCTTTGTTGATTTACATAAAAGCAAAACTTGGAAGTCAGAAATCATGGAAAAGGATTCAGACCTCTCACCAATTCCTCAATTCCAACTGAGTATATTTTTTTTGTTGGGTTAGAAGAGGAGGCCAAAGCCTAACACACATCCAAACATGCACCCTCTGGGAGTCGAATTCCCCACCAGCAGCAACGCGTCCTCCCATAGAGCTAACACTCTCTTTGGAATGAGTAGATTTGTAGAATCCTTTTCTTCCAAACATGTCTTCTCACACTTACAAGATGCAGCTCGTGAGAATATGCTCGAGATGCTGGTCTGGGGTGTTACCAAGATCAGTTTGGGTCCTAAATTCTTACTTATCTAGTTTTCGGGCTTGGCAATCTCTACCCGCCCAACGGGTACCCAAAATAATAGTTTTAGATCAAGTCTTTCTTCGTAACTCTGACCTTATTTTTAATTGCCAAAAGTTTTTTCTTGTGTACAAACAGAGGCTGAGGCTGAGGCTGAGGCTGAGGCTGTGCACCCTCTGAGAATCGAACCCACAGGCGGTTCGAAAAGGGCACTAGAGGGCTCTATTGTTGAGCTACCGATTATACGGGCTCCTGTGCTAACTTTTCATTCTCAGACTATAATTAAATCATGATGAAGATTAATATTTAAACACCCCAAGTTACTATATATACGCCTTTTTCTACTATTTTCAAAAAATATCCCACTTATTTCTAAAAATTCCAGTTACTGCCCTCAACCTCACCTGTCGTTTTCCCCTCTCCTTTGCTATGAGCTCTCTTTTTCATTTTACTCTCGTTGACGCCAGTACCTTCTTCTACACGATACATTACTGGCACCATCGGAGCTTGTCATCTTTTGTTCATAAAATAAAAGAGGTTTAAGCACTTGGTTCGATGTGGTATTTTGTGTTTTTTAAAGGTACGTTCGTAGATGGAGCCATATTTTGCTTTTTGTAAATTGTCGGAAGTTTAGGTATAGAAGTGATCGAGTTTCATCTTCCTGTTAATTGCATCTCTCCATCTAGAGAAATATGTCTCAACCATGTCTCTCTAGATAAAGAAATGTGGCTCAATCTCATCTCTATCCTAGACTACAACGATATGTTAAAAGCCGAATTTATAAAACCCATTGCGTATTCTGATTGGTTATCCAATATCTTTGTTATTCGAAAAATCAATAGGAAGATTCGAATATGCATCGATTTCAGAAACCTGAATAAAGCCACTCCAAAGGTTAATTATCCTTTACCAAACATAGATTTGATAGTCGATAGTACTGCAAATCACGAAATGTTTTCGTTTATTAATGGCTATTCAGGATATAATCAAATCAAATTAAGTCCACGAGATCAGGGTAAGACCGCGTTCACAACCCCATGGGGCACGTAATGCTATACAGTCATGCCCTTTGGTTTGAAAAATACCGGCACAACATACTAGAGAGCCATGACCACGATCTTCCATTATCAGATTCATAAGCTCGTAGAGGTATATGTGGATGATCTCTTGGCAAAATCCAAAACTCGATGCACTCACATCGATTGTTTACAAAAGATTTTCGAAAGGCTTAGACTTTACAAAGTAAAGCTAAACCCTCAGAAGTGTGTATTCGGGGTAGAATCCGGAAAGCTCTTAGGTTTATGGTGAGCCAAAGAGGTATAGAAGTGGACCCATCTAAGTGTCGAGCCATCATAGACATGGCTCCACCTTCCAATCTCACACAGATTCGTAGCCTTCAGGGTTGATTACAATCCATTCGTAGGTTTATATCAAACCTGGCGACTAGATGCGAACCCTTCAACAAATTATTGAGGAAGGGCACAAAATTTTCATGGGATGACGACTGCCAAAAGTCATTTGAAAGACTAAAGGCATACTTAGTTAATCCCCTTGTTTTTAATCCTCCAAAGTAAGGAAAACCTCTTTTGCTTTACATTTCCGTGCA